>CM076582.1:1340118366-1340679615 GCA_034641835.2 Pinus albicaulis | reverse complement strand
TGGGCCTCTTTGGGCCAAAATTTGCATACATATACGATGAGCTGTTAGAACATGCATGTATAAAAAAAAATCATAAAAATCATAAAATTAAAAATATTCTTACCAAGCTCCTCGTCCCAGTCCTCTCCTTCCAGGAGTGGAAGGTCTGGGTCTCCAGTGAAATCGGTGCTTGCATAGGGCTAGTCCTCCACGACGATCAACTATCGTTGGAGCTAGTCAAAGAACTTGGGTCGCCATGACATCTGTTGGCTGCCCCCTGCACTAGGCATCAATGTTGCCCATCGAGCCATCCATGGCTCTCTCAGTGGTGGGTCCAGGACTATGGCCCCCTGAAACTGGAAGACTGGTATTCGTTCCAGGAAGAGCGACACCAAGATTGACCTATATCCAAACTATTTCAGTTTGGTCTTCTTGCATTTTGTCAGTTGCCGTTTAATATTCATAGTCACGGTCGTGGCACAATCAAATATTGTTGGGTTCATGCACTCTGATGAAAGAAGGAGATGTGTCTTTGTAGCCTCGTGCGGTGCCTACGACTCCATAGCTCGCATAATGGTATGTATCACTACTCTTAGTGCTAGATCAGGAATGGTATGAATGTCTACCTTTCCGCTACCTCTCCCTTTGCATGCCCCTCGGCACACCCTGTCCATGACCATTGTCATGTTTTCACCTGAAGGCCTGGTGCCTTTCAAGATAGGGACTGGACCCCTACGTGACAGTCCAGTGATGAAATACACGTCTGACACTTCGAGCTCAAGTACCTGATCTCAAAGTTTGAACTTCACCTCATCCTCATCCCAGATGCTAATCAGATATTGCAGTAGTTCGGGTTGAGCCCAGAGACATGACATAAGGAAGAATTTTTTCAGCTTGCAATTACGGAGAGCATTCATACAATTCTCATTTCCCATTGCCATTTCATCTTCCTCGCTATGCTCTCTTTCCTTCCATTCAATTACCATTTTTGCTTTGTACCTGCATCAAATCAAACATAAGAGTGTGAGAAACCTCTTCAAGTATTCAAAATTTATTTTCATTAGTTCATTTTTGAGATTTTTTAGCCGAAATTTGCATTGCGCCATTGGCGTGCCTGTCTAGCTAAAATTCACACCAACTGGCACAGCCTCTATGTAAAAAAGAGTGGATCCATGTCTGGTACCCGTGGCAACTGCAGAGCCCTAAATTTTGAAATTCCCTCCCTAAAAGACCTCAAACCATGATTAAATATAATGAAATGCAGCTTAAAATATGACTAATGGAAGCGGCTCTTACCTGAAGAAGACGGAATCCGTATTATTCCACTGGATTTTTCATAATTGTCTCCTAAAGATCGCAAAGGAAATGGCTCACTATCACTTTGCAAAGAGCTAAAAAGGTGAAAAGTGAATAAGTTTTTACTATTCGTAATATTTATAAATTTTCAAATCAAAATTAGGTTTGAAGACTTATTTTTCTGATATTTCATTATATTTTTGTCGAAAAATGGGTTTTACACTTGGTTTTTGTGCAGCGACAGGTTTTCACGCAATTAGGACGAAGACACGAGTTGTATTTTATACTTTTTCAGACTCGGTAAAAACATGAAAAAGTCACTGCTGGAGTCATCTTTCAGCTCTTTTATGACTCTCTAAAAATGAAAAGATTTTCGAGATGCTTGTCATTTTGAACTTGTTAAATGGCTACGAAACGACATCTACCCATTATACGTTTACCCCTTTTTCGGGCTTGGATAGATTATTTATGAAAAAGGAATACCCTAGCCTATCGCGACTAGGAGGTTCTCTCAGATATCATTTTCTACCTTTATGGATCTGAGGGACTATTCATGAAAAGGGACTTGCTGGAGTTTTATTTTCCGTTGTCTTTTCAAACTCTCTAAACATGAAAAGACACCGAGTTCTTCCTTTGTCAGACTCGTTAAAAACTGATGACTTCGGACTACGTCATAATGACATTACTCGAGTTCCTCCTTCCTAGGACTCGTTAAATGTACTAGGTTGGATTTTTCTGAAGGAAAAACTTATATCGCAAGCACATGCTATCCCCTTCAAGCTTGTTTTCAAAAATAATTGGGGTACTTGCCAGAAATGGTGGGGGAAAATGGAACCAGTAGTATAGTCGTGTCGATAGTATGTCGCTCTTGAACATGGCACTTGTCTGCATTCGTATCGGGTTGGGAACATCTCATCTCTCTCTCTGCTTTCCTCCATGTGTTTGGGTAATCTCTTTTGACTGCTCATCTTCTCTTTGCCACGTCACCATGACCTCAGATCCCTTGATGTCAAATACTGCCAAATCCAAAGTCGTGCCACTGATATTTTTAAGAGAAGTTGGCCTCTGCAGTTTTCAACCTCCATCTGATTCTTTGTTGGTATTGATTCACAAACATCATGTTCCTCTGTCTCGTGTCGATGATGTGGGAAACATTATGGCCCACCTTTGATCAAGGTCACTTTCTGTCGACTTCAACTCATTATTCAGGAAGCTAATCTAGAGACTCCCTTCAGGTGCCTTAGAACCTACATGCCTCAATGGCAAGTTCTTTGCATTCGACATGAGGTTTTCATTATTGGCCTTCGATTAGATGATTCTGCGGGTGTTCAATGCCAGTTCACTGTTCAAATTCCATGGATTGTACCTTTTTTACCTTGAGAGCCATCGTCATTATTGGTGGCTTCTCTCGTGTCTGTTAATGGATTTCATTATTGGCTGGTAATCAGACTATGTTCTTACATGTTCGACTTCAGCTCGCATATTTGCATGCTCGAACTTGTACTTTGTTCGAGTTGAGATGGAGCGCAAGACTCTGGATTTTTTCTGATAAATATCTAGGCTACGGGTTCTTTATGGATTATTATGATTTATTACATGACTCATTCGATTGGATGGCTGCGACCATACTTGAGTCTACTTGTTGATCCTTATTTACTGGATGGCTGCGTCCATACCTTGGAGCCCGATTTTTGTACACTCTATTATGGATGGCTACGTCCATACCTTGGAGCCCGATTTTTGTACACTCTATTATGGATGGCTGCGCCCATACCACATATCATGTATTAGAGATATTAGTTGTATTTGTATTCATAGGTCTTCCAAAGGTAGTCTTTTCAGTTGGGAACGTTCTCATAAAGCATTTCACCCCTCCCTTTCTCTCAGACCTCATGCTTTAAGGGGCATCTTTTACACACCATTTTGTCACTGTCCCTACAATCCCTCATCCTGTATATTAGAGGAATATTCCCATGACCTGTGAACAGTAAAGTGTCCTGAAAACACCTTGATGGCATCCTTCTGCATAAGGACAAGAATTCTCGTGAAGAACATTTCCTCTAAAAAAACATAAAAACCCATGTTTTGGCATTGGCGTGGGTAGCCAGTTCATCCCTGGCGCTAATGGGGAAAATGTACACTAGTGGGTGCACTAGCTAGCGCTCTGTCCCTATGTTGTGCCCCCACCAAGCCTATTAAGGAATGTTTTTTAACAATAGAAGGCGGTAGTTTGATTCTAACAACTTCAGAATGAATCATCAAAATGAGGTTGGGTTGTTTGTCTCCGGATCTCCCTGATTAAGAAGTGGTTTTCCACCTCTCATGGAACCTTCCTAAGAGATAGGACTCTCCCCCATGATTATAGGGAGCCTAACCTCTCCTTCTCCCTCTATAAAAGCCTAACCTCTCCATTTTCTAGCTAGCTAAACTTTTGGGAAGGAAATTATAGCTAAGTGACAATCAAGAGCAGAGCTAAGGAGAACCCTGTGAGAGAGAGAGTTCTGTCCAATCCCTGACGAGATTTGTGAGACACATCCTACTAGAGCCCTGTTGAAGGAAGATCATGACATCAGAGCATTGGTTGTAATCATTCTCTCGTATCTTAATATACATGAATCTCCTATTGGTTCCATGATTGTGTGTGTCCATGAGATAATTCAATTTCATTTTTTCCTCTCTGACTGATCGATAGTTATAAAGTGTGAAATATTGTGTTGCATGTTGTCTCTCTTATTTCCATGTGTACAGGTATCTAAATGCAACAAGCTCACGGATCGTGACCTGTCCAGCTAGGAACAAAAGCACCACTTCTTCTTTGATGACAGCAGCGAAGGAATCACGATAAGCGATCTATCACGATTCTACTCTTTGTAACTAGGAACGGAAAACCTTTCATGTTTCGATTGTTGCTAGACCCACTCTAGGGCTAGTGGGATCGCCTCTTTCTATAGAGGGGATTTACCTCCACAACATATATTTCACTCTCCATATGGCTTTAGACAGCACTAGTACAGACTTGCACTCCCGTACCGTCGAGTATATAAAGGGAGACCCCTCTAGGTTGCAATCCTTTTATCTGTAGGAAGTCGAGTCTGCCATCTTGTAACTGTGATACACTGAACATAGCATTCGAGGAGAATACCTACATTTATGTCAAGTCCTTGGTAAATTCTTCTTTCATTTCATTACCAAGGTGTATATGGCAATTCACGGAAACCTGGTACAACCTTTTACCTAGACTACCTGAGCAGTCATTTTTTATCTTTACTGACTCCTTAAATTTTAAAAGATCATCGAGCACTTGTCCTTTCATGATCCTTTCAACCTAAAAGAGATAGAGTCACCTTTTTCCTATTTCTCGACTCTTAAAATATGAAATGATGGAGTTTGGTTTCAGTGTCTTAAAATTAACTGCCCACGAAATATTCCTGGTTAAAGTTATCTTCCTTAGTGTTTTGTTTTACGGTTGTTTCCAATGGCGCGTTATCGAAGTTTACCAACCAAGGAATTGCCTCCGAAGGGAATCCTGGTACTTTTCCTACTTTTGGGAATGTTGGTGCTCCTTATATGGCTACGTTGTCTCTTCCAGGGTTAACTGTTGGTTTTCCTGTGTGGTTATTTTTGACCTCGGTTGTCCCGAATGCCCCAATCTTTGTTCGATCATCACCTCCACCTGAACAACACCATGCTTATTCTAAAGTGGGTCTTTTCCTGTTTCTTCATCCTCCTCTTCTACTTCACCTAGTGAAATTCTGGATTCTAGTAACCAGGTGGCTAAGAAGAAGAAGAACAAGATGAATAAGAAGAATTCAGATAAGCGAGAGGCTAATGTTGCAGCTATCGCGCCTCAGGCACCTTCCCTTGATAAACCATCCAACCTTCCACGGAAAGTCAAATTCCATTGCATGTTGTGAAAAGGTGACCCACTTTCTTTGAGATTGCCCTGGTATTCCCAAGGTACTTGTAGCATGGTATGATGGCTGTTCACCATTTCCTTTGGCTTCTGGAAGTCATATTGGTGGCACATCTTCGACTAGCCATGATAAGACTCATAAGTAAGAGGGTAAGATTACTAATTCCTGTAAGTTGTGTGAAGGGCATCATCCCATTTTCCTTTTTCCGTACATGGATGAAGCCAAGAGAGTGTTGGACAACCCTACTATTTCTGCACCCTGCCTTCCGATTGGTTATTAGAAGCTTTCCTCGAGTACTCCTCTAGTTGATTCCACAATTGGTCAAAAGTAATCCTTGGTTGATCCCGCTCCCACGAAAATTAAAATTTAGGAATTCATTCCCAACCAACCATTGGACATGGAATCAGTCGAATTGATCTTACCATGATTCATCAACTATTTTCTGTCGAGAGTGGATCTCATTCCCCTCATGTTCTCCTTTTTTCTTCAAATTCTTCAGACTTGCAGAAATATTTTTCCGTCTCGATGGTTCAAGAAGTTTCTCCTCCTAATCCCATGATGGAAGTCCCAGAGGATGCTCCTCTTACTCCAGTAAACCCAAGGGAAGACCATCTCAGTTCGATGGTGCCCCCTCCAACTATTTTGGTCACTTCCTTCGATTGGAGTCGATTTGCAGGATACCACCTCCCGTCTTATGTGCTTTTCGAGATAACGGTGCAAACCTTTGATCTGGTCATACCCAACACCATTATAGATGAATGTGAGTCTTCTAGTATTATGTCTTCCACTACTTGGAAAGCTTTTGGTTCTCCACCTCTTATGCCTGTTACACAGAATCTATTGGATTTTAACAGAGGAACCAGTCAACCGTTAGGGATCCTTCCAAAGTTTCTTGTTACTTTGGGAAGGAAAACTATTTATATAGACCTGATGGTTGTTCCAGGCCCCTTGGATTTAAAATTACTCTTGGGGCGTGACTATACTTATGTCATGGGGGCGATTGTCTCTTCCCTCTTTCATGTGATCTATTTTCCACACAAAGTTCGAATCGTGACCATTGATCAGCTTTCATTTTTTGGTCCTGACGTGACATTTGATCCACCATTGTCCCTTCCGAGTCTTTATTTGTTGGTTGTATATTCCCCTCCACAAGTTAATTATGTGGCTACCTATCTCGTGCCTGCATCCAATGATAGTGCCATTGTGCATCATGTGCTGGGGGCATTGGGTCCTAATTTTGAAGATGTTGTTCTCCCATTAGATGCGAACCTCTTGGAGTCCATGACCTCTTATTCGTCATCATAAATGGTCAACAGAGTAGAGTTACTTGTCTTGTGTCAAGCTCCTTAAAAAATAAAACAAGTTGTCCTGAGGATAGTTCGTCTACTACGTAAACCTCATTAAAAAATGAATTATCTCTGAGGATAGTTCTTTTAATGTGTCAACCTTGTTAAAACAATGAAACACGTTCTCATTTAATTCGAGTCTTTGCTCAGATCTCATAAAATCCCAGTCGGGTCTTTCTTTGATCTCATACTTTGAACCTTCACTCCATCTGCCTTTCATATGGACTGAAGCTTGGGGGGCATGTACCTCGAACTGAGTCACCATGCTAGGGGCATATCCATAGTTTCAAGCATAGTTTACTTTTGTTTGTGAGCTTGCATAAAAATGAAATATTTTAACTTTTATGTGCTTTGTGAATATTTTCCTTTCTTTTGGGTTGCTACTTATTATGCGGATTATTGATACATTAGATAACATTGTATTAAATAGACATTTTCATAATTTGTAAAAACATCATCATATGTAAAATGATCCATGTAAGGAAATAGATGTATATATATATATATATATATATATATATATATATATATCATGTTTTCAACTCTGTGCATCATAACATCAAAAAATAAGTGTATGTTTTTGTTACATCCTGAGACATCATGTCTCGCAAAATATGCAGAAATAAAAAGCCTAGGTGCATAATCAGCGTGGTGCTCATGATAGCATGTCACCACCCATACCAACTACCTAAAAAAGTGGTGGATACGACTTGACACCCCTATGGTATGCCTCTGGTAGGCCCGAGGAACATCATCAAGGGGAGCATAGTCCAGGATCCCACGGGAGATCCCCTCCATATTTTGTAAAATCTCCTCCTCGTCGCCCTCACCATGAGGATCAGAATCGTGAGGAGTTTACCTCGCTATCGAAGACATACCTGCCAGCCTCTCTAGGCCAACATCTTCATACATGTAATATTAACTGTTAGAACATGCATATATACCAAAAAATCATAAACTCATGAAAATATACAACATACTAATTCACATTAGTAACTATCAGTCAGTCGAAGAGGACTAAATCGATTGCATTAAATAAACAACATAACACAACGATGGAACCAACACCATAATCGAGTATATTAATAAATGAAAGGAAGAGTACAACCAAGCTTCGATGTTACAATATCCTCTAGTAGGGTTCAATCGGAGCGCGTCTCACAAAAGCTTGTCGAGAATTTGGACGGGATTCTCTCTACAGAGTTCTCCTTGGTTCTACCTTCTCAATAGCGATTACTCAACTATAGTATTCTTCTCCAAGTTTAGCTCCTTGGCTATATGTTCAGCTAGCTTTCATAAAGGGAGAAGGCATGTTTATATAGAGGGAGATGGAGAGGTTAGGATCCCATTTAATTATGGAAGAGAGGCCTATCCTAAAGGAGTGTTCAATGGGAGGTGGAAACCACTGCCTAAAGAGAGAGATCCGTGGCTCATCAACTTAACCACTTCCAGTGACTCATCCCTGAGGTGGTTAGAAGGAAACCTCTTCCTTTAATTTTTAAAAAACCATTCTTAAAACATCTTGGCATGGGGGCTGCACTGACACAGAGCTCCAGGTGGCGTGGGCTCTCGTGAAAATCTTCCACATCAGCGCGAGGGGTGAACTAGCTATCTACACCAAGGCCAAAACATATGTTTTGTGTAATTTTTTGATGAAATTTCCAACAGGAGAAATGATGTCCTTATGTAGAAGGATGCAAAGAAGGTGTTTGCAGATTGACACTGTTCACAGGTCCCACTAGCCCTAGATTAGGTCTAGCCACAAACAAGACAAGCTATAATATTGATTCCTAGTTAACGAATGGATGGAGATTCGATAGATGACTTACCGGAGATCCAATGTTGTTGTTGTCATCGAAAGAGTGGCTCGCTACTTGCTCTTGGTTTGACAGATCACGATCTGCCGGTTTTCATGCTCGGACACCTGCACACACACAAGAAACAACAAAAATATACAACATACTAATTCACATTTGTAACTAACAGTCAGTAAAAAATGACTAAATCGATTACATTACATAAACAACATAACACAATGATGGAACCAACACCATAATCAAGTATATTAATAAATTAAAGGAAGAGTACAACCAAGGTTCGACATTGCGATATCCTCAAGTAGGGTTCAAGCGAAGCACGTCTCACAAAGGTAAATCCCCTCTGCAGATAGAGTTCCTTGTCTTGTGTCAAGCTCCTTAAAAAATAAAACAAGTTGTCCTGAGGATAGTTCGTCTTCTATGTCAACCTCGTTAAAAAATGAATTAGCTGTGAGGATAGTTATTTTAATGTGCCAACCTCGTTAAAACAATGAAACATGTTCCCGTTCAATTCGAGTCTTTTCTCAGATCTCGTGAAATCCCAATTGAGTCTTTCTCTGATCTCTTACTTTGAACCTTCACTCCATCTGCCTTTCATATGGACTGAAGCTTGGGGGGAATGTACCTTGAATTGAGTCACCATGCTAGGGGCATGCCTGTAGTTTCAAGCATAGTTTACTTTTGCTTTCGAGCTTGCGTAAAAATGAAATACTTTGACTTTTATGTGCTTTGTGAATATTTTCCTTTATTTTGGGTCATTACTTATTATGCAGATTATTGATACATTAGATAACGTTGTATTAGATAGACATTTGCATAATTTGTAAAATCATCATCATATGTAAGAGATCCATGTAAGGAAATAGATGTATGTATGTATATATATATATATATATATATATATATATATATATATATCGCATGTTTGCAACTATGTGCATCATAACGTCAAAAAATATGTGTATGTTTTTGTTACCTCCCAAGACATCATGTCTTGCAAAATATGCGGAAATAAAAATTCTAGGTGCCTAATCAGCATGCTCCTCATGATAGGACGTCACCGCCCATACCAACTGGCTCAACAAGTGGTGGATACGACTTAGCACCCCTATGGTATGCCTCTGGTAGACCCGAGGAACATCATGAAGGCGAGCATAGTCCAAGATCCCACAGGTGATCCCATGCAGATTTTGTACTATCTCCTCCTTGCCGCGCTCACCATGAGGATTGAAATTGCGAGGAGTTTGCCTCGCTATCGGTGACATACCTACAGGCCTCTCTGGGCCAACATCTACATACATGTAAGATTAACTGTTAGAAAATGCATATATACCAAAAAATCATAAAATCATGAAAATAAAAAATGAGTCTCACCTAACTCTTTGTCCCAATCCTCTCCCTCCGAGAGCGGGAGGTCTGGATCACCGGTGAAGTTTGTACCAGAGTAAGGCCAGTCCTCCATGAAAATCAGTTGTTGACGAAGCCAATCAAAAAATTATGGCCTCCATGACATCTGTTGGCAGCCGCGTGCTCTAAGCATCAACACAAACCATCAGGCCATCTGTGGTTCTCTAGGTGGTGGCATCGGGACAATGACCTCATGACGCTGGAACATCAGTAGTCATTCCAAGAAGAATGATACCAAAATGGATCCATACCCAAACTGCTTCATTTTTGTATTCTTGCACTTTTTTAGTTGCAACTTAATGTTAATAGTCATGGCCTCTACCCAGTTGTAGAGAGTTGGGGTCAGGCAGTCTACGGTAAGAATAAGTTGTGTCTTTGTGGCCTGATGTGGTGCTTGTTATCCTGTAGCCCGCATGATAGTGTACAACACTACCTTTAGTGCCAGATGTGGGATGGTTTGGATGTCAACCTTTCCACTCCATTTTCTTTTATGTGCCCCTCAGCACACTCTGTCAATCACCATCCCCATACTCTCCCCAGAGGGATGGGTATTGGTCAGCATAGGGACTGCACCCCTCCACGAAAATCCTGTGATAAATACATATTAGAGACTTCGAGTTCAAGTTCATGATCTCGAAGCACGAACTTTTCTTGATCTTCATCCCAGATGCTTATCAAATACTGAAGAAATTATGGCTGAGGCTGGAGGCACGGTGTTAGGAAGAATTTCTTTAGCCCAAAGTTTGTGAGGGCGTCCATGCATTGATCATTATCCACGGCAAGTTCATCTTCCTCACTATGTTCCCTCTCTTTGCACTCAATCATCATTATTTCTGCTTGGTACCTACACACATTGTTCATATGAGCATTGTTAGTCTACTTGGGCATTGAAATTTGCAAACAATTGACTGCATTTTCCTTAAATTTATGTGGATTTTTGGGTTGCGTGGTTGGTGCGATTGTTTTGAAAATAGTCACGCCAATGGGCTCACCCCTTGTGTAAAAAAGGGGCGATTGGCATGGGTTTGTGCCCGAAACCTGCGCCAACCGAGATGCCCTAATTTTGACAAATCCTCTCCTAAAGGAATCAAAATGACAAATACAGGTAATGAAATTTAGCTTAAAAGATGGAAAATGGTGTTGGCTCTTACTTGAGACTGACAGAACCAAGATTGGTTCACTGGATCACTCACAATCGTCACCACAAGATCGTAAAGAAAATGGGTCACTATTGCTCCACAAAGAGGTAAAAGTGAAAAGTAAATAATTTTTACCAAATATGGAATTTTATAAATTTTCAAAGTTTTAATTAGGTTTTAAAATATATTTGTCAATTATTTTATCATATTATTTTCGAGAAATAGGTTTTACACATGTCTTTTGTGTAGCGACAGGTTTTCACATGGTTATGACGAAGAAACGAGTTATATTTTATACATTTTCGGACTCGATAAAAACACGAAAAAGTCACTACTGGAGTAACCTTTCAGCTCTTTTCAAACTCTCTAAAACTGAAAATATTGTCAAGATTCTTTTCATTTTGAACTCGTTAAATGGCTGCGAAATGATATCTACCCAGTATACGTTTACCCATTTTTCAGGATGGGATAGATTATTTACAAAAAAGGAATACCTTAGCCTATCGTGACTAAGAGGTTCTCTCGGATGTTGTTTTCTACCTTTTCAGATCTGAGAGGCTATTTATAAAAAGAGCCTTGTTGGAGTTTTCTTTTCCACTTTCTTTTCAAACTCTCTAAACATGAAAAGATGTCGAGTTCTCCCTTTGTTAGACTCGTTAAAAACTGATGACATCGAACTCCGTTTTTCCTCGTTCTCCCTGTTACACCATTTTTTGGTCATCTAACCTTTCATCATTAGATGGACCCAAGTACACCATGTAAGACCAGTTTTACCCCAAGTAAAACTGCTTTCACTATGTTAATTAGGAAACCCCAAAAGGAATAATTAATTAAACCATAATTTAATTATTATTCCCAGTCATGTTTAACCCAAAAACAAAGAAATTAATGAGATAAACCTATAGTTATCTTATTATTTTCTAGGAATAATTATTTAATAATATTCCTTGTTAAATATGACCAAATCAACCACCATTAATCAAATAAATCATTATTTATTTGATTATATCCCAACTACTTCCTTAAAAAGATAAATAAATCATTTATTTATTTATTCTTCACTAATCAAGGGATTTGACCCAAGTCAAACACCCTTTCCCTCCAACAAATAATAATAAAATATTCCGTAGAGGTGGATCTAGATTTGATTAACATTATTTTAATCATGCAACAAGATCTAGAATGACCCAATATTTTGTTATAAATAGGAGGGTTTTCCCCATCATTCTTCACCTTTTGTTGCCTATTAGATCACTCTGGATCTATACACTTGGTCTCATTTCTACCATTTTTGCTCCCATTGAGCTCTATCTTCTACATTGGGTTTTCTACATCTACAAGAGAGAGAAAGCTTAGATTTGAAGTGCTGAGGACTACAAAGAACCCATCCCATTGAGGAGATCTGGATACACCTTCTTGTTTCCTCCCAGGTGCCCTGTAATATAAAAAATTCATTCAAAAATCGTGTTCTTGTCTTGTCTGTTGGATGCATGGAGCAAACTCTTTACTTTACTGCTTAATGTCTTTCTATTTATAGATCTGTTTGTTGCAGCGCTTTAACTACTAATTGCAGATCTGAAGATGTTTTGCAGCCATTATTGTTGTTAGGGCTATTGGTTATGCGTAGCTAAAGTGGTTCTTTTTCGTACACTTCGACAAAGGATTCATACTAACAAATGGCGACCCACACGGGTTTTAAATTACGACCGCTGTCGTTTTTCATATTCCTGCATATCCAGCTACTTCAGACCCTAGGGTTTCTTTTCAGTTGTTTATTTTTCCCATTTTTATGTTGTTTTTCTCACATAAAACCCTAAAACTTCAAAATTTCTAACTTCCGTGTGTTTCTGGCCCTATTGCGCAGGTAAGCGACACCAGCCGCAACTGAGACGACAAATTTTCTGAAAATCTACCGCCGAGACAACCGGAATGGGGGGTCGCACTTTTTGGCCCATAACCTGCGACCTGGACCTCCAGGTTGCACTTTTCAGCCTCTTTTCTCATGAACACCGCTCTTTTTTCCGCATTTTTTCTCGCAATTTTTCTCGGGTTCCCCATCGGCGGCCGCCGGTGTTTTCTCACCGTCTCAACCCGCCTTGACCAAGATCTGATCTGTTTTTACTCATCTAAGTGGGAACCCAGCCCCTTAGGGCTTTAGTACCCTCCACTTTTTGTGGAAGAGTTTCAGCTGTTTCAGCCGTCGGTTTCAGAGCTTCAGCCCCCTCTTTTTCCAGATCTGTTACCTCACTTTCAGATCCATCGAAATCAGCCCTTTTTCCTTTCAAATCACCTCTTTTCGTTTTGTTTGGACCTCCTTTGAAGGCCTCCGCCTCCCCCCTCCGGTTATTTGCTGATTTCCCTCCTTTTTCCAGCCACCTTGCCTCTGTCTCTTGGCTGTGATCTGCACCTCTTGCCTGCAGCTTTATCCTTCAGATCTCTGTCCCTTTTGACCCTAGATCTGTTGAGCTCCCTTTATGTGTGTTTTACATAGTTTTTCCCTTTCTTTTCAGCATAGTTGTGAGAGACCCACCTTCTTGGGTTAGATAGATGCATACGTAGCTGTTATTTCAGTATTTTATTCTGTTCTCTGTAGGTTTATTTTCAGCTACGCAGCACACTTTTTTCTTGCTCTCAACAACGAAAAGGGTTTAAAAATTAAAATTAACGCACGCCACACATTGACCCTAAGTGAAGAAGCGCCTGGTTAACACCGCCTTGCAAAGACTCTAAAATCAATTGTCACTGCACCTTATCTGCCCTTGACCTTTCTTGATTCTGTCCCTTTCTGCCCTTGTCGGTTTCCTTCTTCCCGTCATCATTGCGCCCCCAAGGCGCCTTTCCCGGAGACTTCTTGGCCTTCACCCTCAGTTTCCGGTTGATCGACCTGCTCCGCACCGCCGTCGTCGAGCTAGTCCACCTTCGAGTCCGCACTCCGACTCCTCTCCTGATTCATCGGGTCCTCCTTCTCCTTCTGGTTCTCCCCCTGTTACCTTCACTATGTCTGGTCCAGGGCCTAACGCTAGCGGTTCTCCCGGCCCCAATGCCGGCCCCACTTCTAGCGGAACCACCACAACCACTACCCCGGCCACCCCTGTGCTGCCGTACATTGCAGGCCTCAGCCTCCCCGATTTCCATCAGTTGATTAATGACCCCATTCACCACAATGCTACCTGGCCCGCTATGCCCACCAAGCTGCCCTCTGATATTCCTAAGTTCAAGGGCCTTAATGGAGAAGATCCAACCAATCACGTCTGGTCTTTCCACATGTGTTGTTCCTCCAATTCCATTACCGATGACTCCATCCGTCTTCGTTTGTTCCAACACACGCTTACCGGCGAAGCTTCTAAATGGTATGTCGAACAGACCACTTCTTCCCATACCACGTTCGAGACTCTTGCCCAAGCCTTTTTGTCGTACTTCCAGCTCCCTCTCCGATACGACACTGGCACGGAGCTCTTGACTTCATTCAAGCAATCCTCTTCCACACGCCTTTCTGCCCATGTTCAGGAATGGCGACGAAGACGGAGCTTATGTCGAGCCCCTCCCTTTGAAGATCGGGTTTACATGGACTGGTTCCTTCGTACCCTCCTGTCTCCCATCGGCAAAGATGTCGCCTCTCACTTTCCTCAATCTGAAGAAGCTGCCCTCCAAATAGCTTTAAAATATGACCTGATCTACGCTCAATCTGGTTATGTTTATACCGTCCTTCCTGACATCCCCAGGCCCGGCGGCGCCAACGCCCCGGGGGCATCTCATTCCGCCGACGGTATCATTGGATCTCTTTCTCATCCATTTGCTCACCCTCCTATGGGCTATGGTCTCCCTCAGGGAGGGGCCAGCACCTCAAGCACTCTTCCCCCTCCCGGCAACATATATCCAGGATACGGCATGCCTCCTCATTTTTCCCAACCTCCTGCTTACCTCAATGTCGCCCAACCCAACCCTTACCTTTATCCACAGCCTGGTGCGCCAGCTCCTCCAGCATATGCGCTTCCGCCTCCCTTGCCTCCTCACAACCCACAACAACACTTACAACCCCCTCCCGGGCAAGTATTTGCACAGCAGGGTGCGATTAATCCCCCTTCTTCTCAAAGAAGGCGGAGAGGCAACCAGAACCAGTCTGCCCCCGGTAACCGAGGACCCAATTCTGGTGTGGACCCTAACACTAGCAACCAGCCACAGGGCATGCTGCCCAGGCCGGACAGGCCGCTTCGCACAAACAAGCCCTATTCGTGTTGCGGTGTTTTCGGTCACTACACTCACGATTGTCCTCTCTTACCCCAGATGCGACAGATGTGGGAGTCTCAAGCCACATTGCGTGGACAACACGCCTCCCCTCACGCTCCTCCTAATGTGGCCACTACCCAGCCTGCTGTGTTCACTGATCCTTTCCCTCAACAGGGATTCGTGGCTACCCAACCCCTCGACAGCCACGTCGCCACCCCCTCATCCATTTCTGGTTCATCTGATTACCAGATCCTTATGATGCACTCCGATCCTTCTCCATCCGTCGACCTTCACCTTCAAACTCGGTCTCGCCAGTACCCCAAGCCTCCTGCTCAGTCTGCTCCCGAGCCTCCCTCTTCAGGTTCTACAGAGCCTCTTTCGACATCCAGTGGCCCTTTACACATCCCTCAACCCAAAGTTGAGGTTCATTCAAAGATTCCAAAGGGCCCATTACGCCGAAATGCTGCTTCCGGTCGAGCCGCTCAGTCATATAGTATCGTAGATGATTTGGCGCAATCCCCTGCTGCCATTTCCACACTGGAACTCCTCCAGTCATGCCCTTCCCAAAATAAGGCTCTACTATCTGCTGTGGGCACTGTTGATCCTGCTGATGACCAAATGATTGTTTTTGACGCCACTCAATCGGACCATCCTCCTCTCCCTCCTTCCGTTGCTTTCCAAATCCCAGTCAAAATCCGGAACGCCACTGTATCCCGGTGTATAATTGATGAGGGGGCATCCACTTGTGTGATGTCCGCTTCGGTTTGGAAGCAACTCGGATCCCCTGAGTTGGCCCCTTCCACGATCACCCTTCGAGCGTGGGATGGTCATGCCTCCCAGCCTATTGGCCTGCTTCGTAACTGTCCCATCACCCTCGCCGGTAAGACTGTTTGCGTTGATGTCGAAGTCATTGACGCCCCTCTAGACTACAACATTCTATTGGGGCGAAGCTACACCTACGCCATGTCTGCTGTCCCATCCGCGGTTTTCCGCAAGATGTCTTTCCCACACAATGGGAAGATAGTCACTATTGACCAGCTATCTTATCATGAGCCGCCGTCTCAGACCTCCTCCGAGACGACCATCTCTTCTGTAGCCAACAAGCAAACCGTCGATTCTCTGACCAGTGTCTCCCCCCGCGTCTACAAAGATTCCACCTTGCTTG
The DNA here is from genome assembly GCA_034641835.2 of Pinus albicaulis. Classification (NCBI taxonomy): domain Eukaryota; kingdom Viridiplantae; phylum Streptophyta; class Pinopsida; order Pinales; family Pinaceae; genus Pinus; species Pinus albicaulis. The sequence goes on along the minus strand of CM076582.1, from coordinate 1,340,663,325 downwards.
GTACTTTCCCTCATCTTCCCCCTCCTCCGGTCACTGATCCTAGCTTGTCGAATGTTTGCATGATGCAATCGTCTCAGGCTGCCCATAAGCGGCCTGCCTCGGCTAGTCAGCAACCTCCCCCCCGCCCTCCGCAACCCGCCCCTAGCCATTCATCTCAGCCAGCCGGACCTCCTCCTCCTGGCCCTCCCCCTACAGCTGGTATCCCTGAACCCCTTTATCCTCCCGGATCAGTTCCCCCTGGCCTTAACCATCTTGGAGCCGTCCCTCCTGGTCATTTCCCTGCTGGGTAGATCCCTTTCCTAGCTCCCCCTCCCGGAGTATATTCTGTCCCCGTCATGGCCACCCTCTCCCTCCCTAACTTGACCTTGGGCATCCCGGTTTGGTACCTTGATCCCCCAGCCGCCACCCCCCCTGGTCACCCCAAACCTTACATGGCTTTGACACCGGCTCAACCGGTCCCCCTCGCTTCCTCCATAGCCACTGTGCCCCCAACACCTTCACAGGACCCTCCTCCTGTTGTGACGGCTCCCGGGAAGAAAGGAAAAGCCCGCAAAAGGGCCACCAACGACCAAACCACCACGACCGACCCGGCTCCTTCTCCGCCCGCGAAGCCTTGTGCCTTATGTGATGTCATTGGTCATGCCACCCATGCTTGTCCCGAGTTACCTCGTATCCGACCCATGGTAAACGTCGCGTTCCCCGACACTACGGTCCCCGAAACTCCCACTCCTTCTTCGACCGTCCCCAAGAACCCCAAGACTCTCCGCACCAACAAGCCCTGTGCTTTGTGCGGGATCCATGGCCACTACTCCCATTATTGTCCTCACCTGACGCATTACCGTGCCTCCCTTGAGGTGATCCGCGAGTATGAGGTTGAACAAAATCAATCCGCCTCTCCCATTCTCGCGCAGTATGCTTCAGGCCAGCCTGAGGATCCTCCCGCTCCCATCCATATCCCCCCCCCTGATGTTCAGATGATGGAGTCTACAGTCACCATTCTTTACCTATCCTCCTCTGCACGACACTCGGAGCCTAGCCTGTCCGCAACCTCCCCCGTTGTGTCCCTTGATACTCGAGATCACTCCACTTGTGTCTCTGTTGACCTCCGCAGCCCGAGTCCTCGTCATGTTTCTGATAGCTCTCATACACCACCTTGTTTGAGTCTTGATCATCCTGCCCCTTCCTCTTGCCATTACCGCTCGATGACTTCTGTACCCTCACGCTGTCGTCATTTCCTTTCATCCCCTCATTTATTGTCTTGTCACACCATTTTGCAGGACCCCCCGTCCACACCCTTTATCGGTTACGCCGATGGTGCAAGTCGCTACTCCAGGAATCTTGCCTCGGCAGGGTGGGCCATCTTCACCCCCTTGCATCACCTCGTTCTGTCTAACGGGGTATGCATTGGTTCTGCCACCAAAAATCAGGCCGAATATGATGCAGTGCGTGGCCTATTAGCTGATGCCCTCTTGCATCGCATCCGCCATTTGCACGTTCGTTTGGATTCCCTACTTCTTGTAATGCAACTCAATGGTGTTTATCGTGTGCATAACCCTGTGCTATTTAGACGCTATTTACGAGTGAAAGTCTTAATACGTGCGTTTGAAACCATAACTTTCTACCATGTACCCAGAGACCAGAATCACTACGTGGATAGTATTGCAAACCATGTTCTAGATTGGCATTTATCACACACAATTCATACAAGACAATAACATTAAATCAACCATCAAAAGACGATACATATCCATAATATGTGTCACAAACCATATATTGATGAGTCCATCTACTCTGATACATACGACATGCCCATAGCATGTTCCAAAAACTGGGGGCACCATATGCCCCTCCATACATATACATACGACATGCCCATAGCATGTTACAAACAAAATCCAAAAACTGGGGGCACCATATGCCCCTCCATACATATACATACAACATGCCCATAGCATGTTACAAACAAAATCCAAAAACTGGGGGCACCATATGCCCCTCCATACATTCTAGGGGGCACCACCTGCCCCTACATACATCAGAGAGGGCACCATATGCCCCTAATCACTATCCGGAGGCTCCCGGGCCAATGGCTCTACCCCTGCAGCATGTAGATCACGCATCGCTTGACCGGCCATCGCCATGCGCCGCATGATACCTCGCCACTCCGAGGGGAGACCAACACTTGGCTCTATGTACTAGTCATCTAAATCCTGCCACCCGCGCTCCGATACTCCGGTCAACAGCTGCTCACATCTACGGCGGATGTCCTCCAGTAGGGCGGCTGCACCCTCATTTTGCACTACTCTCGGCTCACTCGGACCCGTAGCTCCAGACGCTGCTGGTCGTCCCATATATCCGGCCGGTTTTACCGGTGCTATATCTGCATACCAAAAGACCTTGAATCAGTATCATTATTTACTATTCAAAAAACTTTAACATGCCCACATAAGAATAGCAATTTGTCACTTACCATCGGGCCCCCAGACTCGACCAGACGGAAGTGGCAGATCCGGATCCCCACAGTAGCTCATCCCACTATACGGGTAGTCGTCTATGTACAACGGCATCTGATCCCAATGGGAAAAAAACTCCGGTCGAAACACTCGCCCGACCGCCCCTCCTCCTCCTCTGCAGAGTAGTCATCCCCAACGACGCATCCTGGGCTCTCTCGGGCCCCCATCTGGAAGCTGCACACGAGGCCTCAAGGTCGGGATCTTCTCAAAGAAGAAGGCGCACAATAAAGTCCCATATGAGCAATCATGATTCACTTGCCGCCTGCATAGCGACAACTGTCGCTTTAGCGCCACCAGCATCATTTGGGCCCACCCAAAGTAGGTCCCACCCAACACACTCTCCACTATCATCATCTGCCCACCGGTGATGTGATGGAACGCCTAGCTGCCCAGGATTCGCAGCACAGCTGCGGCCACTGCACGGGTTTCTAGCCTCTCTAGATCCCCGACCGATATTCGAGTCCCCTTGACTTGAAGACCCGGTCGACAATGGCGTTCCACGAACTCCATGATATGCCGCCCCCGCGACAGCACTGGCTGCGTGTCTCCCACGATCCCCAGTGGTGGGAGGCCGGTCAGGAAGTACACATCCTGGACCGTCAGTTCGATCCTGTGCCCTTGCACTACAAAGATCTCCCGATCTGGATCCCAATAACTGATAATCCGGGCCAGTAATGGTTCCCCTGCTCTCATCAACGGGTTCTCCACAAACTTGAGAACCCCAAATCTGGCCAATACACGACGAATGCCCTGATCCGCCTGGATCTTTGTCCGAAGTGTTCCCAGATCCCTCTCTCTCCAGTTGACCCGCAACTCTGCCATACCTGCACAAACACATTATTTTTGTCAGGGTACAGATCGGGAAAACCATAACCACACACCAAAACCCAACTCCCAGCCATAAAACAGCACCAAACCCCCCTCATCTCCCAGGTCGCAGTTTTCTGCCATTTTTTGGACCAGGTCGCACTTTTTTCCCCAAAAAATGCGACCCGGCCGTAGAGATGAGGGATGGGCTGTTTCTGGGGTGTTGGGCCCTAAACTGCAAATCTAATCCACCAAAATGCAAGAGCAAGGTTAGGCCTCTTACCTCCAACTGACAGATCTCGAATCCAACGGTCGGTTTGTCCGCTACGTTCGCCGCAAGATTTAGGGTCTTCTCTCCTCTCCACATTCACCACAGCAACAATAGAAAATGAATGATTTTGGAGGGAAAACTGCCTCATTAAAAGAGAACCCCTGTTTCTTCTTTCGACTGCTGCGACCACACCGTAGCCCCGTTCGACGAACCGTCCACACCGATGGTTAGATCTCACCGAGCTCTCAAATGGGTTTTAATTAGTTTTTGGTGATTTGACACTTCACCCGGACACATTTTTTCCACGAAGGGTCACTTCACCGCTCCTTAAAATCGAATTTCCTCACTTACGACACTTGTACTTGGGGCACCATATCGCTCCCTTACTTGTCCATGTTCGTGTCGATTTTCGTCATGAGTGCCCACCTTGTACTCATGCTTCCATGGTCCCCCATTGGGGCCTTCACTGTGTGGCAGCACTATCAAGTCGCCCTTGTTTAGAGCATTCAAGTTGAGTCATCATTGCATTCATGGAGTCTATCTTGCGTCCTTTTACACCCCACTATAGCCCTCCATTCTTCTTTGCTTGGTTCCTCTCTTGTGTCGCATATCATGACCTTCAGCCCTAATGTCCCCTGTCCCTGTCGATATTGTGTCAGTCGCTGCCATGTCATTCATGCCCTTTATGCTCTAACAAGGGAAGTCGTCCATTCGCCACTCCATCCTTCCCATTTCCACCATCATCATTAGTGTCAGTCTGTCCATCGCTCTATTGTTCTTCTCTCGTGCCTTAGTTGAGGATCTCTCATTGCCTCACCTACGGCGGACCTCCTTCTGTCGACATCAGCACATTTATTCCAGAAGCAAGGTCTAGAGGGCGGTGTACCTTGGTTCCAGCTTCCACTCTTGTTCGGTGCCTCGGATCAGGCAGGGGGATCTCTCACTTCCCTTTGACTTGATTACTTCTCCATCTCCTTTCAGCATGATTGAGATTCGTATACTGGACAGTCCAGTGACCCAGCAATAGCTCTTGATGATTCCCGGGCATGTGTGAGATGTCTCAACCCTCATGAGGGGGTGGCCCTACAGGTAGCCCCCCACATGCCCGGATGACCTCTTCATTGCAGCCTTTGATGCCGCTCCAGATTTTGATGATATTGGCCTTAGCCACTTGCAACACCTCTATGATTTGCATGTATCAGTCAGATTTTGTGAGCCCTTCCCCATTTACAGGGGGCATTTGGGTTGTATTTATCTCATGTACTCAGATATTATTATACTAGTCCTGGCTGTTATCCCAGGCACAGCATGTATGTGGGACTCTTCATTGTATTTTTATCTGGCCCTTGATTATGCCAGCTGTACTCTATGGTTCGGTCCCTTGTTTACTGGACACACTATTCTTTTGTACTTTGTCACGGAGGGCATAGGTATGCCTCCCCCGCCGCCTTCAGCACAGGTACCCTCTCATAAAAGAGACTTGTTGCACCTGTGAGTCTCGTCTCCTCAGGGTCTAGTCCTTCAGCACACTATCTACCTCACAGTTCTCTCTCTGACACCCCTTTTTGTTGTCTAGTGATTGTGTTCTTACAACGTACTTCGGTCATACGATTTGCTCCCGACACTCGCACGCTGGGGGGCAATCTGTTACACCATTTTTTGGTCATCTAACCTTTCATCATTAGATGGACCCAAGTACACCATGTAAGACCAGTTTTACCCCAAGTAAAACTGCTTTCACTATGTTAATTAGGAAACTCCAAAAGGAATAATTAATTAAACCATAATTTAATTATTATTCCCAGTCATGTTTAACCCAAAAACAAAGAAATTAATGAGATAAACCCATAGTTATCTTATTATTTTCTAGGAATAATTATTTAAATAATATTCCTTGTTAATTATGACCAAATCAACCACCATTAATCAACTAAATCATTATTTATTTGATTATATCCCAACCACTTCCTTAAAAAGATAAATAAATCATTTATTTATTTATTTTTCACTAATCAAGGGATTTGACCCAAGTCAAACACCCTTTTCCCTCCAACAAATAATAATAAAATATTCCATAGAGGTGGATCTAGATGTGATTAACATTATTTTAATCATGCACCAAGATCTAGAAGGACCCAATATTTTGTTATAAATAGGAGGGTTTTCCCCATCATTCTTCACCTTTTGTTGCATATTAGATCACTCTCGATCTATACACTTGGTCTCATTTCTGCCATTTTGCTCCCATTGAGCTCTACCTTCTACATTGGGTTTTTCTACATCTACAAGAGAGAGAAAGCTTAGATCTGAAGTGCTGAGGACTACAAAGAACCCATCCCATTGAGGAGATCTGGATACACCTTCTTGTTTCCTCCCAGGTGCCCCGTAATATAAAAATTCATTCAAAAATCGTGTTCTTGTCTTGTCTGTTGGATGCATGGAGCAAACTCTTTACTTTACTGCTTAATGTCTTTCCATTTATAGATCTGTTTGTTGCAGCATTTTAACTACTAATCGTAGATCTGAAGATGTTTGGCAGCTTCTATTGTTGTTAGGGCTATTGGTTATGCGTAGCTAAAGTGGTTCTTTTTCGTACACTTCGACGAAGAATTCATACTAACACTCCCATTTTCACTCGAGTTCCTCCTTCCTAGGGCTCATAAAATCTACTAGGTTGGATTTTTCCAAAGGACAAACTTACATCACAAGCATATTCTATCCCCTTCAAGCTTGTTTACAAAAAATAATTGGGGTACTTGACAGAAATGGTGGGGGAAAATGGAACCAGACTTTAGTCGACAGTATGTCACTCTTGAACATGGCACTTGTCTACATTCGTGTCAAGTTGGGGACATCTCACTTCATCATTTGTTTGCCTCCATGGGTTTGGGTAATCTCTTTTGATCGCTCATCTTCTCTTTGCCACATCACCATGACCTCAGATCCCTTGATGTCAAATACTGCCAAATCCAGTGCCGTGTTGCTGATATGTTCAATAGAAGTTTTTCCTCTACAATTTTCAACCTCCCTCTAATTCTCTGTTGGTCTTAATTCACAAATCATCATATTCCTCTATCTCATTTCGATGATGTGGGAAACATCATGGCCCTCCTTCGACTAGGTCACTTCCTGTTGACTTCAGATTATTTTCCAGGAAGCTGATCCAGAGACTCCCTTCGGTACCTTGGATCCTGCATGCCTTAATGGCAGGTTCTTTGCATCTGATGCAAGGTTAACATCATCGGCCTTTGATTGGATGATTCTATTGGTGTTCGATGCCAGATCACTGTTCACATTCTGTGGATTGTACCTTTTGTACCTTGAGAGCCGTTGTCATTATTAGTGGTTTCTCTCGCATCTATTTACAACTCTCATTATTGGTTGGTAATAAGACGATGTTCCTGCATGTTCAACTTCAACTCATCTATTCGCATGCTCGAACTTGTACTTTGTTCGGGTCGAGATGGAGCACAAGAACCTATGTTTTTTCTGATAAAATCTAGGCTGCGGGTTCTTTGTGGATTACTATGATTTATCACATGCCTCTTCTGATTGGGTGGCTGCGACCATACCTGAGTCTATTTTTTGATCCTTATTGATGGATGGCTATGTCCATACTCGAGATCTCACTTTTATGTACTCTATTATGGATGGTTGCACCCATACCACATATCATGTATCAGAGATATCAATTGTATTTGTACTTGTAGGTTTTCCGACAGTAGTGTTTGGGTCAAACACGTTCTCATAAAGCATTTCACCCCTCCCTCTCTCTCAGACCTCATGCTTTAGGGGGCATCTGTTACACAACATTTTGTCACCATCCCTGCAATCCCTCGTCCCGAATATTGGAGGGTCATTCCCGTGACTTGTGAACAGTGTCATATTCTGCAAACACCTTCTTTGCATCCTTCTGCATAAGGACATCATTTCTCCTGTTGGACATTTCCTCAAAAAAGCACACAAAACTTATGTTTTGGCCTTGGCGTGGATAGCAAGTTCACCCCTCACGCCGATGTGAAATATTTACGCTAGAGCTCGTGCCACATGGCGCTCTGTCTCAGTGCAGCCCCCACGCCAAGTTGTTTTAGGAATGTTTTTTAAAAATTAGAGGCAGAAGTTTCCTTCTAACCACCTCAGGGATGAGTCACTCGAAGTGGTTAAGTTGATCAGCCACGGATCTCTCTCTTTAGGTAGTGGTTTTTACCTCCCATGGAACACTCCTTAGAGATAGGCCTCCCTTCCATAATTATAGGGATCCTAACCTCTCCCTCTCCCTCTATATAAACAAGCCTTCTCCCTTTATGATAGCTAGCTGAACATATAGCTAAGGAGATAAACTTGGAGAAGAATATTATAGATGAGTAATTGCTATTGAGAAGGTAGAACCAAGGAGAACTCCATAGAGAGAGTCTCGTTCGAATTCCCGATGAGCCTTTGTGAGACATGCTTCGCTTGAACCCTGCTAGAGGAGATCGCAACGTCGAAGCTTAGTTGTACTCTTCCTTTCATTTATTAATATACTCAACTATGGTGTTGGTTCCATCATTGTGTTATGTTGTAGTCCTCTTCGACTGACTGATAATTATGAATGTGAATTAGTATGATGTATATTGTCATTGTTTCTTGTGTGTGTGCAGGTGTCCGAGCGTGAAAACGAGTGGATCGTGATTTGTCAAACCAGGATCGAGGAGGAAGCCACTCTTTTCGATAACAATAGTGGAGGACCTTTGGTAAGTCATCTATCGAATCTTTGTCCATTCGTTAACTAGGAATCAATATTATAGCTTGTCTTGTTTGTGGCTAGACCCACTCTAGGGCTAGTGGGATCGCCTCTGTCTGTAGAGGGGATTTACCTCACCAACAACTCTATGCCAAAAATTTTCCACAAAATAATAACAACAAGAAGACCTTAGGAGGAGCACTAGGTGAAGCTTTGGCCTCAAAAATCAAGTTGGACTTCACCCTGATTGCATGCATGGTGTCATCGATGTTTGGATTTGTGTGGTACTTGGATAGTGGCACCTCATTCCACATGACTGGCATCAAATAATTCTTTAGTATCTTGGAGGAGAAAGATCTCCAGATGCAAATTGAGATGGGTGATGATGGGATTTATAGCACTATCGGGATTGGTACTCTTACTTTCTAGAGAGAGTCAGGTAAACCCGTCATACTAAAATATGTCATGCATGTACCTCGTTTAAAGAAGAATTTGGTTTTTGTTGCTATGTTGGAAGATCATGGATATGATGTTCTTTTCAGTGAAGGAAAGGCATTCCTTCATCACAGTTCCATGAGATAGGTGAAAAATATTAGTGTTCAAGTAAACAACCTCTACAAACTGGATGTCGATGATTGTACAACATTGAGCAGTAAAGTAGAGAAGGTGGTGAGCCAAGACATCAATGATTTATGACATAGTAGGTTGGGTCATCTACACCACAAAGCTTTGAGCATCATGCAACATATTTATGTACGGCTTCCAAAGTGTGACTTACGCAAAGAGACACATCTAAACGGTGTACTATGGGGCAGTATGCAAAGGCCACCTTTCATGATAAGGAAATATGAGAACCGAAAATCCTTGAGATAGTTCACTTAGATGTCTGTGGACTATTCTCAATAGATTCCACAAAAAATAATAGGTATTATGTGATTTTTTTTATGATTTTTCAAGAAAGTGTTGGATTTTCTTCATGCAGAAGAAATATCAGATGTTTTCCAAGCTTTTTGAGTTCAAATCATTTTTCGAGAAAGATACAGGGAAGAAGGTGAAGGCTTTGAGGAGCGAAAATGGTGGGTAATAAATCTCTAACTAATTCAAGAACTTATTTTCCTCAGAACGAATTCAAAGAGAATTTATTGCACCTCATAACCCAAAATAGAATGGGGTTTGAAAGACAAATAAAAAAACTATTGTGGGAGAAACACGATCTATGTTGCATCATTAGAGCCTATCATTGCATCTGTGGGCAGAAACATGCAATACAACAATATTTGTGCATAACATAAGTCCTCATTAGATACTTGGGATGAGTACACCAGAGGAGGCTTTTTCAGGTAAAAAAATAGATGTTTCATATTTTAAAATTCTTGGTTCATATTTCTATTTCCATGTGACCAAAGATGATGGGAAGAATCTTGAGCCAAAAAAAGAGTTGGGGATATTTGTGGCATACACTGATACACCTCACAGCTATCGGGTGTACTTTTCAGTACATAGGATGACAATGGTCAAAAGATATGTGAAGTTTGATGAAGAAAAAGCCCTGCGATTATCCCTTTGGAGGGAGCTTGAATTTGCTTGCAGTTGATGAGATCTTAGCTCAAAAGGAAGAACCTCAGGATGTGGATTAGCCACAAGCAGAGGAACAGAGAGTGGTAGAAACCACGCATGTAGAGCCACCCACCAGAGATGGAAGGAAGTGCACCTGAGAGGCTGACAAATTATTTCTAGATGTGAGAGAGAATGTGGGAGAACCCAAATCACAGCGCAAATAGAAAAGTTCTCTAGAGTGTTACACTAGATACATGGCTCTTATGAGCTGAGGTATTGATATCGAACCATCCTCTTTTGAGGAAGCGATGCAAGAACCGATATGGGCTGATGCCATGGTTGAGGAGTATGAATCCATTTTCAGGAACAATGCATGGGAAGTTGTCCCAAGACCAATGGGAAAGTTGATGGTAGGTTCCAGATGGGTCTACAAGGTGAAGCGTGTATCATATGGGAGTGTGGAGAAACCCAAGGCTAGATTTATGGCCAGAAGGTTCTCTCAAGTGGAGGGGATTGACTATGATGATACTTTTGCACCAGTCGCAAGGTACTCATCCATTAGATCGATCCTTGCACTCTTTGTGCATATGGGATGGAAGATACATCATATGGATGTAAAGACAACCTTTATTATTGCATTTATTGAGGAAGAAGTGTACATTGAGCATCCAGAAGGTTTTGAGACCTTATATAGGGAGTCACATGTGTTCAGACTCAAGAGAGCACTTTATGGGCTGAAGAAAGCACCCAATGCTTGGTACACAAGGATTTACAACTATTTCACTGGGTTGGGCTTCACCAAGATTGAAGCGGATGTGAAACTATATCATATTGTGGTTGAGGTTAGGATTTTGATTAGTGTACTTTATGTTGCAAGAGAATTTGATATGAAGGACATGGGGTTCTTGCATTATTTCCTTGGATTGGAAATATGTCAAAGAGATGAGGAGCTATTTGTATCTTAGGGCAAGTATGCCAAGGATATTTTGAGGAAGTTCCACATGGAGGGAAGAAAACCCATGGAGACTCCTTTTGCACGAAATTGGATGAAGGAGGATACGACTTCAGGTGAAGTATTGGATGTTATTTTTTACAGGAAGTTGGTGGGTTCACTCATGTATTTCGTGAACACATGACCCGACATATGTTACAATGTTAACTAGCTAAGCTAGGCTATGGTTAAGCCAACCAATCTCTTTTTGAAGGTAGGGAAGCACGTTGTTGGAGTGTGTTTGGTGCACATATGTACAAAATCACACCAACTTAAGGGGTGTGGTCTACCCACTTAAGTTATTGGTAACAGGAAGAAAAAGAAGTGGACTCAAGCAAGTTAGTGGAACAAGCTAGAATCATAAGCATACTAGATAGAGAAATAGCATGCATATATAAACTAAACATTAAACTAAAAACCTAAAACAAATAAGCACAAGCTCTGAAAAGAGTCAGACGACAACAATAACATGAACGATGGGTCTAGGCCCCTCTTATTGAGCACTGGTAGTAATAAGAGTGAAACTTTACCCTCTTGCCAAAGGGCCCCTAGAACATGGTTCCAATTCCTAATGCAAGAATGTTTTTATCCCAAGCTTGCCTCAGTGGAGTCTCCCTCTCTCACTTTTGTGTTAGACTGAACTTGTTTGATGGCTAACAATTGAGTCCCCTCTATCTTCAGCTTTGGCTCACACACTATTGGTATTTCTTGGGCAATTTTGGCCAACATAACAATGTGTTCACAAACTCTTCATCTCATGGTGGCCTTATATAGGATATTTAAAATCCTCCCTTCCCTATCTTCGTACATTGTGGATGGTGACCCAAGAGAGGGGTATGATTCCTTTGTGTGCTCCAAATATTGCATTATGTGCTCACCTGGTGTCTAAGGAGGCGTTGGTGGGTATCCTTAGGCAGCTTCAAGTGAGGAATCACTTGTCCTTTGCTTTTTGTGGTCTCGGATAGTGACATTTTGCCACTCCCAGGATTGCGCACATATAGGGCAAGAAAGCATGCAAAAGGTGCTCTTCATGAAGGATTATGCGCGCAAAGAGCATTTAGGACTTGCTCAAATTTGATTTTCCTCGAACCTTAGAGATTTTTTAAATACTTTCCAGATTCTAGAATGTCTCCCAGCCTTGTAAACCCTTTTGCTCGAAATTAAATAATGTTGTCTTCTACTGTATGATTTTCCAGTTTTAATAGTTTTCCCCTAATGTGTGACATCTAGGAAGCATTTTATAGCCGAAATACATTATAGTTTATTTTCTGTATCGTGCATAGAGAGAGAGAGAGAGAGACATGCGTGAAGCTTTGGAATTGAAAACACCCTGCACTAGTTCCAAGAATGACCATGTCCTAAGGGATCCTTGTAAGAAAATACAATTTACAATACATATACAGATTTTCTATGAGGTGGGCATGTCCCATTCTTGTGATGGTATGGCTAGTTAAACAAATCTATTTTGACAGATATATGTTCTGTCTGTATCACTGATGTGGTAGCGATCTGGTGGTTGCTGACGATGACTGTTAACGCCCTCAAGGGATTTTTTTCTTTGAAAGTAGGTGTAATATGGTACCCATATGTGTAAACTCGGTATGGCATATAGCTGCACATTGTATGCATATGTGTTGGCTGGGACCTTCCCGTGTAAGCATTGTTGAAAGAGACACTTATGGAGGCACGGGTCTTCGACGAATTTGATCAAAGTGCAATGGTTGTAAGGTATAATACCATATTGACATGAAGGCTTGTGTTGTAGTTGAATGTCAGGAGGATCGATAACATTTATGAGAAATGATGTCTCCCATAGTGCCACCTGAGGATGCCCCTTGTATGGAGAGGGGTAAACCAAGGTACTGCTTCATTTTTGGAGAATAGGTGTCGAAGTCAACAAAAAGGAAGCCTCAACCGGGCAAGGGGTTTCCGACATGAGGGGTCGGGGACCTGGATGTGATGGGTTTAACATAGGCATGTTGGTGAGGGGTGACTAAAAACTGATGATGGGGATTCAGTGACCCAAGGTCGGAGTATACTAAGCAGCATGGCAGTAGTCATAGTTATTTCTGATGGGGAAATCACTAGAGTTGGTAGGAGTTCCAAGGGGGTATAAACCGGCTATGAATGTCATGATGGCTTGTCCATGGGGGGTGTATTATTTCGACCAAGGGAGTTCAAGGACTGCTGCCATGGGATAAAAATATGAATGGGAGGGTGAATGAAGTAGTGCACTATTCGGGGTCTTTGTACACTTACCAAAATAATAAAATAATGGAGTTTGGTTCATACGAAACACAGAGATAGGTACCCCAAAACATGAAAGTTTTCACTCATTGATGTAGTGAGGAAGGTGTTTTGCTGAGGGTGGGGGTCCATTGGTTTTTCTCATGTGCAGGGTTGATGAAGCAGATGAGAAAGCATCATAAATGGGATTATGATTTTGGAGGTATGGTGGGCCAAATGCGAGGCACAGTGGTGTGCTTCTGATCTGCTTATACAACCTGGTCATCCAGGAAGGGGGTTTTAGCTTGTATAGTAAAACTTGACCTTATTCTTGGTGGATGGACGAGCATGAGGTGCTTCTCAGACTGAAGTGGTATGGCCATGGCATCACTTTTTTTATGATATATGGTCTACTATGGGTGACGAGCGCCATGGAGGGGAGGCTCTACCGAACAATCAAGATGTTTATCATGTGTAGGGTGAGGTGATGATAAACACGATCGGATATGAGTACCATATGGTTGATTTCTGATGGAGAAATGATGTCAGGATATGCAGAGTTGACTGGGACTCTATCATGTTGTGGGTAGAATGATACCTGCTCTGGAACTTTCAGTAGATGGCGTTTGTGGATGGATTGCGAGCTTTTCCCACAAAAAAAATTACCTTAAACGAAAGAATATTATTTCATTAAATATTATTTAAGGTCATGAGCTTTAAAAAAGAAGATGAGAGAGCGGATACCTACCGGCACTGAAAAAAGTATTTTTTGGGAGTGCAATTGTGTGGCATTGCCTCTATTTGTCATGGAGTGCTAGTCATGATGCAACTTATGGTTTGGAGAACAGGCCTTCTGATCTCTCGTTATGGTCCTCCCAAGTTTTTGAAAAGGGCGATATATCGATGAATATGGCCCTAATTCAATTCATTTGTACTTGCTGAGTTTTTGAGAGGTCAAATATTTCTATGTAGCAGTTCTTTCCATTTTGGTCAACTTGAGCACCAGGGATTCACGAGATCATGCCCAGGTAACCTCCATGATGTCTTGCACTTTAATTTTCTTAGTTTGATGGTGTCAGGGTCTGTACACACTAGGTTTGTATGAATTCTGGGTGAATTTTTCCCTAGATTATGTGGGCGATCGGGGCAAAGGCACACTCTCCTTGTGCACATTTTCAAGGGAAAAGTGCACACTAAGCGCGCCTATCTGAGGGACAAGCGTGCAAAGTTGAGGTGAAAAAATATTTTATTTTTTTTCCAATTTTTGGGTTTTTATGTACTGATGGGTACCTGTTTTGATGACAGGTTATTGTGGAGGGAGTGGGATTAGCCGAAGCTCCAAACTACACTAGCTACTGATGCTGGGGTGTGCTATCAGCTGGTGTTATGGGGGATATTGAAGTTCACAGAGAACGATCTTCTTCAGTTGCAAGAATGACTGCTACACTACTTGATCTGACATTGGCGTAGGAGGTGCAACATGTTCGTGTTGCGGAAGATGAACTTGGTCATCCGTCCTGAGACGGATGTGTACTTTGTGACCAGGTTACCGCCTCAGGGTGAGGTACTGAGATATCCACTCCCTTCCGGGAGAGTGGACTTGGAGATATTTTGGAGACGTCACTGTGGTGGGGCACCTCATAAAGAGGAATGAATCAGCATTGCATCAGTGAAAGATCTGGCAGAGCAATGTTCTCTGGTGGTGATTGTGAAATTGGAATGGTCATTTGCTCTGCATAAGGCATTTGGCCCACAGGTTGGAGTACTGTGCCAATTGAGGTCTGTGCATTTTTATGACTTTGCCCGTTTCTGCTTTGACAAGATGGCTACAAAACTCAACAAGGTCCATAATGGATCTAAGCCGTTTGCGTATGCCAGTATCTTGTGCAACATTATGTATGAGAGGGTAGTGTTGTTGAGGAGAGTAGTGGCGGTGCCTCCTCAGGGGCCATGAGAGCCTCATATGAGGAGGTGGGCTCTGGTGATGCCGCGAGGCAGTGGTGGCATGGTGGGGCATTATTGGAACGCCATGAAAAAGGCCTAGTTCGAGGCCAAACCGTAGATGTTCTTGCCATTCCCATATGCGGGGATGGACTTCCGGGGGGATCTAGACATGGCTCTCCATTTCGGTTATGCTTGGGGGCCTACAGGTATGTTGTACATATTTTCTGCATTTATTTTCAGTATGTATGTATGTATATTTTTCTAGAGACACTGAAATTGTTTTGGTTAATATTGAAGATGTTGGTGAGTTGGGTCACCCCGTGGCTCAGTTGGTTGGCACGATCCTCTACAACGACTTAGGGGTGGTAAGGGAGGAGGTGTTACTGGGGGACCTGGTGGTGGTGCTGGCCCTTCAGGAGAGGGCAGCAACTTAGCTGCTATAGAGGTTATGGCTGAGCGGGCTCGTGCTGATGTAGCAGTAGCAAGTGCAGATACGATGGAGGCTCGTATGGAGGATCTAACTGCTCGAGTGTCAACTTTTGAGGATACATGGGGTCGAGTGGACTGCTTGATCCAGAGGATGCTTGCTCGAGTATTTATGGATGACTCCGAGGAGGTCTGGTTGGAGACTGTGATCACCCATGAGAGGGAGTATCGGCCCGTTCTACGTTGAGTGGCAATCTTAGTTGCAATGGCAGCTCCAGTGGTGGCACCGGGAGCAGTTGTGGGTCCAGGTGCCCCTCTTGAGGGGGCAATGCCCTAGAGTATACTTGTACACAGGGAAAGCACCCATTATGAGGATGCTTCCCATATTTTTGAAAAATTTTGTATCTTTGGGCTGGCCGTTGGGCCAGCGACACTATTTTTGTACTCAGACATATAGATTGTGATATATATATATATATATATATATATGAGAGATATTTTTGCAATTCTATATGATGTGTCACTTGTTTTCAGTTTATGTATGATGTTATGCTGATGGATATCTATATTTTTGGTTTTATATGTATGATGGTTTATTCGAGATGCATTCCAATTTAGGATATTGTTAGCTATGCGATCAGTTGTTTGGTTTTGACTCCTTGGTACAGTGTAGATGTGATATAGTCAAATTTTCTGCTTAATATTTTGGCACGCAAATATTTTCTAAACAGATGTGTATTTCTTGTCTCAAATGTTTGGTTTAACTACGACACTACTAACCGGGAATCAAGGTAGATATGCGTATGGCATATACCTTGATGGAGGGCATTGCACATAAGTCTGATGACTGTGTCATATTCTGCATGATTGTTTGTTGCTGAACCGATGCACACACTGTTTGAGCAGACTGGTGATTGGTCAGGGTGGTAAATGACATAGGTGGCTATGGCTAAAATTTGAGACCATCGTGATGCTCCATAAACAAATCTGAAATAGGGTTTAGGTTGGTGATCCATGGTGGCACTTTGAGCACTTTTTTAATAAGTCTTTTTGTCAAAAAAAAAATCAGTGGTTGGGGTTGTGTACGTTCAGTCTAGGGAAGGGCCAAGTTGGCCCTTATGGGTAGAACTTCTTGAGGTAAAGGCCATTGAAGGGGTTTCTGAGGTAGGTCTCGTCCAGTTTTGTCAAGATGTATGCCCCATATCGAAGGCAATGTTTGATGATGTAGGGTCCTTTCCACAAGGTTTCGAACTTTCCTAGCCCTAGGGCTTCTTTTTCGACATCATAGGAGAGGAATAAATCTCCCTCGGTGAATGGGTGAGGGTTGATGTGGTGGTAGAATGATGATTTTACCCTATTATTATGGGCCTTGTTGTGTTTCAGCGACTGTCATCAAATTTCATAGATAATGTCTAGTTGTACTAGGCACTGGGTATCATCAAGGAGTTTGATGGTGGTGTGTAAATTTGGGTTCTTTTGGAAATCAATGCAAAAGCGCAAGGTACCTTGACCTTTTGCTACAGGAATAGGGTGGAAATCCTAGGATGTGGGGGTGGCTGGAATCCTATTTGTGATATGTGATGATACAAATCGTATATGGTGGATCGGGTCATCGACGTTTGGTGGGGGAAGAATCTCTGTAATGGGATTTTGAGTGAGTGCAATATTGGGATCCCTGCTAGGATGGTCAATTTCCTATAGGTGTAAATTGTGCCTATCGTAGAGGTGCCTGAATTTTTCCATTAGCGGGCATGCCTCTGGTGTGTGATTTTGGCCCGTGCAGATAGTGCATGGTATCATTGTTCCAACAGAGTAGATTGTGTTATATTCTACACTACTCGTTGTTCCTAATGTGGACGCTTAGAAAGGGTCTGTCATAGAAGAGGTTGTCTTGTGTTTCCATTTTCGTATTGTTGGCTTGGGTGTGTCTACATCTTTGGGGGAGTGTACACTTACCACTGCTCTTGCCGCTCTTGGCTTGGGGAGATGTACACATTTAATCGTATGGTGAAAATGTGAACAAATCTGGCAATAGGTACGCATGATTTTCTCTTGGTTAAAGAGAATTTTCTGTGAGAGAGAAGAGACTATACGAAAACTGGTTGCAAGGTTCTTCAGTTCTATGCACTGGTTGACCCGTTGGTTGTATAGGTCACACAGTCCACATGTTATCCTAGGCTTCACTGGTGTCATGATTTATTGGTGTGTTTTCTTAGTTTTCCCGTTATGCCACTGTGGGGGTGGGGATGTTGACTTGGCGATGTAATTTTTGTGCCATTCTCGGAGGTCGTCCTTTCTCTTCTCTATGGTATGAATCATGTCAATGGTGGGACGAAGTTGCGAGGCATAAGTACAGTGTTGCTCATAATTATTTCCTTGACATATTAGGAAGAATATCCTTGATATGGGGTATCCTTCGTGCTCATTTTGAGGTCTAGTGGGGAACCATCATCGTAACACTACTAAATTAGGACAAGTGGTGATCGTATGATTGGGGATTTTGCATAACGTGCATGCTGGAATTCTCTGTGGAGAGTAGTTAGGCATAACTAGGGGTTCCCTAATTGTTCCATTTTCGACTGAAAAGAACATGATGGATCTGCTCGTCACATCTTGGGTTGTGGAGATGTCCATGGACTCTGCATCCATGTCATCTTCTTGGGAGAGGCAAAATATGGTAGAGCATATGCTAGCAAGGGCTAGCTGGAATCGAGGGATATAATGACAATTCTCCAAAAGATGATTTTCGGTGCATAACATACATGTGAATTGTGTTGCCCGCAATCCAACATAGTAAACCCTTTCTATAGGATACCATCTATGGATGAGTACTAGGGATGCGCATTCTTCGAGGAAGTTACCATGTTCATCGCATAACGTGCAACATATAACAAGCATGACTGGGGGCCTTTCCTGTTCCCTTAGTTGTTCCTCCTGTAGGTACAATATGGTACAAAATTCATTTCTGGATGCCTAAGTGGAGGGATACTCTTGATAGGACCACTCGATGGCATGTAAGGCATCCCTATATCATGGGATCTCTGGGAAATGGTGGGTATAGTGCCCAAAGTTGCTGCAGAGGGAAAATGCGTGATTGGTACGCAATGCATTGCCTTTACCTTTAGTGGTAGGTTTCTTTTTACGGGAACACAACATCGCGATGTCTGTCTTAGAGCTAAGGAGTGGTTTTAATTCATCCAGTTCTGCAAAGATATGGGTAGGTTGACATATTACGTCGCATATGGCGCAGAATAGTGATTCCTATTAACAAGAGTCACCATCTTCTTTCATCTTTTCTCAGTTTTATTAGCTGTAATCACCAGTTTTGCAATGGGAATTTCCTTTGTAGGGGTGGTTGCGACTGTTTCTTGGATGAGTGGGGCCTCCTCGAGACTAAGGGGCTTCAATATTGTGGCAGTAACATGGATGGCTCCTATTCCTGTAGGAGGAACGAGGTACCAAACTAGGATTTCCAATGATATATTTAGTAATAATAGTGTTGCCAAAACCTGCTAGGAGATGAAACCAGCTAGGGGGTAGAGGAAAGGGGTTTGGGAGGCGGCGTAGGCTAAATAGGTTAACATGGCGAATGACTCGGTGCCATTACTGCTTATTTCCATGTCCTAAATAGCTTTGGCACTTGATGTGTACATCATGCACAATGGAGCCCCTGTGACATTAGGCGATGACTCTGGGATTATGGGAGGATCTCCTAGGAATGACCCTAGAACGGACGAAGGTTTGAATTGGCCGGGGCCATATTCTTGGTACCGTGAGAGAGAATCTAAGGATGTGTCTATATAGGGTATAATTACATCAATTTTTTTTAGGGGTCACTTCTCACTATGTGTCAATTGGTCTACAGTAATGATGCAATCCTCATGGGTAAACATCATGATGCAAAATATGGAGGAGGCTATGGCAGACATGGCATACATATAACTCTACCCAAGGAGTATATTGTAGTCCAGGTGAGCGTCCAAGACATCAATGTCTATGTGGACCGTATTTCCTGCTAAGCAGACTGGGACGTTTTTGTAGAGGCCAACGGGGGTCGAAGGACGACCATTATATGCTCTAAGCATGATGACTAAGGGTTTTAGTTCAGGAGAACCTAACTTCTACCAAAAATTTTTGGACATGATGCACGTGGATGCACCCTCGTCTATGACACATCGGTGAATTTTGATATTCTAGACTGACACTTGTATCTGGAAGGTGACCATGGAAGGAAGCCTAGGGGTGGCTTTGTCTAAGCCAAAAGCCATTAGGCATGTATTGGCAGGGTTGATAGTGCCTAACATGGAAATTAGGGCTTTCCATTGTTTTTCGCATGACTGCAATACTTCCAAAGTTGGCATAGCAGTGGGAGATTGTGCTAAATCATCCACAATACTATAATTATGGGCTGCTTTAGAGTAGTTTCCTGCTCGCCTACTAGGTCCCTTCGCCATTTTCGGCAATGGTTCTATAGGCATCTTTGAAATGGTCAAAGGTGTAGTTGGTGCACTGGTACTTGCCGCTAACGTATTGGTGTCTGGTGGGGTGTTGTAATTGCGATTCCTTGTTTGAGCATCTCTTCCATAACCATGTATATTTCATCATTGCTTTTCTTGGATTCACCTATGTTTTGTTGTTAGGTACCTTGCAAATACTTGTTGGAAAGGTTCTTTCATCAAAATTGGTTGTTGGGAAGATCTACATGTCCTCGGTTACTGCGCGGCTTCTTCGGCTCAAGGAGGTGGGGCAGGTGGTGGTATAGTGGTCGTACCACCACATGCTGACCGAATGGTTTGTTCTAAGAGGTGGCCTTTTCTGCATGCTGGGCAGTAACCTCGTGACTCTGTTAGCTCTGGTGTTTGATTTGGAGTTGCCTCCCGAGTTTGGGATCGCAGTGGCCACTGTTGGGTGTGTCCCCCATATCCAGGGTTCCCTTTTGGGTTTTTATTTTTATTTTTTATTCACCACTTTAAGAGGGTAGTTCTCTTGGTTGTATTGGTGTGGTTGGTTTTGGGACAGTTGCACAAAGTTCACATGTGCATTGGTCTGCATAGGTGGTTCTTGTGCTGGGGACTGAGCATAAAGCGGTCCCTGGTTTGCACCTGGATGTTGGAGGGGAACTCTTCCATCAATGTTTCTCTCTGCGTACTCGATCCCCTGAGCAGGAGGATAGGGTCCTCCCTAGTGATACGCTGGTGCCCTATTGGTCAAATGTTTCTAAGGCATATGATGACTTTGAAAACAAGGTTGATGGGGTGGGTAGAAATTTGTATTGTAGGGGTTTGACTACTACGCCTGGGTAACCTTGGGTCAATGTCCTAATTGGTACGTACGCGCAGAGTTCGGCCTTTTCATTCGCTGATAGTTGGCGGTGTGGGTATTAGGAAAAGATGTATAATGTATCTTGTTTGCATATAAATTAGCAAGATATTCTAGGCTTCTTTGATTAGCTTCCTCTTCGGATGTGGGATTCTTCTGCGCCACATCCTTTGAAATCTCTGTCGTAAGAGTTTTCAAGAACAAATCTAAGAGAACCTGATAATTGAGTTTAGCTTTACATAAACTCTGACACCGCCTCCATTTTTGGAGATGGTCCAAGATGTGGAAGACGGGGATTTGTCTAAAATGAGTTAGTAATTCCATTACAGAATCATGGTGAATGGGTAACTAAAAATATGTTAGGAACACAGTAGCGAGGGCGCTAAAGGTTCCATGTGAAGCTGAGGGTTTCTCCATGTACCACTTCGCGGCTACTCCTGTAAGAGTGCATTGAAATAATCTCAATTGAATAGTGTCATTAATGATACTATTCGATTAGCACCACAGGTGAAAGGTCATGACATGATAACCTGGGTCTTCCACTTGCTTGCCTTCAAAATTTTGTATATCGGAAGGGAGCTTCGTGGGCATGAGAGGCCATGTAGGATCGTGTGTGATGGTGTGTGCGATAGGGTCATTCTTCAATCATAGGGTCATTCTTTAGCTTGGTTAAATCGGGTGGATTCGATGAAATGATAAGGTGACTGGGAAGTTTGACGTCATTGCCGTGTGAGAGAAAAAGTTCGGGTTAGGAATAGGGTTAGTGCCACATACCCTATTGATGACTATGAGCTTTCCCAAATCGGACAAATTCCTCTGCCACTCTGAGAGTTCGTGGGAGGAGTGGTATGTGGTGTGGTGTTGGGAGACCGACTAGGGTTGCCAACTAAGGATGCCCCAATAAAGGGCAAACCAATAATGGTGGTAGCATTCTGTCTTTGATGCCTAAATGGAAAAATACCTGGAACCCCTCCTAGTAATGGGGGGAGGCCCAAAATACTTCTAGATCGATGACGCCCCGTTGGGTCCATTCTGGTGTCGACCAGGTTTGTTTTTTTGAAAAATTTGAGACGATAGAGTCTATGATTGAAACAAAATTCTTGTCACATACATAAAACAAAGCGAAAAATAAGATAAATTTCCCTTTAAATTAATCTATGTGATCAAGCAATCAAAAAGTGGGTTTTGGTCGTTTGCGTATGATACTCAAAATCCTAGAAGACCTTTTCATCCTCACAGACTCAAATGTAACTGGGCCTTGAGAATTGTAGAAATTATATACAAGATGCATGTATATATCCATATTTCCTGATCTAACAATATTTTATCTTCTTGCTAAATACAAAATCCTTCCATTGTTAATATTTTGTGGAAATTAAACATTCAATTGCAAACACATGAAGCAAATAAAAACAATCGCACATAACAAATTTGTTTAACGGGAAAGCCTAAATTTGAAAACCCCAACTATCATATATTATGTATCATGGATATCATGTAACAATCTCATACAAAGCTTAGTACATCAAGCTCTCAGTACAATCAATCATCACACACTAATCAGAAGAAATCTACAAATCCATGCACCTATTTCTTGCCACCTGCTAGCCGGCCTCCACTATGCAATCCCTACTGAAGAATAGCTCTGAATGATTTCGAATTACCCTTGCCTGCACTGCGCAATCCTCATTGGCAACTCCAATGTGTGTGTGGTGCAATCAATGCATCGCTATAGTCACAACGAATAGTCCATATTTCCCTTTCACCTTTCTCTCCATCGGGTCTCCAATGGAACTGACATGCATTGTAGTTAATTGTTGTATTGTTCAGTTCATTAATGAGTTACTATTTTTGAATTAATTAACTAATTAAATCACTCCACTCTCACTAGTGTATCATTCAGTTAGACTAGATACAACTAGCTCAACTAATTTTAACTCCATTAATTGAGTTAAATTGAATAACAACTCCATGAACTACTCTTCCAAATCTGTCATAACTTTGCCACTTCAGTTCTAACTGAGTCCTCCATGCATGAACCACTAGTAAATCCTAGGAATTGTGTAATTCCTTCTGCCCACCGATTTTCCAAATATGTGCACTTAAATTAAGTGCTCCAAGAGAATAAGTTGATATTTAGAGTCTGATTATTATTAAGAGCTCATAATAATCAACACTTCTATTTTTAGATCGAAGATCTATAAATAGACTTCGCACAATATTCTAAAAATAGAATTTCATCTATTTTTCCAACTTGACAAACCATCCACAAATAGCATCCTACAACTTCTGAAATATGATCACCATGTCTAAAAATAGACATAGTATAAAAATAGACTTGCACCTAAAAATAACCTGTGGGCCCACTTAGTGAAGGCAACTAATTTTCAGTAAGCTCATCATCTTGTTGAATCTCAACACTCCCTATCAACAAGATAGGGATTATCCTTCACCCTAATCCTGCCTCTATGGTATTCAAATTTTCTCCTAGTGAGCGCCTTCGTTAGAATATCTACATCTTGATCTTCCGTAGGAATGTATTAAAGCAACATGATCTTCCGCTGCACACAATATTTGATATGATGATACTGGATATCAATATGTTTATATATATCATGAAACACAGGATTAATCAATATTTTAATGCAACTCTGATTATCACAATGTATCACTGTAGGATCTAAATGTGAACCGAACAAACCAACCAAGATCTTCCTCATCTAGATAGCCTCACATGCAGCGTGACTTGCTGCCATGTATTCTTCTTCCACTAAACTGAGTTCCACGGATCTTTGTTTCCTACTGTACCAAGAAATTTTTGTAGATCTGATACTGAAAACCCCTCCAAATGTGCTATTTATGTCTGTTGCACTGCCTGCCCAATATGGATCCATGAAGCCATGCAATTTCACCTCATCCATCTGTCTGTACCATAAGCCATACTCAGATGTTCCCCTGAGATATCTCAAGACATGCTTGCCTGCCTTCCAAAAGAGCTTGGTAGGCTTAACCATCACTTGTGAAAGATGTTTCACCACATAGAATATGTCCAATCTTGTATTAACTAAATACATGAGTGAACCCACCAACTACCGATAAACAGTGGCATCCACTACCTCTGTCGATGTAGCATCCTCTTTCCTCCAATTTCCTGGAAGAGGGGTGTTGATAGGCTTGCAACCTTGCATGTGAAACTTCTCCAGTATCTCCTGGGCATACTTGCCTTGAGACACAGATAGTTCACTTTCTCGCTACCATATTTCCAATCCAAGGAAATAATGAAGGAGGCCCAAATCCTTCATCTCAAAATCCTTTGCAAGATTTGCCTTGCATGAGTGTATCAACTACTCATCACCCATTAGTATTAAATCATAAACATAAAGAACAATTATTAAAATCTTACCCTCCACCACAATTTGGTATAGGTTTTCATCCACCTCACTCTCAGTGAAGCCAAGTCCAATGAAATAGCTGTCGATCCGAGTGTACCAAGCACGAGGTGCTTGTTTTAGCCCATACAATGATCTTTTGAGCTTGCACACATGTGAGTCACTGTTGAAGATCTCAAATCCTTCAGGCTTCTCAATTTACACTTCTTCCTCAATGATCCCAATAAGGAATGCAGTCTTCGCATCCATCTAATGAATGTGCCAACCCATCTGCATTGATAGAGCAAGGATGGTCCTTATGGAATAATACCATGCGACAGGTGCAAAGGTTTCTTCATAATCAATCCCCTCAATCTGTGAGAATCCCCAGGAAAAAAATCTTTCCTTATACTTCTCGACGCTCCCATCAGAAGCTTGCTTTACCTTGTAGATCCATCTTGATCCTACAACCGATTTACCAACCGGCCTTGGAACAATTTCCCAAGCATTGTTTCTGACAATGGAGTCATACTACTCCACCATGGCATCTACCCATGTGGGCTCCTACACTGATTCTTCAAAATAATATAGCTCTGTCATGATACACATGCTCATAAGAGCCATGTGTCCAGTAAAATGGTCAGGTGATTGTTTCTGTCTGCGCTGTGATGTAGGGACTCCTACATTCTATGCTGCATCAAGCTTCAGTCTCTCAGCTTTTGTGGTACGCTTTCTGGCTTGTTTGATGTTTGGTTCTACATGAGTGGACTCCTCCACTCCATGAATCTCCTCCTGTGTCTGATCCACATCTAGAGGCTTGTCTTTGGGAAAAATAAGTTCCTCCTCTGCATGCAAGTGTAGCTCCCTCTCAAGTGACAACTTCATGGCTTTCACCTCATTGAATTTTATATCCTGTTGCACCCCAGTCATTAAACTATCCGGAAAATACACATGATAATTATGGGGTGTTTCTGTGTACCCCAAAAATATCCCAACTTTTGTAGTTGGCTCTAGCTTCTTCCTGGCATCCTTTGTCACATTAATGTAGACAGATGAGCCAAAAATCTTCAAATGAGAAATATTAGGATTCTTACCAGTAAAATCTTCTTCAGGTGTACTCATGCCAAGTAATCTGTGAGGACAATGGCTTTGCACATAAAACATTGTGTTGCATGCTTCTACCCATAAGTGCATCGGTAGGCCCTTGGCATGCAGCATCGCTTGTGCAACACCGACGATCATTCTGTTCTTCCTCTCCACAACCCCATTATTCTGTGGGTTATGAGGCGCTATGAGTTCTCTTCAAATTAATTCTTTGCTACAGAAGTATTTGAATTCACCCGAGATGTATTCACCACCATTATCGCTTCGTAGAGATTTCACTTACTTCCCAGACTCCTCCTCCACCAATGCTTTAAACTCAAAAGAAATTGAGAATGTTTAGCTCTTCTTCTACATGAAGAAGATCCAACATCTACAAGAATATTCATCAACAAATATAACATAATACCTATGTTTTTCTATTGAAGAAATTGAGAAAGGTCCAGCCACGTCTATGTGAATTCTCTCCAGGATCACCGAAGCATGATTCTCCTTCTCATGTAAGGTGGTCTTTAAACAATTACCCATAGTACACCCCTTGCACTGATCTGACTATGCAAGAGTACCCTTGGGAAGTCCAGTAGAAATCTAATGTAGAATTTTCAAAGCACCATGATGAAGATGGCCCAATCTTCTATGCCATAATTCGCCCTCATCCTAGCTCACCACTTCTTCTACTTTTCCCATCATTAATGCATAGACATATACCTCCAGATTTTAGAGATTCTTAACTTGAATCCCTATCCTCTTGGTTTGACCTGTTGTTTTATTTCGCAGGAAAGCATTTCCATCATTAAAAACAACGTCATAACCTTTGTCTTCCAACATTGCGACCAAGACCAAGTTCTTCTTTATACCTGGAACATGCATAACATCTTTCAACAGAAATGGATTACCTGACTGTCTCTCAAAGGTAATGGTCCCAATGTTGGTCACACTATATCGACCATCGTCGCCCATCTCTATCTGCATTTGAAGGTTCTTCTCCTCCAAGCCACTAAAGAACTCCTTA
The DNA here is from genome assembly GCA_034641835.2 of Pinus albicaulis. Taxonomy (NCBI): domain Eukaryota; kingdom Viridiplantae; phylum Streptophyta; class Pinopsida; order Pinales; family Pinaceae; genus Pinus; species Pinus albicaulis. Next base: position 1,340,637,067 of record CM076582.1, on the reverse strand, counting down.
TCTCCTGTCATATGGAAAGACACACCACTATCAAGATACCACACCGATCCCATTGAGCTTGAAACCAAGCATGCGATCAAAGAGAAATAAATTTCAAATTACGAGGCTAAGGCCTCTCCAGCTGGAGCTCCAACAACCTTATTTTTCTTCTTCTTTTGTGGGCAGTTAGTGGCGAAATGCCCATGTTTGTGACAGTGAAAACACTTCACCATGGACAAATCTTGCATCTTGCCTTTAGCTTCAGATTTTGGATGGGATTTCTTCCCCTTCCTCTTATTTTCTTTGGAAGCCAAAGAAAAATTCTCTTCATCTTAATTCTTCTATGAAGAGCCATCCCTGGTACTTCTCCTTATCTCCTCCTCAACAAGATCCGACCAAAGTCGTTCCCATCCCGGTAGTTTCTCTCATCCATTAACAGAGTCTTTGTTGCTATGCCAACTCTTTGGAAGCCCAAGGAGAGCCAATATCACCAATTATTCATCATAAATAGTAATCCCCACACTTCCCAGTTCATCCCTACAGTGGAAAAACTTCGTGAGATATTTTGGAATACTGTCGCCCTTCTCCATTTTAATTTTTCTGAGCTTGTCTTTCAGCGCCAACTTCCTCTGGTCGCTAATGCTTTGGAAAAAATATGTCAAAGCCTTCCACATTAAGAATGGAGTGGATTTCCCATGAATTCTGGACAAAATATGGTCCTTACACCTTCCAACAGAATTCTTCTTGTCTTTTCTATCTTCTTTTGCCATGCATCAAGTAATGCAGCATCGCTAGATCTCGACTTAGGGACATTGCTATCGATGAACTCCTTCAGTCCATTATCCTCCAACACCACCTCCATCCTATCCTTCCAGGCTATGTAATTCGAGCTCCCATCAATGGCATACTCCAATCAAAACCCATTGAAAGACATTTCAATGTATACTCAACTTCTGCACCAAGAATTTTTTCGTAGCAAATTCGAATTGTCCACCAGCACAAACTCAATAATTCTTCACAATTGTAATCTTCAATAATTGACACAGATCTGATACCATGTAGAAATTATATAAAATATGCATGTATATATCGATATTCTCCTGATCTAACAATATTTTATCTTCTTGCTAAATATAGAATCCTTCCATTGTTAATCTTTTGCGGAAATTAAACATTCAATTGCAAACACATGAAGCACATAAAAAAAATCGCACATAACACAGTTGTATAACGGGAAATATTGAAGCTGAAAGTCCCAAATATCATATATTATGCATCATGGAGATCATGTAACAATCTCATACAAATCTTAGTACATCAAGCTCTCAGTCCAATCAATTGTCACACACTAATCAGAAGACATCTGTAGATCCATGCACTGATTTATTGCCACCTGCTAGCCTGCCTCCATTGTGCAATCCGTGTTGAAGAATAGCTCTGAATGAATTTTAATTACCCTTTCTTACACTACGCAATCCTCATTGGAAACTCCAATGTGTGTGTGGTGTAATCAATGCATCACTATAGTCACAATGGATAGTCCATCTTTCCCTTTCACCTATCTCTCCACCGGGTCTCCACCGGAACCGACATGCACTTTGTAGTTAAATGTTTTATTGTTCGGGTTTATTAATGAGTTATTATTTTTGAATTAATTAACTAATTAATTCACTCCACTCTCACTAGTGTATCAATCATTTAGACTAGATACAACTAGCTCAACTGAGTTTAACTCCATTAACCGAGTTAAACTGAATAACAACTCCATGAATTACTCTTCCAACTCTGTCATAACTTTTCCACTTCAGGTTCTAAATAATTCCTTCATGCATGAACCACCAAGTAAACCCTAAGAATTGCATAATTCCTTCAGCCCACTAATTTTCCAAATCTGTGCACTAAAATTAAGTGCTCCAGGAGAATAAGTTGATATTTAGAGTCTGATTATTATTAAGATCTAATAATAATCGACACTTATATTTTTAAATCGAAGATCTATAAATATACTTCACCCAATATTCTAAAAATAGAATTTTATCTATTTTTCCAACTTGACCAACCATCCACAAATAGCATCCTCCAACTTCTGAAATATGATCACCATGTCTAAAAATAGACTTACGCCTAAAAATAGCCTACCGGCCCACTTAGTGAAGGCGACTCATTTTCACTAAGCTCATCATCTTGTTGAATCTCAACAAGAATATTTCTTGTGAGTGCTGGCACAATGTCTTGCAAGAGCCGGTGACACCATGTCACCGAAGAAAATCCACCAAGGTAAGGGTAGAGGGTCCGGCGCTTGCCCATCATCACCTATAGGGAAAGGATGTCCTAGTTTTTTTCTACTAAGAACCACCATCCCAAATGAGCGTTCGAGTCTTGGGATTCTTGGTAATTCAGCTAATAGTACCGAGTATCAGCCAAGTCAGGTAGCCCTGACTGATACCTGCACATGCTGTGCCTAAGCCTAACCCCCTCTGAAATGGGTCTCTTTCGCGCTCCGATTTTCTTTGTCGTGGGATGATAGGTGGATTTGAAGCTCCCTAAATAGACAATTTCTATGTTTCAATATGAAGTATGATCAAGGCGACTTATTGGATGCCTACCCCCTTGATCCTAACTTAAGCTATAAATTCTTTTGTGGCCCCTATGGGGAGAATTTAGTGAGTTTGGTTAAGTTAGTTTTAGGTGTCTTTGCTTCGCTTAGTGGGTGAGTGTGTGTGAGCATAAAGTGGACAAGAAAATAGATTAAACTTGTGGATATTCGATGATCCTTTACAAAATCCCCTATTTAAACTATATTGTATTGTTCCTGGCTCAAAAGAAAAACATCTGTGGATAATGGGCCACTTTCTATTTTTCCTAGTTAATCTATGTGACAAACTAAAGGGAGATGGTGAATTGTGAATATGGAGCATTAATATGCCTACGTAGGATCACCAGAGGGTGCAAAGGTAGTATATATTACTTGATCTTCTATAAACAATTCAATCCTAGTCCTAAAATTCCTAGTGCAAAAATTGAACTAAATTAATAACTTCTACACTAGAAAAAAGAAACTAGCTATGCATGCATGGTCTTGGGCCACTTAGTTTGGTTATTTATCTAGGTGTGTAAGTACCAAAATTTTCAAAACATAATTTTTTTTGGAATGAAAGCTATTTTTCCCCCTACTTAAACTATGTGTGAACTTTAAAAAAATCAACTTGAAGTAAAACTAACACTGAGCCTACAAAAAGTAGCTAAGAGTGAGCTTTAGCAAGCTACAAGGTACCACAACTAGTGTTGGTAGGTGTATTAGGGGTTTCCAAGCACTTTACAAGCAAGAAAAGACATAAATATGGGAGAAATTTCTCATTCTGTATTTTGCACGCAAAAGGCTGAAATAGGCCCACTGTCCACACACGGGTCAGCTCTGAATGTGCGCCCTGGGTGTGTCTGTGGGAGGAAAAAGCGCACAAATTCCTGCACAAATTTTTTTTGGATCTATTTTGCTTCAGTCTGTCACTTGGGATGAACTAGGGGCTGCAAGAGAAATTAGGGGAAATTCAACTCCACTCCACAACACAGACAGAGGTCTCTGTAAAAAAGGCACAACCACATAAAATTGGTAATAAACGTCAGTGGAGTCACCAATCCTTTTGGAGTGTGTTTGGTGCACGTATGTACAAAATCACACCAACTTAAGGGGTGTGGTCTACCCACTTAAGTTATTGGTAACAGGAAAAAAAATAAGTGGAGTCAAGCAAGTTAGTGGAACAAGCTAGAATCATAAGCATACTAGATAGAGAAATAGCATGCATATATAAACTAAAAACTAAGCTAAAAAACTAAAAAAAATAAACACAAGCTCTGAAAAGAGTCAAATGACAAAAATAATACAAATAGTGGCTCTAGGCCCCTCTTATTGAGCACTGGTAGTAATAAGAGTGAAACTTTACCCTCTTTCCAAAGGGCCCCTAGAACATGGGTTCTAAGTCCAATTGAAAGGATGTTTTTATCCCAATATTTCCTTGGTGCAGTCTCCCTCTCTCTCTTCTATGTTGTACTAAACTTGTTGGATGGCCAACAATTGAGTCCCCTCTATCTTTAGCTCTGACTCACACACTGCTGGTATTTCTTGGGAAATTCTAGCCAGTATAACAATGTGTTCACAAACTCTTCATCTCATGGTGGCCTTATATAGAAGATTTCAAATCCTCCCTTCCCTCTCTTGGTACATTATGGATGGTGACACAAGAGAGGGGTATGATTCCTTTGTGTGCTCCAAATATTCCATTGTGTGGTCACCTGGTGTCTAAGGAGGCATTGGTGACTGTCCTTAGGTGGCTTCATGTGAGGAATCACTTGTCCTTTGCTTTTTGTGGTCCCGGATAGTGACATTTCTCCACTCCCAGGATTGCGCGCATATCGGGCAAGAAAGTGTGCAAAAGGCACTCTTCACAAAGGATTATGCACGCAAAGAGAATTTAGGACTTGTTCAAATTTGATTTTCCTCAGACCTTAAAGATTTTTTAAATAATTTCTAGATTCTGTAAATTCTTCCAACCCTATAAACCCTTTTTCTTAACATTAAATAATGTAGTCTTCTGCTGTACGATTTTCCAGTGTTAACACACGTGTTGATATATATCAGGGGCACTATAGATTATGGATTATGATACAGATGGACAGAGGGAGTGAAGCTTCAAGGCATCACCGATGCAGATTGGGCTGGGAGTCCATCCGACTGGAAGATCACATCAAGAGGCATATTTCAGTATAGGATCAACGACATTTTCTTGGTACAACGAGAAAGAGATAGTTGTTGCACTCGGTTCAGTAGAGGCAGAGTATATGGCAATAAGTCAGGATGTGCGTGAGGCCATCTGGATGAGGAAGATACTTGTTAGTTTTTTTGGTCAACAGATGGATCCTATGACGATACATTGTGATAACCAGAGTTGCATCAAACTCTCAGTTAATCCAATATTCCATGACAAGTGCAAGAATATTGATATCCATTATCACAATCTTAGAGATTGTGTTTAGAGAAGGATTATGTCATTAGAGTACATTCTCATAGAGGAGTAGGATGAAAACATCTTAACGAAGGTACTGGCAAGAATAAAATTTGAATTCCATGGAGACAATATCAGGGTAGCAGATAATCCCTTTCTTGTTGAGAGGGAGTATTGAAATGGCACCCCAAAGTGGGGCTTCTAATTTAATTTTACCTTAATTAAATTGGAAGAGAAATTGCAATTTCATCTCATAACAACTTCTATTAGTTAACTAAGTTAGAATGAATGAGTTAGCTAAGGAAATTCGAGTTTAGGGTCATAAACGATGTATGTAGATTGATTCCATTATTTAAGGGGGTCTAGTTGCTGTTATGCATGAGTTGTAATTAGTTGACTCAATTAATTGAGTTAAAATCAGTTTAACTAGTTCTAACTGAGTGATGGGATAATGAGAGGTCTATTGAATTAAATATGATTTAATTCACGAGTGAGTGATTAATTAGCTAACTGATAATTCACTATAAATATTTGTTGCATTTCAATTACGAGGAAGACCCGAGTTGAGACGAGAGGTTAAAGCAAAGATAAATATCAGTTTAATAAATTAGAAAACTATACAGGCCAGTTATAGATTCATTTGGAGACCTTGGATGGATTGTGCAGTCAAGGCAAGGGATTTTCCTATTTAATATGGATTTAATTCCTCAAGGAATGTGTGAGCAAGGAAGGATGAGAAGAGGGAGAGAATTGCCAAAGTATTTGTCCAATTTTTCCTAGATCAGTGTGACATAGTTGGCAGAGTGTAAGAGTTCTCTAGTGAGAGAAAGCATTGTATTGTTTCATGATCCTTGAATTTATACAATATACACATAGCGGGGTTTTAAGCAACATGTTTTCCCCAGATGCATCCTGTGTTTTGATATTGTTTGTTTCTTTCTCTTACTTGTTTATGTGATTGTGTGATCGTGTTTCTTTTTTCAAATTGTATAAGGGATTCAATTTTTTGTTTTATTACATCATAATATTAGACTAAATCTCATGGTTAGATTTTCTATACTCTAAAATCAACTAAGTGATAAATAGACCAACTCCTCATTATTATTTCATAACAAGTTTCTTACATAAAACATGACATTCAAAATATCTTGTAATATCCCAAAAGGGAAAATGCAGTAATATTGAAACACAATATAAGAACTACAAAAATGTAAATGATAAATCTAGACACAAAATTAGAATATACAGATAATTTGAGCTATTTTATTATGTGGAGAATATTAAAGTTACAACAGTGTAAAAATAGAGGTACTCTAGCAAAAGAAGTGGCCTAAAATGACCCTGCAAACATGCTACAACTAGCACTGTTTAAGTGGTGAGATACAGGAAGAAAAAATACACTATCCCTTTTTTCCAATGATGTACATATAGCTTCTGCAAAGCGAAATGAAGATCTATGGATCTCAGGAGCTCTGATCATGCCAAGATTCAAGATCTGGCCATAGTGATGGAAACTCAAGATAACCCAGACAGGATTTTCCAGATCTATAACTTTGGAAAATCGCCCTCCTAGGGTTTGATCCTTTGATTGCCAGGTTATGTATATATGAAGCTATATCTGATCCAAATATGGCTGCAATATGTTATAAAAACAGATCTGAGCTTTGAGGGTTGATCCCTCCTTCAAATCTACAAGCTAGGAGTTTGAGATCTTGTCTCTTCTTCCTCCTCCTTGAAGTTTCAACAACTAAACATGTAGCTACTACAAAAACTGCACTGTACAAGAGGGAGAGACTCTATGCCGCTAAAATATGCTGAAATAAGCTCCAGGATAATGGAAACAATGATGGAAAGGTGAGGGGATGATCCCTCACAGGATTACTAGCTGAAATGCTAGCAACGTCTTTCCTCCTCTGGATCTGCAATGATGGGCTGCATAATCCTTGATCGGATTACTATTGATTAGAGGTCAATAAAGTTTTTCCTGATGCTATATCTGAAATGAGGCTCTAGGATTTCTAATCTTGAAGACCAAAGTCATATGAATAATCTTTCATTGGTTCTCCAGCTGAAATACTGAAGACAACCTCATCCTCCCAAACTGAACTTCAAAAATTGCGTAATTCCTGAAAGTATGTGTTCTGCAGAGAGTGGAAATAGTGTGGCACCAATTCCTCATTATGAAAAATTATGGATTATGGATAAAACATTATTCCCTAAATGTGGTGTTCATTTAGAACAACATGTTAAAGACTTTGCAACTACTTTTCCTAACTGTACATAGACACACATAATAGATCAAGAAACTTACTCGAAGTCCAAGCACTTCCAAATCTCCTTCTTTTGCTCTTGTTGTAGCTTCAAATCCAAGCTAGATCGCCAAAATATTTCCTAAAATAATGAACAATAAACAACAAAGAGATAGAAATGTACAGATGCTTATTCAATTTATTCAGTTAAATCAATGAAACATGAACCATATACATCGGATAAGAATTCATAATATGAAAGACAAAAGCTTATACAAATACATATGTGGGAAAGTAAGCAGTAATATTTATTAATGGATAGAAGGGGAGGTTACAACCCAGTGATTGATTTGATGTCACCATCTTCCATAGCATCCCAGCCTCATCCAAATGCACATCTCTCCAGCAACATGTCACTCAAATCAACTCCTCAATTGAAATTCCACCAACATTTCTCTACTCAAATTATTCCTTCTCAAGCACTAAGATCTGTGCTCAATTTATAGATGAGATTAATATAGTTTTACAATCAATGAATTTCTAATAATAGGCAAGACATGTTCCCAATCTCAGAGATTTCAAATGGACACATGGATTCAAATTTTGACACATATGCACTCTTCTAGAAGGCACTAGCCAAGTGGAGATTCCCGAAAAATGAGAATTTTTCTCCCAATTTGATCAACACACCCTTGAGTGTCAGGAAGTGCTTTGTAGAGCACCCTTGAGTGGGGTTACCTGCATATGCAATGCACTTATCCCCTTTAGAGATTCCGTTGGTGAGCTCATAGGTGATTTATCATGTGCTTCAAATCTTGGAAACCTTGCAAATGGAAGTCATGGATGATTTTTCATGTTCTTTGTCTTAGGGCATGTAGCAACTAAAATGATAGGGGATGATAGAACCTATTCATTAGTTCCCGGGATGATGTCCAGTTAACCAGGTTATTGGGAATGGTGCCCAAATTGACCTATAACAATTTCCCTCTAGAGCATGAAGTCAGAATAATAATAAGAATATTTAAATGAGATGCTTTACATTATCGTGGGCTGGAGATGAAGCGGGAGTGACGACCTCGCATCAATCTTACAATACATTACATCATGATATATCCTCTTGATCACAAATTGCTAAGGGAAGGCATTCCCATGCTCAGCACATAAAACTATCTAATAACATGTACATAGTTTATAAAGTCATCTACATTGGAATGTTGCCCAATATAGATATGCCTACAGATATAGGCCCATGTTTGGATGACGATACGTATGTAAGGTCACCGTACAAATGATGTGTACAACAACCCTAAAATTGCAACCTAGATGGCTGAAACTAGATCTGGGGTCTTCGTATCTCGTCCACTCGATCATTCTGGTACAATTATAGCCATGCAAATATATGATTTGTATTCGAACATGGTAAGACATCATTTAATTACCAGCCAATAATGTGATCTGTTAACAAACATGAGAGAACCACCATTGATGTCAATGGCCCTCAAGGTACTGTAATAAATTTCATAAGGCGTGAATAGATGATTTTATGTCAAACGACGAGCAAAATTTTTCGGTAAAAATTCTAGAAACAAGGATCTTGTCGATGATGTAACAAGACTCATGGTACTGGAATATGATGTTTCTAAGTGAATTTCCTGGATAATGATTTTTCGTCGACAGGAAGTCACCTTATTGCAAAATGGGAGTTACTGATTTCGAAGACAAAGGTATGACTTGGTATAGAAATTTTCAGGGATGAATGTCATGAGAATGAAGGTTTATGAGTATTTCAGAAGGATGAGTATTCACTAGATGACTTCTCTTGAACATTGTAATATCCCAAAATCAGGACTGCTAACAAGGCATGCCTGAAAAATGCATTTTTTCAGGGAATGGATGCTACAGGATTGGAAAACAACACTTGGATCCCTTATATCTAACCATCTAAGACTTGAATCCAAGAGGGATTCAAAAAAAAATCCTTCTAGGTGGGTTAAACAAGTCTCCCCACCCCTCAGTGTAGCTAGAAAAATTCCCAAAGATGGGACTGCAGCAATACAAAAACAACATTGCTGGAAAATAACGCAGTTCATACCAATACTTGCAAGAGATCAGTATGGAAACTCATATTTCAGCTATACATCAGCAAAATATATTTACACAGTAGCTTATACAATGTATAACAGAAAGGAGAAGGATTTACCAGAAGAAACCCTCAGAAATGAGGTGCTACAACCAAAAGAAATGTTTGAATAAGCATGACAGCATTATTTTCATTGGCTGAAGTAGTAGTATGTTACAACTTAGATCTAGAGTAGATCTATACAGAAAATGATAGATCTATTTCAGATCTGTATACAACAAAGGCTCCTTTATACATTCCCCCTAGGGATCTCAGCAAAAAATGAAAGTACAAGAGTTGATATAAGAACTAAGTTACATATTTTCAGTAATATTCATAAAATTCTAAAGTATATGATGTACAATAGATAAGATCTGAAACAAACATGGATTGGATGGCCAATCCATGGATCACCACCGTGAAAGGATGGATCCAATCACTAGATATCTCTCCTCCAAAATGATGCCAAAACTCCCTACAATTCTTCTCTTCCAATGAATGCAGTACTGCAAAAGGGACTGCACTGTAGAATCTGAGTATGCTTTGGCCTGATGCCAAGATCCAGATCTAAAGCTCCCAAGGTCTAGAACACTCTTTTCAAAGGGATAGATGACTTTCCCAGTGAAATGGGGTGCTAGAGATGCATAGATATGAAGAGATCTATCCTCCACTTGCTGTAGCTCACAAGGACAACCCAATCCTAAACAGGATCATTTTTATAGGTGAAATATGAAGCTTGGCCAAATGCCAGATAGTGGACAAGACAAACAAGGCTCCTACAATTGCTACTCTAGGAAGGAGGCGGGATTCCCACTCAGGAACACCCAATGCTAAACAACATTATTCTCGACCTAAACCGATATAGGGTAAAGCTGCTTGGGTTGTTGGTTTTTTAATATCCCTCTCAAGGCTTTCTAGTGCCCAAGGTGCAGTACGAGAAAGATTAGATGTGGCTTGTTCACAAATATGGCATGAGCATGTTCATATCAACTTAAAATAACTTGATGGAATGCGATAGAGAATTACCTCTTTGATGATCTCAGAGTACCTTGGAGAGCGCTAGGTAGCGAAACAAGAGTCCTTCTTCGGCGGCTCCAAATCTTAGTCCTGCAATCAGTCAAAGCACCTGTGTAATTTCTAACGTAACATATATCCTATCAATCAAGTCAATATATAAAAAACTACTAAATTCTACACATCTGAGCCATTCATATCATGCAATGTGAACGTTCAAATGATAATGACAATATTAAGCATTGAATGGACAAAACGAACACAGTTCTATTGATTTTGAAAGAAGGAGGATTACAACCGTCGATTGTACCAAGCCCTCCTCAGTCTCCCAATCTCTTTTATCTCTCAAGTGAAGAAGTCCAGGTCAACAAGCTCTCTAGGAACCTCTTTGACTCTTGGCCTTCATAATATAACACTATTCTCTATTCCACAAGTATGCCAAAACCTTTGGCAATCCTTCGACCCTCAATTAAGAGCCTTCAGCTCCTTCTTATAGGAGAGGGAGAAAGCCATTGTTTCCTTTCTCTTTCCACTAGTTTGGAATGGAAAAATCTTAGATGTTTCATTAATCTCTATGCTTTTTCCTCCTTTGGAGTTCAGTCTTGTTATAGCAATGACCTATAATGAATTGGTGCTCTACAGTTTCTTTTGTGAACTCACTCTCTTGTGAGGGAAAGCTAGAGATTCAAATCATTCTCCGCGGGCTTTTCCTGATTCAAACTTAAAACATGGGTAACGCTTCCCTCCAGTTTAAACAGAGTGTTTCCCTAGCAACTAACGCGGCCCATTCACTGATTAGCTGCGTTATAACGCTCTTGTGTTGTTATAGATATGCGTTACTCACGCAGCAAATAGGTTTAATTTAGGTCTTTGTACTCCTTCCATATTTGTCTTCCCCTACGAGATGATGAGGAGGTATTTTGACCCTGTATGATGCCCCCTAAAGTGTGAGGTTAGAGATGAAGACGATGGCCGAAATACTTTATAATTTGTATAGAGATAAAGAGATTGAAAGATCGAGAAAACCTGAAACAACAACATATGTCGAAAAATATAGTATCGCACGCAAGTCGGGCATGTCCCATGCTCGGGAGCTTAAACAACATGATTTCTCTAGAATAGAGATATGAAGAATCTATCCACCAATAGGCACAATGTGGAAGTGTCTCGTCATAACAGGATCAGTCAAGAAGCTTTCTCCATAAACAATATCGCAACTTGGGGGAAGGAAACACAACTTTAATGATGTAGCCTTTGCCCCAAGGTCTTAGATCACGATTCACTTAAACTCGCATATTCCTCAAAATGTGAATGAATGAGTTGTCATCAAACATGTGAGAAATCGTCCGATTACCGTCAATAATGAAAACTCGTTAACATACGCGAAGGTGGCCACCGATAATGATGATGGTCCCCTAAGATGCACAGTACAATCTAGTGAGTGTGAATAAAATGAGTTGAAGTCGAACACTCGTAGAATTATTCGACCAGAGAGCCAATGATGAAGACCCCCCGATCAAACACAAGACTACCTTCCCATCGTTGTCCGCAAGTGTCACGGATACTCGATGGGTTTCGGATCAACTTCCTAGATAAGATGTTGAAGTCGATAGGAAGAGATCTGTCGAAAGGTAGGCACTGAGGCGTCCTACATCGATCAACACGAAACGGAAACCAAATGATTTTGTTTATGATTGAGATAATGAAGAGTAAATGGGAACGTCGGATGACAAATAATTTACGGCATAATGAGTGGTTTGGTTGATAACGGAGAGTGAGTAGATAGTGATATCTCGCTTGAACAATAGAAGGCACTCTAGCGAGGTAATAGGCAGTTTGAAGCGTGATGAACACCAAAGAGTGTGTTAGGATTTTGACGCAGAGGTAGACACCGAGAAATGAAGGCTAATACTCATAGATGGTAGGGTTCGACTAACTGTGAAAGAGTTTTTCTGGGAAGTGCCATGTTCAAGAATTTTCGTCGCCAAATCGACCTTTTTGAAAAATGTAACAGAGGTAGTATCCATTTTGTCCAAATTTTTTCCCCGTCCGATTAAGTTTAGCGAGTCGAGACGAGTAAATTCGGTGAATTTTTTCATGTTTAGAGAGTCCGAAAAATGTCGGGAAAGACAACTACGTAGCCCTATCCGATTAGTTTTAATGAGTCCGGATGAGTAACTCGAGTGATTTTTTTCATGTTTAGAGAGTCTAAAAATGTCGAAAAGATAACTCTGCGTCCCCATCCGATTAGGTTTTAACGAGTCCGGACGAATAAAACTCGAGTGAATTTTTCATGTTTAGAGAGTTTGAAAAATATCATAAAAAGAAAACTCCATTGGGGTACCTTTTTCATGTCTTCATGTACCGAGCACGACAAAGGGATAACAGATGAAGCCCGAAAACAATTCATTTTTCCGTAAGTTAGTACATAGAAACCGGAAAAGTGAGAAATCTATGTTCGATAGACGTCTACCTAATTTTGTTATGAGTACGAGGAGACGAGTGGACTCGAGTATTCTTTGTGAAATTTTAACGAGTCCAACAAAGAAAAAACTCGTGCCCTTCGTGAAATTTTAACGAGTTGCGCGCGGAGAAAACTCGATTACCTCCGTGAAATTTTAACGAGTCACGTGGAGAAAACTCGAGCTACTTTTTCAGTTTAAAGAGCTTTGAAAAAAGAGAAAAGAATGGCTCCATCAATTCGTCGTGTTAGTTTAAAGAGCCCGACAAAGGCAACTCGGGGTTTTAGTTTTATGAGCGAGAAAAAAGATTCCTAAAAAGAAAGCTCGGTGCTTCTTCATGATTTTAACGAGTCCGAAGAAGAAAAACTCTGGGTTTTTTCGGATTAACAAGCAAGAAAAAGACCATACAAAAAGAACGCTCGAAGTCAACTTCGTATAATTTTAACAAGTCCGAAGAAGGGAACTCGAGGTTTTTCGGATTAACGAGCAAGAAAAATACCGTAAAAAGAATGCTCGAAGCTTCTTCGTGTAAGTTTAACGAGCCCGAAGAAGAGGACTCAAGGTTTTTCAGATTAACGAGCAAGAAAAATACCATAAAAAGAATGCTTGGAATTTATTGATCGCTTTCTCGTCAATAGAATTATCTATGTCGGGAATTTTCTTGTGATACCAAGAAAACACATCGCAGAATTCCTTGAAAAGGGATGTGAAGCATGCAATTTCCTCAGGATTGCAGTTGGCTCCAATCTGAATATTTTCCACGATACCCGTTTTGGAGCGAGATGTCAATGAGCATTGTCTTAGAAATATTACCCATGTTCCCTTCTGACTCGATAGTTTGGACAGTCATGTAAGCGGAGGGAACCATCTCAGGTGGGTCAAAAGATGGGATTTCAGTTTTTATCCCCTCCGAGTCAATCATCGAAGCGTGATGGTGAAACTCTCCCCAAGGTCGTTCTTCTAGAGACATGATATCTTGAATAGCTTTGTCTATAGGCAAGACTTCATTGAGGAGATCCTTAGAGAGAATAGTGATGGGAGGGAGGTTTGTACCTTCGGTCGAAACCATAGCAGTGGAGGGTTCAGATGTGGTTTGGATGGTTTGGTAAGACAACTCGGCTGGTGAGAGCGGCATCTGATCTCCGTAGGAATCAATGTCTGAAGGTGTCAAAATGATCCATGGGTTGATAGAGCCATCCAAAGTGGTGGATATCATTGCAACCGTGTTTGGGATCGATGGCGGTGGGAGAGGAAAAAAACCCAGTAGGGAAGATGCCTTCAGATGACCGGTACCGATATGCGATGTAAGAGTCGAGAAAGCCTCCTATTAGGGGTACGGTGCTACTTGGTAATGTGGCATAATCAGGGGGTGCGGAAGGATAGCTGGTCCCACTCTGTGACTATTTTCCCATCCAATGGAAATAGGATGAGTCGGAAGACCGGAGACACAATGGCAGTCATGGCATAAGACCAACTGCGACCAAGCAATAGATTATAGTATAGACGGCGATCTACGACTTCAAAATCCACGTTTACCATTTTCCCACTCAGAGTGATGGGAAAGCTAGCAAGGTGTCCTTTTGGGAGGAAAGTGTGGCCATCGAAAGCTTTGAGGGAATTCGATGGCGGGGTGAGGGGAGGAGAACCTAAATTGAGCCAGCAAGCTTGTGACATAACGCAGTCGAAGCACCTTCATCTATGACAGCAGTCAATGGATTGGTCTCCCTTTAGACACAACCTGCACTGGAATGCAAGTTGGTGTGAGAGGCGAGGTTTAGCCTTTTCCATATCAAAGATAGCCAGCATGGAATCCCGGGGGTCTATTCCACCAATGGCCGAAAGCAAGGCTTTCCTTTTGTGTCGGACGTGTTTGTAATACTTCGAGAGCAGACATAGCTGACGGTGCTCGTGCCAAATCTTCTACAATGTTGTAGTTTTTGGGCCGCACGTGCGGAGGTGTTATGAGTCGTGCGTCGAAGTGTCCCTTTGGGGGGACGACTACGGGTCGACACGAGGGTCGTTCGATATGCAAATCATTTGGCGAAGTGGTGGATTTGAACTAGTACCGGGTTCTTGAGCATCTATGGTAGGGTTTCCATAAAGCTTAGCTCGAGTTTGAAGGTCAACACTCTCAATGCCACAAATGCGAGATGGTCCTTTGCCGGAAGGATATGAACCACCATTGCCCCGTTGATGGGGTTGTGGAGGATTGTCAACCATGTGTTGATGTTGTTGCTGTTGATTAGGGAAAGGATTATGAAGAATGGCAGGTGTTCGCCCAGAATTCTTGTTGGAAATAAAATCGGTGCATTCCTGCATCCGAGGACATTTGTATGTCAAGTGGTCCTCCACATAGATTTTGCAAGGAAACTTCATGGGTTTATCCTTCCCTTTGTCATTTTTGGCAGTGTTTTTCTGATTAGTGTTATTCTGATTATCCGACTGCTCTTCCGAAGAAGATGACTTTTTCTTGTTCTTCTTATTTTTCCCGCTAGGTTTTTGTGAGGTTTGCACCGAATTTACCTCAGTGGTGGGAAGAGTATTCGTTTGGTAAGGGGCGGTGGCAACCGCAGATGGTCGGGAGGCTGGCCCCCAAGACTCGCTTTGTGGCTACTGTCTGGAGATCGTGCCAACGAGACCATCGGCATGAGCTGCGATTTTCCGAGTAGCCAGAGGATTTGGGTTGCCGAGGGGGCATGGGGGAGAAAATCATACAGCGATGCCGAGTTGCGAATAGATTAAATCTAAATGTTGGGCACGGTGAATGCATTGATCTTCTGTAACCGCACCAGACAGGCCAATGTCTTTAGCTATGTGAGGTAAGAGAGACTTGCAAAACCAATTGGCTAAGAGATGATCCAGAATTGGCACTTTGACTAGCCTCCTCCTACGTATCCATTCATGAATGTGATCGGAGATGTTGGTGGCGATGTCTTGGTGGAGTGAGGTTAATAGTTCCGTTCCGGTCTCAAATCTAATTGGTAGTTAGAAGTTCTTTAGAAACTCCATTGCTAAAGTACCAAACGTATTGATGGTGGCGCGTGGTAATTCAATGTACCACTTGGCAGCATTTCCTGTAAGTGTGCGGGGAAACAATCAAATTCGGACACTATCATCTACCATGGAATTGATATAGACATAGGTGAAAGGTAGTGATGTGTGTGGCTAGGTCGTCCCCTTGTTTCCTATCGAACTTCGGGATGTCGAAAGGAATCTTATGCGGCACAGGAGGCCAAAGCGAGTTGTGATTGATGGGATCATTAGTCAGTTTATGGATATCAGGGATGTCCAAAGCTGCCAAGAATGGAAATTGTGGATTTTCCACAAAATCTAACCAAGGAAGTATGGGCTGACTATTTAGACCATAGGGTCCACCCATCAATGTGTTACTAGGAGGATAAGTAGGACTTTGGTAAAAACTTCCTATAGGCGGAGGAGTAGGGACATACGGTTGTCTGTCCATAGGGCATGTTGTATTGCGAGAACGAACTATTGGTTGCCCTCGATATAAAAGTGCCCTCCCATTCCGAATGGAGGTTGGGGTTGGTTAGTCCAAATGGATGCAATAGAGTTTCCCAGAGGCATGCTACTACTTGCATAGTTTGGCAACGGTATAGACCCTACACCTATATTTGAACCACTTAAGGGAAAAAGTATTAACAATAGGTTGTCCTATTTGTCCTGAGGATTGCAGAGGAAGTGAAATGTTCCCGCCACTCCGCAGTGCGGTGACATCGCCCCGGCATATAGGCCAATGGGTTTGAACTCAGCAGAGGGTTCCAACCGAAAGGGTTGCTAAAAGGTAACGAAGTAGTCATACTCATGGGAGGAGGTATCGTGGGTCCCAACGTGGTCACGGTAGAAGTAGATGCCGAAGGATTCGGTAAGCTATTGATAGTTGTGATGACCATAGGGTTGGGAATAGGTATATGTTGGCTACTGGAGTTACCTAGTGATGGCATAGAACTGACCACCGGTGGGGAGGATGGTGGCAAACCTGGGATGGTTTCCATTGGCATCGACCCAGTGGATGCCGGTGGTGAAATGGATGTTGGTGCTGGGGCTGAAGAAATATCTCGGGCGTGGTGGAATCTGAATTATCACAAGCCCTAACCGATCGCTGAGCGGAGGATTGTAATGAGGTACAACCCCTTCGATAGAAAGGGTCCTCCGGAAATTCGGATGATATGAGGCTATGTGATAATCAAGATTAGTCGCTGGAGACTACTCTTCAGTAGAAGGCATGAGGGTCACCAAGGTTCGGGTTCTTCCTCAATAGTTAGAGGAGGTACGACCTTGTTGTCATCTAGACAGATCGACGTGGGTCGGGGGACGCCACGGTATGACTCGCTTAATTTTAACAAATTTTAATAAATCGTGATGTATTATAAAGTCTCAGTGATAGTAACCACACACCTAAAAAAGAAAAAAAACTCTCTAAAATCAATCGTCAGCGACCATAATAGGGTGCCCCGTGCTAAGTACTACCATTCGCCGGTGATGAAATCCAGTATCACAATAGTATACGAGAGAGGGTTGGTCGAAATTTGCGCTACGGTCACTCTAGAGCTTCGCCCGAACCTCGGACGATAGGTGTAAGCACTCTCGTGAAGAGGAGTACCCTCCCTAAAGACCAAAGATAGAGTGGGTCCATCTGTTTCGAGTGTACCAAGATAGGCCCGTCCCCGGTCTACCTTCGTAAGTCCCCTAAAAAAGTATGGCCACTAAAGATACCTCAAATCACGGACATCATCGGGGGGGGTCCACGGTCGAGGACAATGTGCTATATGGGGCGAGAATACCTAGATCCCCGATCTAGTTTCGACATCCCCAAAGGGAACCCCAATATATAACACACCCACGTGATGCGCTCGAAGGCGAGGCTACCTTCTTGTGCACCCAAGTGTTGTCTGTGCCCACAGCTCCCGTAAAGGAACGGTCCCGATAATATGAGTGCAGTAGGATTTTCGCTCGTTAATGACTCTAGTCTCAAGTTTTGAGATCTTGGGTAATTTTATCACTCTTTCCTAACCTAAGATCTTAGTCCGAACTACTCGTTTGTGTGAGTTCAAAAAAAAAGAGTTGATTGATTTTATTATCGCTTTATTCTTAGTGTACTTGATTATTAGTCTTGTTGAGGGGGGAGTGGACGTATGAAATGTGATGAGACTCTCGACTCAAGAAACCATGCAAAACATGCTCTAGATATTAAATTAGATGAAGAGTGTTTCTACAGGGAGAGAGTTTCTTTTCAACATCCATGCACTAAAATTCAAAATATCTCGAGTTCAAACTTTTTAAAGATTCAAACTTCTATCTACCTCTTTTAAATAGTCTATGAACCGAAAATTTCAGAATAAACTCGACTAGATGCGGAAAAATAAAAAAATAATATTTATTAAAAGTAAATTCTTTGGACACTGACTTTTCAAACAAGAGAAACAAATAGAAATGCCAACATGAAGACAAGCACATGGATTCGATCGGCAAAAGGTGCGATGGCCAAAAACTCGACTAAACTAAAACACCATCACAACAGATGAACAACAAGGTTTTCGGTTGAGTAACGCTTTCGTCTCGCGAGTAAAGACAACGACTAACGCACCGTACATGATCGAAAGACATCATTATAACGCACTCGGAAAAACTCTGATGCAGGTGGCGTTAGCCAAGGAAAAGTTTCTTTCAGTTGGTCAAACAGCGAAACAAGATTGAACTGCGCGAGCGTTTGATATGTCTACTAGGCATCAAAAATGGTCGAAAGGTCGCAGTGAACGGAGGAAAGAAGAGAGGAGGGAAGAAATAGTCCGGAAACTATGGGGAAAGTCCCCGAGTGGAGCCGCCAATTCTGCTATAGGGTAAACTTCTTGGGTTGTTGGTTTTTGAAATATCCCTCTCGGTGGCTTTATGGTGCCGAGGCGTACGATGGAGATTAGCTGTGCTGTTCACAAAGATGGAATGAGCATGTTCATATCAAATTAAAATAACTTGATGGACTGTGATAGAGAATTACCTCTTTGATGATCTCGGAGTCCCTTGGAGAGCACTAGGTAGCGAAATAAGAGTCCTTCTTCGCCGGCTCCAAATATTAGTCCTGCAATCAGTCAAAGCACCCGTGTAATTTCTAACGTAACATATATCCTATCAATCAAGTCAATATATAAGGAACTACTAAATTCTACACATCTGAGCCATTCATATCATGCAATGTGAACGTTCAAATGATAATAACAATATTAAGCATTGAATGGACAAAACAAACACAGTTCTATTGATTTTGAAAGAAGGAGGATTACAACCGTCAGTTGTACCAAGCCCTCCTCAGTCTCCCAATCTCTTTTATCTCTCAAGTGAAGAAGTCGAAGTCAACAAGCTCTCTAATAACCTCTTTGACTCTTGGCCTTCATAATATAACACTATTCTCTATTCCACAAGTATGCCAAAACCTTTGGCAATCCTTCGACCCTCAATTAAGAGCCTTCAGCTCCTTCTTATAGGAGAGGGAGAAAGCCATTGTTGCCTTTCTCTTTCCACTAGTTTGGAATGGAAAAATATGAGATGTTTATTTAATCTCTATTCTTTTTCCTCCTTTGGAGTTCAGTCTTGTTATAGCAATGACCATTAATGAATTGGTGCTCTGCAGTTTATTTTGTGAACTGACTCTCTTGTGAGGGAAACCCAGAGATTCAAATCATTCTCCACGGGCTTTTCCCGATTCAAACTTAAAACACGGGTAGCGGTTCCCTCCAGTGTAAACAGAGCATTGCCCTAGCCACTAACATGGCCCATTCACTAATTAGCTGCGTTATAACGCTCTTTTGTTGTTATAGATAGGCATTACCCTGGCAGAAATAGGTTTAATTTAGGTCTTTGTACTCCTTCCATATTTGTCTTCCCCTCTGAGCTGATGAGGAGGCATTTTGACCTGTAACATAAACATCCAAAGAATGATATATGTCTAACCGGAAAATATATGTTGAAAATTATTATCATCAACAACCCTCTCATGCCACTCTCCTCTTCCTTTTATAAGATAAAAGCCTTGTCAAACCCTAAACCACTTCAATGAGTTAGCTCCTTTCACATGTGGAGCCTCCATCTAGAACTTCGTTGTGCATCCATGAGGTACATTGCATCTAGACTGCGCTGTGTATTTGTTCAAGGTTGACCTAGTCTCATAGTTCAAACCCATTCAAACCTACAAGTGTTTATTTTACATGGACCAGATTTGTCATTGTTCACATAGGCATGGATTTATTCATTGTTTTCAGGGCATGTCCTCCTTGATTCATTTATTCAATCAACAGAAAATGAAACAAAATTGTATATTCCTCTTAGCTTGGGCTAAGTAGGAATATTACAGTTCTCCCCTCCCAAATGTTTCTTTTCCTCAAGCAACTGCAAGGATAGAATTGAAATGGATTCGAAAAACATCTTTCCCCAAGCAATCATCCATACAAAATGAGTCACCTCCCAACATGGTAACTCCAGAACATTCTCCTCCACCTTGAGTTCATGCAATGTAGGTGGGCTAAAAAACTGAACATGGTAGGAATAGGTGCCTACCCCATGCTATCCTCCTCTCCACTTAAGATAAGTGTGGAGTTTTTTCTGATCCTGGGCTTCAATGATGTTTCCTTCAAGAGGAAAGATGAAGACTGGATCTCTAAATATCTCCTCTCCAACACTGTGAATCAAGCTGGCCCAAACCATTCCATATATGATGGATGGGAAATCATCACCATATGGCATCTCATCAAAATCATGGCCCACCTCATAAATAAACAAGTGTTTGGTTGTGGTGGACATATCTCCTCTCATTTTCCCATTAGAACATGCAATGCAAAAAATGTGGGAATCCTCTCCCCAAAAGAACACATCTAACCAATGTGTTTCCTCTCCGATCATGCTCCTCACCAAAGAAAGATCAACATCAGAAATTGGAACCATTATTAGCATCAAGAAAAAGGAAATAATGAAGGATTCATATGGTGAAATAAGGTACCTATAGTCTCCCATGAATTTACATCGCAATTTTTCCAAGTGCAACTTTAGAAAATTAGAAGGCAAGTGGTTGTTGGATACATGGTGGTCTATGTATGTTATTTCATTTACTACTAAATAGTAGATGGTTGTATAAAAAAAATGAACATACATGAAGTAATAAAACACTTTCCCATGGCCATATAAGAGATGTTTGTCTCCATAATACATTCTGGCCCATTGTTGATCAGGGAGTTCAATGGAAAGCTTGCCCTCTTGTGGAGCAATGCACTGCATAGAAATGGTAAGAGTATGTAGATCACTAAATGAAAAAACAAGATACTTACCATGTGCTAAAGGTAATATCATGATAGGGTCCATGAAAAAATTCTCCATAATGATATGACATACTCTCATGAAGAGAAATGAATCATGTGCTGCATGAAGACCCTTCCTCATGTACTTGGAAATCCAAGCCAAGAAGAACACATCACAACAATAGATATCTGCATCCATTACTCCATATTTCTCACCTCCTCTTTGTCCATCAAGTGCACCAAGAGTGGAATGATCCTAGGGACACTCCCTCCATAATTTTAGGCTCCAGAGTGACAACATTGTTGGCCTATGAAAATAGGCTCCTTCCAATACATAACTCCTTTCTTTGACATGTCCATTGTCAAAGACATCTTCCATAATGTTGCCACAAACAAGAAGTTCCTTCCAGAGTGGAATTAATTCCAGATCATCCAAGGCTAAGGAGATAATTCCATCTCCTACTCCTACAATATCATGCAAAGTGTGAGAGAAAATCTTCTCTTGCTCTCCCAAGAACAACCAAAGCAACAAAAAATTTTGCTGCCTCCCCATACTTCCATCATATAAATCATGTGGTGAAAACATGGTGATTAATATGAAGAATATCATATCAAACAAATGTTTCCATACTCCTTGTTTTTCAATGATGCAAGCATCTTTCCACACATATTTCCTCCACATGCCCTTAGAAAGAGGATGATGGCCAAACTCTTTCAAGAGTAGCCAATGCAGCCAAGCCTCTTGCTGCTTGGTATCATAGATCTGCTAGTAGCTTTCCAACTTCTTGCTCACCATACACATCCATTCATCCAAAATTGGATCATGGCCTCATTATGCAAACATTTGGTATCCTCCCATTGTAGGACACCAACCTCCTCAAATCTTTGAAGAAATTTGCACTTCATGGAATGTTGAAGTGCACCTTCCATGGGATCTCTTGATGCGACCTCCTACTCATGCATGGTCTTCCAAAACCAGTGGGGTCTTTGATCTGCTACAAGTATAAGTCTCTCTTTGAGCTGTGGCATGCTCATTGAGAAAGTGTCATCTAGAGAGGATAAAATGTTTCTCATCTCAAGATGTTTACCCCTTGTCTTCATGGCTTCCTAAATGAAGATGAAATCTGATTGCTCTCATGAGGAATGGGTCCTCATTTCTTCATTGCTTCTCTTGGACAGGGAAATGCAACTCTGTTGTGCTATATTAGTAGTAGGTGATGATTATGGGTCATGCAACAGCAGGTTTCCACAACCCTCTAAAATATTTGCTGCAATAAATAAGGTGGAAATGCAATCATATCTTGATGGGCTTTGGAAACATCTTTTATGAATACAAGAGTTACTTCTTCTACCATGTTCGCTCCCTCAACTGCTGGTGTTGAAGGCTGATCCTCCAACGCTGTCATCATGTTGGTACAAACCTCCTTAAGAGATAGTGAGGATTTCTCTTCCTCGTATTTCTCTTTATCAAATATCTTGATCACCCTTTGAGTGAAATATGCAAAAGTAGATACTCTTACATGTCTCACATGGCTGAACCACCAAGTGCTTGCCTTACCCTCCAAGTGCAGTGCTGAGATCTCCACATCCTCTCTTTCCACTACTAGATGTAGTAGGAAAAATTCTTCTAACTTCATCACCCAAAATCTCTCTATACATATGGGTGATCCATAAAAAGTGGACGATAGAAACCTATTTCCCTTCACCATCATATTTCTGTATGGCCTCCTTTCTTCTTTCAGTTGGATAAACTGAGGAAGATCCAGAGTCTCTTTGAAAGCTCTAGGTTGGCACTTGTACTCTGCCAAATATCCACTCAGGATCTCATGTTCTAAGTGGTATTCTTTCTCTTCACTCCATCTATGAGAATAGGAAGTGCATGGGTCTTCTTCTCTCTCTTGAAACCTTCTAGAGGTCTCACTGCAGCTTTCTCCTTTTTGAAACCCTCTTGGAGTTTCATTTCATATATTTAAACTCGTTGGAGAGGATCTTATTAGATCTGAAAATTGATGAGAGTAATCTCATCCTCTCCATCATTCTGATCTTTTCTTCTTCTTATCTTCCAGATTGGATCTGAAATCAATAGGCTGAGCCACAATAAAATCTCTGATACCAATGTAATATCCCAAAATCGAGACTGCTAGCAAGGCATGCCTAAAAAACACATTTTTTAGGAATGGATGCTACCGGATTGGAAACCAGAAGTTGGATCCCTTATATATGACCATATAAGACCTAAATCTAGGAGGGATTCAAAAATAAATCCTTCTAGGTTAGTTAAACAGGTCTCCCTACACCTAGTGCAACTAGAAAATGCCCAAAGATGGGACTGCAGCAATACAAAAACAACACTGCTAGAAAATAATGTAGTTCAGCCCAATAATTGTAGGAGATTAGTATGGAAACTCTTATTTCAGCTATACATTAGAAAAATATATTTACACAGTAGCTTATATAATGTATAACAGAAAGGAGAAGGATTTACAAGAAGAAACCCTTAGAAATGAGGTGCTACAACCACAAGAAATGTCTGAATAATATTGACAACGTTATTTTCATTGGCTGTAGCAGTAGTATGGTAAAAATCATATATAGAGCAGATCTGTACACAAAATGATAGATCTATTTTAGATATGTATACAAGAATGAATCCTTTATACATTCCCTTTGGCGATATCAGCAAAACATGAAAGTACAAGAGTAGATCTGAGATCTAAGTTACAGATCTACAATAATATTCAGAAAATTTTGAAGTAAATGATGTACAACAGATAATATCTAAAACAAACATGGATTGGATGACCAATCCATGGATCACCACAGTGAAAGGAAGGATCCAATCACTAGAGATCTCTCCTCCAAAATGATGCCAAAACTCCCTGCAATTCTGCTCTTCCAAAGAACGCAGTACTCAAAAAGGGACTGCACTGTAGACTATGCGTATGCTTTGCCTAATGCCAAGATATGTATTATCTCCCAAGGTCTAGAACACTCTTTTCAAATGGATAGATGACTTTTCCAGTGAAAATGGGTGCTATAGATGCATAGATCTGAAGATATCTATCCTCCACTTGCTGCAGCTCACAAGGAAAACCAAATCCTAAATAGGATCAATGTTGTAGGTGCAAGATGAATCTTGGCCAAATTCCAGATAGTGGACAAGAAAAACAAGGCTCCTCCAAGAGATTCTCTACGAAGGAGGTGGGATTCCCGCTCAGGAACCCCCAATGCTAAACAACATTATTCTCAGCTAAACAGCCAAAGAATGATATATGTCTATCTAGACAATATATGCAGAAAGTTATTATCATCAAAAACCATCTCATGCTGCTCTCCTCTTCCTTTTATAAGATAAAAGCCTTGTCAAACCCTAAACCACTTCAATGAGTTAGCTCCTTTCACATGTGGAGCCTCCATATAGAACTCCATTGTGCATCCATGAGGTACATTGCATCTAGACTGCGATATGGATTTGGTCAAGGTTGAACCAATCTCATAGTTCAAACCCATTCACACCTGCAAGTGTTTATTTTACATGGCCCAGATTTGTCTTTGTTCACATAGGCATGGATTTATTCATTGTTTTCAGGAGTTTTACATGTCCTCCTTGATTCATTTATTCAATCAACAGAAAATGAAACCAAATTGTATATTCCTCTTAGCTTGGGCTAAGTAGGAATATTACAAACATATCAGCGACACTGAGATGAGTTGGAAGAATTGGCCCAAAACTGAAGTGAAGGTATGATGAACCATAGGTATGAATGAGCCGTCAAGAAGATTACGCAACCCAAACAATCACGGTGATGGTATGAAGTGTCATGTTCAAGAGCGACCTATTACCGTAAAACGTTATGCTCACTTTCCCAAAATTTCTCCGGTCATTTGTCGACTAGTACCTCTTTATTTTTTAACAAGCTTGAGGAGGATAACATATGCTTGATCTATAATTCAACCCTTCAGGCGAACAATGTATCACTATTTAATAATTTAACAAGTCTAGTGATGAATGAAACTCGATTCTTGCCATGATCGACAAGTCTGTCGCAATTTTATGTTTTAACGAGCTTAACGACAGTGATAACCCAACCCTTTTTCATATTTAGAGAGTTTGAAAAAGAGGACAAAAATAAAACTCCATAAGTACTTTTTGTAAAGTTGTCACTCAGATCCAAAAATGTGTAAAATAATATCTGAGAGAACCTCTTTATTCATTTTTTACCAAGGTATTCCTTTTTCTTAAATAATCTATCTGTTTGGAAAAGGGTTAAACTTATACTAAGCATATATCAATTCATTTACTTTTATGAGCTCGAAAAGACAAGTGCTCAACAATATTTTCACATTATCGGAGTCTGAAAAGAGCTAAAAGAAGACTCTAGGGGTTCCTTTTCTGCTATTATCGAAACTCGAAAAAGAGATAAAAGTGTGCTTCAAGTCCTTTTTCGTTTTTAACAAAGCTCGAAAAATAAGGATAAAAGTATGCTTTGTGGTCAAATCATCCTTGAAATAAATATGCACGACTAATCTATTCATTAGTTGTAAAGCCCATTCAGAACAACATCAAATGGATTAAAAATACCTGTTTCATGATAAAAATATAATAAAACCATAGTCATAGAAATAAATATTCATTGAAAAAAATTAAATGACTAAATATAAAAAGTTTTACTATTCATTTTTACCATTCAATATTTACCATTTGCATTTTGGATCTTTGAACCTGTTTTTGCTGCCAAACTTCAGCTGTTGATTGCGATAATTTCTGTGGACAGTTTCCATTGCCATTTGATCTAGGTTAGTGCCATGAACCCTCTCTTTCCTTAAATTATCATTTTATTTCCTTTAATTGCAAATTTTTAGGGTTTTTAGCCCCTTAGGGTAAATTCTTTTTCCAAAGAGGGAAACACACCCTTGGGCATCGAAAAGTGCATTGTGGAGTAGCTAAAATGAAGGCTAGTTGCATATGCAATGCACTGTCCCTTGTTCAAGACTGCGTTGGGCGCAATCTCCATTTTTTATTCTTGCACTATGCCTAAAATTTGTCTAACTTTTTTCATTGAAAGGAGTCTAATGAGTCTTATGGTTATGTCTCGGGATTTAATTGGACTATAATGATGATTACATGGAGGGAAAGGGAGCATAAAGAATAAGATATGATTTCCCTAAATTATCTGGGTATAGTAAGAGCCTTAAGTTATTATGGCTTGTTAAAGTACTTCCGTTTTTCAGGGATGAGGCAACAAATAGAACTTTTGGAGTTCCTAGTTCGAGCATGGGATCCAGATATCGAGGCATTTCACATTAAGAACCAAGTGGTTCCTATAACAGTGGAGGATGTATACTTTCTCACAGGTTTTTCGAGGAGAGGCTTTCTTATTTTGCTCTCAGGGTCTGCTCTTAGAGGAGAGACTGTGAGATATTATGTTTTGCAACATTGCTATCCAAAGGCGGAGCCAAGAAAACATGGGAAGATAAACATCTGGGATGTTAGAGATTTTCCTTTAAGAACCATTCTTTTCATGATTTCAAAACTTTTTGGCATTTTTACACTACATGTAGCAAATATATTGTATATGTAGTATGTTCTAGAGTGCATGGAGCCAACAGTATTCAACTGGTCTAAAGTTGTAATTTCTCAAATAAAAGAACAACTAAACAAGGCAAAGGGAGGAAGGAAGAAAAATTTTAGTTATGGTTCGATCCTCATTTAATTTACCTTAGAGCAGATTCCACTGATAAAACCACAGCATGTGACACTGGGTGTGTCTAATCCTAGAGATCAAAGGATGCAGAGATGGGTAGAACTAATGGGTAGGCATGCAGCCCAATCGTCCATTGTGTTCTTGACTGCATTCTTTGCCTGGTTCAAGCGACATGTTGTCTCCATCGATGAGTATACATATGCAGACATTGATTTCTGAGGAGATCCAGATTTAGCATTACCAGAAGGTGCTCAGTGGGGTGCAATAGGTAAGAGTGTTTTGACCATGTTTTTTATTTTTCTAAGTTTTATAATTTATTTTTCTATTTTTGATTTTTTCCCAAGACTAAACTAAATTTTTGATGTAATGCAGATGTTGGTTGAGTTCAACCAGTGGAGTAAGCAGAGCATATAGCAAATCGGCCAGCAGAGAGGGATGTTGAGAGAGAAATCCTTAAGGATCTTAACACTGTTGAGAGTCTAACTGAGCTTTGGCAGCACATAGATGGTTTGACCTTTGGTATTCCGAATTTCTGGATCGAAGGGTTACCCATGTGACTCCAACGCCACACTATAGGTGTTCCGAACCACTTGATGTGGTTATTGCATAGGATAGCTAGAACTATAGCATGTTACAACAAGCACCACTAGTTTAATTTTGACGTGTTGCATACATTTTGACGTCAGATGACCAATGTGTCTTGGGCACACATTTTTGTAAAAACCTATAACTATATATCTATTTGATTTCAGTGTTTTACTATGTTTATTGTGCAATCCTATTCAATCATGTGAATGCTTTCTTTACATGTGTTGCAAATGTCTGTCTAAAACTTGATTAGCCAAAGAATTAGTCAATGTGTTCAAATTTCCGGAAATGTGTTGATATTGAATAAAATCAAAATGTCTTTCCAAAAGTTGGGCTCTTAGGAAAAAATGATGCAGCGTTGGATTTCTAACAGTATAAACACTAGTAAGTGGTAATACCACAAATTTTTAGTCTAACCTTATGATAATGTGGTTAATACCAAATGAAGTGGCATCAGAGATAATTTCGATCAACGTGCTATACTCAGCAATATTTTTTGTCAATCTACCGATACAAATCCCTTGAAAACTCACTAACTCGCCATTCGAAGAAGAAATGGCCCACGCTGCAGAGGATAAATTATGCATACTATGACTAGCACCATCGGCATATCCAACAAAAGGTTCCAAATATTTTGACATATGTGATGAAATGTAAAGCAAATTTCTAACATCAAGAAAACTCTAAAAAAAAAACTAGGACATTGAATGCAAATCAACAACATATATATACAATATAATAGAAAAAATTACTACTCTCATGATTAAGCAGAGTAGCGTTTCAAATACAACCCAATTCTGGGTTCCGCCAATGGAATTCCATCGTAATCTACCAACTCATAGGCACCCTTAGCAAGAACTCTTTTGAAAATATAGGGGCCATGCCATAATTGCTCAAATTTCCCTGTACCTATTACATCAGCTTCTTGATCATAAAGAAGGACCATGTCGCACTCAAGGAAAATGTGAGGCTGGACATTTTTGTCATATTGCACCTTTATACGTCTCTTGTATGCTTCATTGGCCAACTAGGCTTCATGACATGTTTCATCAAGATGGATGAGGTTAAAAAGATGCGCTTCTTCTTCTGAGGTGTCAGGTAATAAGTTGATTGCGAGTTTTAATGACGGTATTTCACATTGGATTGGTAAGATAGCTTCTAGACCATACACCAATTGAAAGGGGGTAAATTCGGTTACGTTTCTCACCAAGGTTCAGTATGCCCACAAGGCTGAGTACATGATCAAATTCTATTTTCTTTTACGAACTCCTATCATTCGTTGAAGCATACGTTTAAGAATTTTTTTGATAGTCTCAACTTGTCCATTTGATTGTGGATAATAAGGAGTAGAATTATCATGTGACAATCCTAACTTGGCAGTCAATTCAACCATCATGTGGTTGCGAAAATGCTTCCCATGATTTTTAACTATAGCCTCTAGGACCCCAAACTATGTAATAACATGATTAAAGAAAAACAATGCAGTTGTTTGTCTTGTGTTGTTGAATGTAAGCATCGCTTCGACCCATTTGGTAAAGTAGTCTATTGCGACAATAATATAACCATGCCCCCTGGACAAACGAGGGTTACAGGTCATGAATTCAATACCCCATTTCAAAAATGGTCCCATAGAGACAACAGGATGCATTGGTGCTGGCAGTTTGCGGATTTTACGATCAAATATTTGGCATGCATGACAATTTATGACCGCGAGAATGTAGTCGCGAATATGGTGTAACATTCCTAAATTAGCATGCAGCTAATAGGAATATTGATTTTTCTTTTAGCACCTAGGTAGACTAATAAATGGGGAAGAAGACCCATAATTATCTTGAATAAGCATAAAATCCCTCTTGATGTGAAAATGGATCATGATAATAAATGGATCTAGCACTCTCATGTGTGAACAAGGACTAATGGATGTAGACAAAGTCAAGTTCGACAAAGTCAACAAAATTAATGTGGGAGGAGTGGATCATCAATAAAGGCAGCTCAATATGAATGTGGAATAGTTTATACAACTATATAAGAGCTGGATTGAAGACCCTCAGGTGTGAAAATGGCTAGAGCAGGTTGAAGAGGTCAACCTTGACCAAATCAAACAACGTTGTCATGGAGGAGTGGCATTGATGAAGGTACAACACAGTTTTGGACAGAGATTGATTGTGTGATGGAGGAAACCCTATTGAGTGGGACCCAAGGTTAGAAGGCTCACATATTTTATAAGGAAGAGGATGGAATCCATATGGGGTTAGCTTATGAATTATATTTTGATATGTCTGTTTATACTTTTTCTTTATTTAGTTGTTTATCTAAGATTGCTAGTGTTGTTTAGCACTAGGTACTCATGTTTAGGAATTCCATCTATTTCCTTGAGTGGCCTCTTGGGAGATTATTGATCTATCATTCTACACATCTAGAATTTTTTCCAAGCTTCATTCTTCAGCTACAATGTAGTTTCTGTAAAATATTGTGTTGTGTTGCAGGGTGTTGCAGTGGAGGGTTGAGAAACCCACTTTTTGAGTTGGTTTTGCATAGGAGGAAGGATTCCTTCTCTTGGGAGATCATTTTGGAGGGTTATTGAGCTTATTTGAGATCTTTGGTAGTAGGCCAATCTATTTCTATCACCTACAGTGTAATTTCAGTCTGGAATTGCGTTATTTTGGAGGGCAACTTCAGTGGGGGATCTTGTGGTTCTTTTTGAGAGTTTTCCTATGATTGAAGGGTTCATACTTTCATTGGAGGACATATTTGAGCATATATGAAATATATATATATTATTTCAGCCTTATATACTCCTATGCTTTAGTTTGTAGTGATTATTAAGTCTTAGGGCTATAGATCACCATTTGTATTTGGGTGTATTCCTAGAAACCCTTCCCAGGTTTTCTTGGATTTGTATAAAGGAGACTAGATCTTAGTTTCTAAGAATTATTGTTTAATATATGAGTAGAACTATTTATCTCTACAATTTCTGAGTATAAACCCTCATTATATTGTTCTATCTCTTTATGCATTAATTTTATGTTGCAGTTGTTTTGGGGTTTCAGTGTTTTTGAGCTATTCCATGTTTGGGAGACTTGTTTAACTCCTCTATCATGATTTTTTTTCTGATCTCCTCTTGCATATGAGTGTTATGATGTTAGATCTAGTGGATCCATGGATTTATTTTGATTTTTATAGCATATATTTCTAAAATTTCACTTTTCATGCATGTATTGTTGAGTTTCCCCGTTTGGGAATATTAAAGTGGTATCAAAGCTCCAATCTTGGCTCAACCTGTTTGCTACAACCATTATGTTATAAGAAGAAGAGGAGAAGGAGAAGAGATCTATAATGGTGGAAGGAATGAGCTTGTTATCATCACTTTTCATATCTATGAAGAACCTCTCTAAGGAGGTTAAGCGGATGAAAGGGAAGAGATGCAATGAAACTTTTAGAGGGTTTCAAGAAGAGGAAGGACCATGTACTTCCTATTCTCAAAAGAAAGAACCAATGTTGCAACAAGCTTCAAATAATTACACCTGGCCCTTTCCTTTTGAGGAAGAGTATAAGAGGCATGGAGATGGAGGGCACTTGGAACATTAGATCCTAGGTGGATAACTTGCAGAATACAAGTCTCAAACTAGAGCTTTTAAGGATACTCTAGCTCTTCCTTAGTTTATTCAGCTGGAAGAAGAAATGAGGCCCTAAAGAAATAGGTGAATGAGGGGCAATAGATTTCTATTGTCTACTTTTGATGGATCATCCACATGTAAAGCAAAGGCTTGAATGATGAAGCTAGATGCATTCTTCCTACTACATCCAGTAGTAGAAAGAGAGGTTGTTGAGATTTTAGCACTGCACCTTGAGGGTAAAGCAAGCACTTGGTGGTTCAGCCATTTGAGTCATGCAAGAGTGATTACTTTTGCGGATTTCACTCAAAAGGTGATCAAAATATTTGACAAAAATAAATCAGAAGGGGAGCAACCATCATCTTCAGTAATTGGGGGAGCCAACACATTGGAAGGAGGAACCCTTGTAGCCATACAAGATGTTCCCAAGCTTCACCAAGGTATGCATGAATTTCCACTTTCTGTTATTTCAGAAAATATTATGGAGGGTTGTGGAAATCTACCTTTGCATGACCAAGGGTCAACACATACTTCTGATTTGGAGTAGCAGAATTGCACTGCACTGTGCAGCCTTGAGTTGTTCAAGGAAGGGATAAGCAGTCATCCTAATGTGTCGTTATTGAGTTGTACACAACACTTTGGGTTGGGGTGTGGACTTGTGGATGATAGGATGAGCTCTATCCTAAAAAATCCAATGCAGAACTCTAAGTTTAGCATTAAGATTGAGCATGAGGCAAAAAATACACCATTGAGGAGAGTAACAATGTTGTCATTAAGTAGCAGTGAGGAGTTGGGGGTCCAGATATCATTAGAGCATTCTGATGACCATTACACTTGTATGACATTGGATTAGGAGATGATCAATGAGAGACACTTTGTCTTACATCATTGTGATGGATCTATTAGGATGAGCATTGTACAGGTATATGAGGAGGTTTTTCCTTTAGCATACTTGGATCTTTATGGATTCAAGATGGTCATTGTTGTGGGGTCTTCTCTAGGAGATCTCCAAGGGGTTTCATTTCAACATCCCATGAAATGAAAATTTAGAAATCTGATTTGGGAGGATGGTAGTCTTCATGGGAGGAGTACGAAGATGGAGCATGGTAGGAGACATCCACATGTGGATGAATGGGTGTGGATGGTGAGCAAGAGGTTGGTGAGCGACTTGAAAATTTATGACACCGGGCAACAGGAGGCATGGCTACGTTGGCTACTCTTGAAAGAGTTTGGCCATCATGAGACATATCCTTCTCCAAAAGGTATGTTAGTGGAGGAAACTTAGCAGGACACTTACATCATAGGCCAATAAGGAGTTTGGGTGCATTGTGTTGGTATGACATTCTTCATGTCAATCATCATATCTTCACCTCATGATTTGCATGATGGAGATGTGAGGGAGCAGCGAGAGTTATTGTTGCTTTGGCTACTCTTGGGAGGGTATGGGAAAAATATTTCCCATACTTGGCATGATATTTCCAGAGAAAGGGATGGTACAATCAAAGTGCAAGGAGGCTACCCTTCATTGAAGGATCAGGAGGTGCTTCCACATAGGAAGGAGAGTTCCACACATAACAGCATGATGGTGAATAACTTTGGCATATGGCATGTCAAAGAATGGAGTCATAGAGTGGCAAGAGCCTTATCACTAAGGTCAATGACGTTGTCACTTCAGAGTATGTTTCTATTGAGTGGGTGTTCCAAAGGGAGTATGCATCCCTTCATTTTGCAGACTTTTATGAGAAGATTCTCATGGGAGGACTCGTCCATGGACCTCACTTTCAGCCTACTCAATAAGCATGGTAAGAAATGTATTTTTTTAGTTATTGATTATTTCATTGATTATTTGCATTATCTCACCATCTATGTACAGTGCATTGCTCCATAAGAAAACAAGATTATTCTTGGGTTTCATGGTCATTATAGGACCAACATTTATGATGGAGATAACCCTTCTCTACATGAATTTGGACAAGTGTGTTGTCATTATTATTCTACTCAGCTGATATATAATGCTATTTACTACCTCATAGTAGATGAGAAAACATGCACAGTTGTTATCTTGTTGGAGGACCACTTGCCACATGATGTTCTAAAATAGCAGTTGGAAAGACTGTGCTGTATCCAATTGAGAGACCATTGGTATCATCCAAATTTGCACATAACCTTCAGCATTTTTCTGATTTTTATGCCATATGGTGATGAGGTTCCATTCATTTTGTATGGGATGGTTTTGGCCAGCATGATTCATGACATTAGAGGAAGGATCTTTGGAGATCCGGTCTTCTTCTTTCCACTTGGGGGCAACATTGTTGCAGCCCAAGATCAGTAGCTACTATACACTTATAATAAGTGGAGAGAGGGACAGCGTGGGGTAGACAATTTTGTCTACCATGTTTAGCTATTCATCCCACCTACATTGTAGGAGCCAAAGGTGGAGGAGAATTTTCATGAGTTACCATTTTGGAGGGTGTCTCATTTTGTATGGATGATAGCTTGGGGATGGGAGATTCACATGGGAATGATAGGTTCCAATATATATCAGATATCATGCCTCAATAAGGCCTCTAGATAGCACATTGTTTCCTCCATGGATGTTTTACTTCTACATGATGATAGTTATTTGGGATGCTCACCAAAAGCTAGCTTGCATACTTGGGAGGGGAAATTTGGAGATGTATTGATGATACAGAATCTTGTTCCTTGGAGGAATTTATCATATGAGGATGCTATAAAATTAGGATAGGAGGCTCTTTAGTTCTATCCTTGCAGTTTCTTGAGGACAAGCAACATTTGGGAGGGGAGGACTGTAATATTCCTAAATTAGCATGCAACTAATAGGAATATTGATTTTTCTTTTAGCACCTAGTTAGATGAATAAATGGGGAATTATACCCATAATTATCTTGAATAAGCATAAAATCCCTCTTGATGTGAAAAGGGATCATGATAATAATTGGATCTAGCACTCTCATGTGTGAAAAAGGACTAATGGATGTGGACAAAGTCAAGTTTGACCAAGTCAATAACATTAATGTGGGAGGAGTGGATCATCAATAAAGGCAACTCAATATGAATGTGGATTAGTTTAGAAAACTATATAAGAGCTGTATTGAAGACCCTTAGGTGTGAAAAGGGCTGAAGCAGGTTGAAGAGGTCAACCTTGACTAAATCAAACAATGTTGTTATGGAGGAGTGACATTGATGAAGGTACAACAATGTTTTGGAGGGAGATTGATTGTGTGATGGAGGAAACCCTAATGAGTGGGACCCAAGGTAAGAAGGCTCAAATATTTTATAAGGAAGAGGATTTCAACCATATGGGGTCAGCTTATTAATTATATATTGATATGTATGTTTAGACTTTTTCTTTCTTCAACTATTTAGCTAAGATTGCTGGTGTTGTTTAGCACTAGGTATTCCTGTTTAGGAATTCCATCTCTTTCCTTGAGAGGCCTCTTGGGAGAGTATTGATATATCATTCCACACATCGATAATTCTAGCCAAGCTCCAGTCTTTAGCTACAGTGTAGTTTCTGTAGAATATTGTGTTGTGTTGCAGTGGAGGGTTGAGAAACCTACTTTCTGAGTTGGTTTTGCACAGGAGGAAGGATTCCTTCTCTTGGGAGATCATTTTGGAGGGTTCTTGAGCTTATTTTAGATCTTTGGTAGGAAGCCAATCTATTTCCATCACCTCTAGTGTAATTCTAGTTTGGAATTGCGTTATTTTGGAGGGCAGCTTCAGTGGGGGAACTTGTGGTTCTTTCTGAGAGTTTTCTTGTGATTGAAGGGTTCATCATTTCATTGGAGGATATATTTGAGCAGATATGCATCAGATCTATATTATTTCAGCCTTCTATACTCCTGTGCTTTAGTTTCCAATAATTATTTAGTCTTAGGGCTGTAGATCACCATTTGTATTTGGGTGTAGTCCTAGAAACCCTTCCCTGGTTTTCTTCGATTTGTATAAAGGAGACTAGATCTCAATTTTTGAGCATTATTGTTTAATATATGAGCATATCTATTTGTATCTACAATTTTTGAATATAAAACCTCATTATACTATGCTTTCTCTTTATGCAATAATTTTATGTTGCAGTAGTTTTGGGGTTTTAGTGTTTTTGAGCTATTCCATGTGTGGGAGACTTATTTAACTCCTCTATCATGATTTGTTTCTGATATCCTCTTGGATCTGAGTGTTATGATGTCAGATCTAGTGGATCCATGGATTGATTTTGATTTTTATAGTACATATTTCTGAAAATTTGTTTTTGATGGATGTATTTTTGAGTTTCCCCATTTGGGAATATTACATATGGTAGGCCAAAAGTAACTAGTGCGAAGTACCTTCTGCATGGTAGCATATCCAAACAAATTTCCACCACAAGCCCCAGCATGACAATCATTTAAAACCTTTTCATCCTCCTCATGAGTGAGGCACCTTCTTAAAATAGTATCGACACCACAAAGATAAAGTGTGTCACCAACGATAAGATAATCTTTGGCTTGGTATCGAATATGTGGTTGTTCAAAGTGAGAGGTATTAGGCCAAAAATTTCGAGTTTTGAGATAAATGATGAAATATCCATACCAAGGATCAGATGATCCAATCAGAAATAGATACTCATCAGAAATTGATGGTTTCGACATAGTAGCAGTACTATTAGAGGGAAGGTCACATAGAAGCTCTGCCAAAACTAAAGACTTCTTTGACTTGGATTTTATGAATTCCAAATCAAATTCTTGCAAAATGATGATCCATTTTGAATATTCCCCCCAACAATTGATGTGATAATATGTAAGTCATGGGGTTGCAATCCAAAATGACAATGGTCTTTCAGAATAGGATATAGTGGAAAAATATTTAGACAGCTTGAACAACTGCCAAGACAAGATTTTCTACGTATGAATACTTAACTTCCGTATCATTGAGACTGCAACTCAAATAATAGATTGGATGTTTTATCCCATATTATACTTGGAAAAATACCATAGAAATGGTCGTATCAGCCACGACAATATATAAAAAATAATCATTCTAATAATTGGGGGGATACATTAATGACGCTTGGACAAGAGTAGCCTTAATAACATCAAAAGAAGCTTGTGAAATTTGGTCCCAATGGAAGGGAACCCCCTTTTAGAAGAGTCGAGTAAATCCTTTATCCATTTTGGTGTAGTTGGGTATGAACCTCCTTATGAAGTTAGGATTTTCTTGAAGTTTATTTATTTGAAGTAAATTTGATGGCATAGGCAAATCAAGAATGGCCTATACCTTCAATGGGTCGATTCGAATTCTTTCTTTCCAGACGACGAATCCAAGAAAATGACCAGATCCAACACAAAACACACATTTATGTGGATTGAGGCGTACTTTGTAGTGTCGGTAACGTAAGAATATGGCTCTCAAATTCATCGGGTGATCAATATTATTCTGTGAATGTGCAGGTAAGTCATCTAGATAATGTTGAACAATGTGCTTGATGTCATTGAAAGCATAATCCATTGCTCTTTGAAAATTTTCCCCGGTGTTCTTTAAACCAAATGATAGTTTCCTATAGGTGAATGTGCCCCAGGGACAGATGAATGTTGTCTTATGTTGATCCTCTGGGTGGATATTAATTTTACTGTAGCTGGAAAATACATCCATGAATGAAAATATTTCACATCCAACACAATTGTCAATAATCTGGTCGATAAAGGGAGTAGGATAGTTGCCTTTTGAACATGCAATACTAACGTCCCGATAGTCAACACACAGTCTAATAGTTCCTTGTTTTTTCATGACAGGAACGATGTTGGAAACCCACTCAGTTAGCGGAACAGGGTAAATGAAACTAGGACGCAAAATTTTTTCAACTTCTGCTTTGATGGCAGTGGCCTTCTTTGGATGAACAAGACGAAGGCGTTGATGCACCAGTTTAACATCAGGATAAATATTAATAGTGTGTTCAACGATACTAGTATATATGCCTGGAATTTCCTTGTAAGACCAAGAAAATACGTCACAGAATTCACAAAATAGAGAGAGATATGTTTCGAGTTCTGATGGAGAACAAGATATGCCAATGTGAATATACTCTACAATGCCAGGTTTGGTCAAAATATCAATAGAAATTTTTTGTTCAATATTTGATAGATTTCACTCCGAATCAATTACATTAATAGGTAAAGAATTCAAAAAGAAATTTTGGATTGAAGGGTGATATAGTTCACTAAGATAATTTTCTTCATAATCACGAAGATGGGAATGATGATGATAATCTTCCCATGGTTCTCCTTCTAACATCATTTCTTCCAAAATATTCTCATATGTCAAGAAATTTGAGGAAAAAGGATCATATGGAGAACCAAAATCTAAGGAATGATCAACCCAAACAACTGGTGACGTTGATTTCAGATTCGCCACCCAATCCAGATAGATTTATTGCTATGCCAGCTCAATAGGGCTGGGCAACAGAAACTCATCCAATGTAACAATTTCAGAATCACCTGTTCTCTCCCTTAAGCCAAATGGAGTGGAAGAGATCATGTAGCAAGTCACTATACTTGCAATTTCTTCCGACAATGCAGGTGGCGGTAATGCAAAGGTTCCCATGAGAGTGGAATCCTTTAAGAGTCCTACACCAATGTTCTGAATTGATAGTTGGGGTGCATGAACAAATAGAACAATTCCAGTTACCTACGAAGCAGAGGCAAAGAAGGATAGCTGATTGATGACTGTGATGGTACCTTTATATGGAAAGGCGATCATTCTAAAATATGTAGAAACAATTGCAGTCATAGCATATACCCATGGCCTTCCAAGTAGAATATTATATTCAAGGGGTCCATCAACAACCTCGACATCAACATTCATTGTTTTCCCCCCTAGTTCAACATTTAGGTTATTGATAACAGCACAAGGCTTATATGTACGTCCATCGAAAGCCCTCAACGTCATTGATGTTTGAGATAAGCGTGGCGAGCCAAGTGACTTCCAACAGTTTAGAGACATAATATAGGTAGATTCTCCCTCATAAATAATAATACGATGAAAAAGGTGATTGAGAACATTTACTTGTATGGAGAATTCCAATTCTATTGGTAGTTGTGGCACATAGCCCGTATGATTAAAGACAACAAGATTAGAATCAGTCAGATCAATTCCACCAATAACTGAAAATAAAGCATGTTTCTGTGAGGGAAATTTTTGTAATACCTCAAGAGTAAATATAGTTGAAGGGGATTGAGCCAAATCTTCAACTATATTATAATTTTGAGCAGCTCTTGCTCTAGGATTATATGTCGATTTATTAATTACTCCGTTTGGTGGCTTAATCGTCAATTCAGGAATAGCAGTAGGCTGTACTGATTCTGTAGATGAATTCGTAGTCGAGGTAGTAGGTTGATGAGTGGCCTGAATACCATAATATTTATTATGCATTGACACCAAAATATCTATTGAAGCTTTTGTGATAGATAACATAAGCACTTGCAAACTAGAATTTGGATCCTTAACAACTAAATTTGTGTCCGTATTTGGAAACAGATCTGTCAACATAGCTGACGCATGTGAAGTCTTAATTATTTTTTAGACTTCAGCGCGGTGAGGACAATCCCGAACAAATTTTTCCTCATTACATATTATGCATGGATAATGAGGTTTAGTAGGTCGAGACGATTGGTCAGATGATCTTTCCTGCAGGTTATATTTCCCCTTTTTCTTAATTTCGGGTTGCTTGCCACTTTTTCCCTTGTCAAATGACACAACATTAATTTCGGAAGAAGGTGCAGGATTAGATGCAGTAGTATGATGTGTGCTTGCAGTACCAATCAAGCCGTCTCCGGCATGACAGTGTAATTGAGGAGGAACAGTAAAATTAGATCACGGTGTGTTAGGAATTGTTTAATAAAGCATGTCAGACTGAGTGTAGATCAATTTTAAATATTGGGCATGAGAAATAACCTGCTCTTCAGTGAGGATGCTACCCTTAGACACATACTCAGTTATAGATGGTAAAAGGGACTTAATGAACCACTCAACAAGGAGCTTGTCATTTCCCAAATCCACCTCAGGCTGAAGGAAGGCGGGATTCAGGGTGACACCAAACCACGCTCAGTCTGGTAGCTAGCCCTACCAGAACAGGAGAGGGCTCTCTCCAGGTCAATCTCAGTAAAAATGTATCAATAATGCTTTGAGATGACTGAAATGAGTGCTAATTTTAGGCTAGGTATATTAATCAAGGAGTTTGGAATGATTTTTAGGGGTTTTTGTTGGAAAAAGGGAAAGGTAATTTTGGGCTTGGGGATGAGGCCAAATTCTTGCAAAGTTCAAGTTAAGGTAGGGTAGGAAATGAATTTTATGTCTTAGATTCAATGAATGGATGAAAAATACTGCTGAGGAGCTGAAGAGGGCAAGAGGGAGCAAGGATCCTCTTCAAACTGACGAAAACATATAAAACTAAAGAAAAGTTTAAGGCAGAGCACCAACAAACCTATATATTCTACCTTAGTTACTCATTTGTTTAACTCAGAAGAAAAGAGAAGGGAAATGGAATACATATAACATTAATGAAACTTACAGATACATGGAGAAAAACATTATCAAAACTAAGATTCACAAGGATCCCAACAAGTGCTGCAAAACTCTGGTCTTTCCTTTGCCAAAAATCCGAAATGAATATACAATGAGGTGCCAAACTATTCCCAAAAGTCCAACCCTGAAAATGACTCAAAAAATACAATATATAGACCATCCTAACCCCTTCCCATGCCTCTAGGGGTCGATATCATTCTTCTAGGGGCTGTTTCAACCAATTCTAAACATGGAACTGAAATCTAGGCAGCCAAACAACTTTCCTCTATATGTTAGGAAACTGATCCATTCACTCAAATTTCAACTTTTGGTGAATGAATCTTCTAGAAAAAGTAAATATGAGCCAAAATTACATCATATTGATCAAGTTACATCAATATAGATCAATAATTACATAAAAAAGTGAAACTAGTCAAACTGGGCGAATTTCTGAGCTGAAAAGTAAAAATGAAGCCAAATTCCTCTATGCGTCGCGCCCAAAAACTCATTGCATCACGCCACTTTGAGCCTGTTTTTGAGGCACTTCCTAAAGTCAAAATTGATCTCATGATAGCTCTTTGGAAATCCTTGTCTGTCTACTATCCAACACAAGTAGAATTTCTGGATTTGGTGTCCATTTGCCCCTCCAAAAGTTCAATCTCCCAAGACTGGTTCCTGCTGGTGCAAAAAGTGGTATAAAGGCCATTTTCAAGGTGTTTTTGACCCTTTAAACCACCCAGAACTTGATGAAATATCTCAGCCATTCCTGAAAATGAATAATTTATCATAAAAAATCCAAAAATGTAAATTTTTTCTCCAAAATATCTCTCAAACGTAAGCGCGCGTCAAGTGGCGCGACGCGTCGGGCGGAAAAACCTGTTTTGAGACCAAAAAATCCAAAATTGATAAAATTTTCTCCAAATTCCTTGAAATTTGAACTGAAAGTCCCTCATCAAGTATCATGCTCAGCCAAGGAAGCTCTGGCCAAGATTCAGAGTGGATCAAGCCTTTTTCACCTCCTCAGTGCCCTCCTGGTGCATGCAGTTCAGTGGTGACTTTCATGTTCATAGGATGTGTCGGTGTCCGTTTCCATGGGAATTTAAAAGGTGTGTGTTGGCTTGAATGAGATGAGGAATGAGAATTTGGTTGTTTTGATTCAATTCCAAATATATGATGATGTGAGAGGGACTGTGAGAAATATGGGCAGTGGGAATAATTGGGTTTAATCAAGTGAGATTTAAAATGTAAGGACAATCACTTGATTGTTTGGGAACTTGGGGTTTGAGGACTTTAAAAATGCAATGGGGAAATGGGAATGATAGGGAATGAAGTGACTTAGGGATAGGAAAAAGGGGTTTAGGAATAAGTCACTTAGGATGTAAGGGGATGTAAGGGGATAAGGAAAATAAACTTTAATAATGAGATCATGGGAGATGGGAAAACAAGGTGGGAAGTGACACCAAAACTGTTTTAAAGCACCAATTCAAACCCATGGAGAGGCATTTCTTCAAAAAGATGATAGAGTTGGTTTTTGACATTTAAATCTCATATCTGATTTTCAAATTACACCAAACCTTGACAAATAGCAATTCAAAGACTCACAAACTCATTTGAAACATAGGAGGCGGATTTTATTTTGCAATTTGAGTGAGAGATGGAAGCAAAACTTTGTTTCAGCTCTGTGCGCCGCGCGCAAACCCAGTGCGCCACACAGGCTATATGCACCATGCCAGTGCAAAATTGCATTGTGAAAAATGGTTCTATGCGCCGCGCGTGCCTAGTCCACCGCGACCTTCCTCCTATGCGCCGCACTCTGCAAATGACACACATTTCGGCCTTTCAAATGCTAGCTTGGCTCCTCCACGATTTTCCTTAGTTCCATACTGTCTCTTTGGCATACCAATGGAATGTTGAAACATATAAATCGTATATATACCAAATACTTTGAATCTTTCATTTGAAAAACCCATTTCTAACGTTTGAACTTTGGCACTTTTGAAATGAACTCTGTTTTGCTTCTTTGTTTCTCTTGGACTGAATGGTTTGATTTTCGCATTTAAAATTTCATAGCAACACAAAACACTTCTTAAGAGAAATGAGGAGGTGGATTTGACTCACTTGAACAAGGAGATACTAAGAAAAATTTGATGGGTGAAAGAAATGGCAAAAATCTTGTGTTCTGGCCCAATGCGCCACGCACCAACCCAATGCGCCGCGCACAAACCCAATGCACCGCGCCCACTCTTCTATGCGCCGCGCCATTTTGAAGGAGGCTTTTGGAGGCCTTCCCAATGTCCAAATTGGGCGTGTGATAGCTCGTTGGAAATTTATCTGAGTATAATTTCCAACACAAGTGGAATTTTTCAATTGGGAGTTCATTTACCCTGTCAAAAATCAAATCTCCCAAGACTGGTCAAAATGAGTAGAATGAGGCTGCCTCAAGGCAGAGTGCTATTGAAGACAACTTTTGAAGGTCTTCCTCAACTCCAAAATGAGCTCATGATATCTCATTGGAAATATAGGTTTGTCTAGTTATCATTTGACTCATCAAGCAAGTCATTTGGCCAACCAAGCTAGGATAAAACTTGATTTTTCCAAGGTCACTTCAGAGGTGCATTTAATTCTCCTGAGGCAACGGTATTTTTGACATTTCTCTAAAACCATGACAACGGTGTAAAACGTGAAGGAGGTTTTTCTTCCTTGGCCTATTTTGGACAAAAACCTCTCTCATTGTTCCCAAATTCATATCTTATTGCTCAAAAACATCATTTGAGTGAAACCTATCCCGATGTGTGGAACAAGGGATTTGTCAAAATGAAGCGAAATGAAGGGGTTAAGGGGCTTCTAAATTATTGAGAAAATTTTGAGAAGTAGGGAGGGATGTTAGGAAGCAGGGTAAAGTTGAATTTTAGAGATTGAGTGAGGGGAAGGGGTCCAAAAGGGCAAAACACAGGCCTAGCCTAGAAAATTGCCAAGTTGTAGCAAGAAACTAGGGTTTGTGCAAAAATGAGGAATTTGGGGGATATCAGTGATGGGAAGTGTTTAATAAGGTACGTTAAGGATATGGGAAGGTGAATGAACATCAAGATACAATTTTGGCTAATGATTTGACCATCCAGGAGAAATTACCTCCAAAACCCTCGGAGAGGGAAATGGACCTTACCTAGGCACAACTAAAGCATGAACAAGGTGTAAAATGACTCTTTGGAACCTGAAATGATGATGAAAACCCTATGAATGATTGTACACTCATCTGAATGGTGACATGGACTGAAATTTTGACAAGTTTGACAAGAGTAAAAGTAAACCATATACCTAATACCTAGTGACCAAATTTTGCTTACTGAAATGACAAAAATTGACCTTGACACCTTAACATCACTATGTAAGATCAAGTTTGATCATTGGAGGAAGGATGCAAAGGCTAACACTAACATTGGGTCCAATGGGGATGGTAGCTCCCTGGAGGTGCCAAGAACCTCAGATCTTTGGAAAGCAGACAGTGCCTTCATCCATTGGGCAATCGAGTCAAAAATTCAAACTAAAATGCATAACTGAAAAATGATGACTTAATGACACAAATTGACTCTCACTCAACTAAAAATTGACTCGATACTTAAACACAATCGAAAAACTGGAAATATGCTCAATATGAAGCTTATTCAATACAACCTACTCTAATTGTTCCATTCATCACCTGATCAAGTGAAATGAAACAACCAATGCAACCATGTAAGCATCCTGGCTGCTATTTGATTTCTTCCCAAATGCTTTATGATGCACAGGAAAAGGGAAGAATCGAAAGGAAACTCCCATGGAAACTTGAAATGAAGTTGACTGCTGATAAACTTGCAAAGAATGAATTAACTGGATGACTTCAAGAATATTGCGAAAGGATCTTCATAAGCATAGCTATTGATTTCCATTAACACATCACTGTTCTGGTCCAGGTAATCTTCATAGCTGGATATTAAGATTTTTCTCAAATTTGTGCTGGCTTTCTTTGGTGACTGCAGCAAGCTGTCAAAAGGATCCCAAATTTTGTGAATAACCAAACTCTGGAGCTGATTCCAAATAGAACAAAAGTCTCCTTTATCAATCTCCTCATATGACTGCAAATCTTGATATGGGCTTTGCAATGAACAATCTGTTAAACAAGACAATGAAGGCGAATTTTGAATAAGATTATT
This sequence comes from Pinus albicaulis, assembly GCA_034641835.2. Classification (NCBI taxonomy): domain Eukaryota; kingdom Viridiplantae; phylum Streptophyta; class Pinopsida; order Pinales; family Pinaceae; genus Pinus; species Pinus albicaulis. Next base: position 1,340,593,291 of record CM076582.1, on the reverse strand, counting down.
ATCAACATTATTTTCTGGCACATGGTTAGCTAATGGAGGGAAACTTTTACAGCAAACATCATCCAACACACGAGCAATAGGATCATCACAAACTTGAGAAGACTGCTGCGATGTATCCATTGAAACTATATGACATCCTATTGGCTGTTCATCTTTTTCTTGAGAGATATTACAAAGATTCTTCTTTATAAACTGAAATGTTTCGAAACAAAAGGGTACAGAATTCTCTTGCATCATTAAATAATGTATTTCATCTACCACACCTTCATCTGCAATCTGAAATTCCATTGCGTTTTGTGGCTGCAAATCTGGAGCTAGGGAGAGTTTTGTATCCAAAATGATTTCATCAGTCATTTCAGGGGAATATTTCTCATTAAAAACTTGCTCAAGAATTTCTCTATCTGTCTCATCCTCCACATTAAAAGTAAGAGATTGCTGAATTCCTACAGGCTGCTCATTTGAAGATTTACTATGCAATTTACCCTTCAAAAACTGGAATGATTCAAAACAAAATGGTACGGAGTCACCTTGTAGCATTTGATCATGTGTGCCAGCTTCCATGTCCTCATCTGAAACTTGAGAATCAATGGCTTTCGGGGATTGCAAATCTGAATATGAGAAGTCTTGAAAAAAGTTTTCATTGCGCTCAAGATGGTCCAGATCAAGGCTTGTTGGAAGTTGATTTCTAATTGCATGAAAATTGTCTCTGATGAACTGAAACGAATCAAAACAAAAAGGCAAATATCCTTCACTTACTTCAAAATTTGCTACACTTTCCTCATCATTGTCATAGATGATATGCATCGGTTGATCACTGTACTCGAGCTGCTGAAAGTGAACTTCCTCCTTCCACAAACTAGCTGTTGATTCATTTGCAAGATTAGTTTCTATTTGGAGAACATAATCATCATCATACTGAACAAACTGAGGAAAATCATCAGTATACATCACATCATCAAGCATACATGTCATATCAACATCTCTCTCTTCTTCAAGATGATCTATAAAGCAATAACTATGACAACTGGGATAAGAAACAAAATTTTTTGGATCAGCAACCTGTTCTTCTTCAATCATCAAGTCATGGGCTTGAATATTATTCTCATCCCTTGTGGTGTTCTTTTGCATCATCTCTTCTACTGCACTTACCAACATGTCCAACTTTACCTCTAGAGATGTCGATTTCTCCAGATCTATGTTTTTCATCTCTTCTTCCTTCAACCTTGCCCTTCGGATCAGCAAATGAGCCTCTACATTTACTGCATTGTTCTGCATCTCTTCAAGTGTTGCAATATTCCTTTCTCTCAACTGAAACTCCATTTTCGGATCAAAGGCACTCGGGTAGTGCAAGAGAGCAGATCTAGGAGAAGGTATTATATCAGCTGGCATCGAAAAATATACTTGGTTAAATCTGGCAAAAATTGTTGTACTGTCTCCCCTAGCAGTCTTTTCAGCTGGGCATACTCATCTAAAATAAGGAAAGGGTTTTGTCCGATCACGCACCTGTCGAGGAAAACTTCAACAAACTGCTGGAAATCTGAGATGCTCGCATCAGGAAAGGTTTTGAACCAACTCTTCACTTGGCTTTGAAAAGAAAGAGAAAAAATCCTAATACTAACATCTTCGTCATCAACTTCAAAAAGATCTAGAAAAGTCTCAACATTATGCACATGTTGCTCAACGTTGACATTGTTACATTCACCGTCAAATCCTGGTAGATATAGGTCATAATTTTTATGGAAAACATGAAGAACAGAAGGTAAAACAAGATGTTTATACCTATTTGGGACTACAAACGGTGTAGGAGTATATACAAGAGCTACGAGATCGTTTGGTTTTCTTCAGGCTCATCACTCTGAAGAGAGTCATCATAAGATGTGGGAAAAGTAAGGAGGCCAGGATCAAAGGGAAACTCAGTATTTACACTTTTTGAATGGGTCGAGTGAAGATTTTGATCACCTTTCTCATACAACAAATTCTGAAAAACTCTCAGGACAGCTTCAAGAACAACAAAGAAGTAATTTACAAGAAAGCATATTAGATCTTGAATACCATTCCACTTTGGATACTTGAAATTTGTGTAAGATCCTTCCATTTTCTCAGAGAAAGAGTTAGTCCTCTAGTGGAGTCTCTACATGAGTTGGAGTCACCAGGTGAATGCTTTTCAACCTTCTTATGTCTGATCGTTGTCCACCATCAACCATCAGATCTGAACTTGATGCATGTACTGGGGCAATTCACAAGTCAAGTGTCATGTTCACAAGCTAGACCGGAGATTGACTGAAGTAGCGTTTATCTACTTTTGCTAATGAAAAGAAAAAGTGTTTTTAAGGCTACCTGGCATAACTTCAGGCTCTGTCTGTAACTTATGAAACAAATAACACTAACAAGAAAACCATTTTCTTCCCCAGTATGGTCGCCACTATGTTATTTCCCAAATCCACCTCAGGCTGAAGGAAGGTGGGATTCAGGGTAACACCAAACCACGCTCAGTCTGGTAGCTAGCCCTACCAGAATAGGAGAGGGCTCTGTCCGGGTCAATCTCAGTAAAAATGTATCATTAAGGCTTTGAGATGACTGAAATGAGTGCTAATTTTAGGCTAGGTATATTAATCAAGGAGTTTGGAATGATTTTTAGGGGTTTTTGTTGGAAAAAGGGAAAGGCAATTTTGGGCTTGGGGATGAGGCCAAATTCTTGCAGAGTTCAAGTTGGGGCAGGGTAGGCAATGACTTTGATGTATTAGATTCAATGAATGGATGGAAAATACTTCTAAGGAGATGAAGAGGGCAAGAGGGAGCAAGGATCCCCTTCAAACTAACGAAAACATATAAAACTAAACAAAAGTTTAAGGCAGAGCACCAGCAAACCTATGAATTCTACTTTAGTTACTCATTTATTTAACTCAGAAGCAAAGAGAAGGGAAATGGATTACATATAAAATTAATGAAACTTACAGATACATGGAGAAAAAAATCATCAAAACTCAGAGCCACAAGGATCCCAACAAGTGCTGCAAAACTCTGGTCTTTCCTTTGCCAAAAATCTGAAATGAATATATAATGAGGTGCCAAACTATTCTCAAAAGTCCAACCCTGAAAATGACTCAGAAAATACAATATATATACCATCCAAACCCCTTCCCATGCCTCTAGGGTTCGATCTCATCCTTCTAGGGGCTGTTTAAACCAACTCTAAACATGGAACTGAAATCTAGGCAGCCAAAGAACTTGCCTCTTTATGCTAGGAATGAATCTTCTAGAACAAGTAAATATGAGCCAAAATTACATCATAGTCATCAAGTTACATCAATATATATCAATAATTACATCAAAAAGTGAAACTAGTCAAACTGGGCGAATTTCTGAGCTGAAAAGTAAAAATGAAGCCAAATTCCTCTATGCGCCACGCCCAAAAACTCAATGCATCATGCCACTTTGAGACTATTTTTGAGGCACTTCCTGAAGTCCACATTGAGCTCATGATAGCTCGTTGGAAATCCCTTTATATCTACTATCCAACCCAAGTGGTGTTTCTAGATTTGGTGTCCATTTTCCCCTCCAAAAGTTCAATCTCCAAAGACTGGTTCCTGCTGGTGCAAAAAGTGGCAGAAAGGTCATTTTCAAGGTGTTTTTGACCCTTTAAACCACCTAGAACTTGATGAAATCTCTCAGCCATTCCTGAGCATGAATAATTTATCATAAAAGGTCCAAAAACTAATGTTTTCCTCCATAAGATCTCTCAAATGTAAGCGAGCGTCAAGTGGCACGACACGTCGGGCGGAAAAACCTGTTTTGAGACCAAAAAATTCAAAATTGACAAAATTTTCTCCAAATTCATTTAAATTTGAATTGAAAGTACCTCATCAAGTATCATGCTCAGCCAAGGAAGCTCCAGCCAAGATTCAGAGTGTATCAAGCCTTTTGTGCCTCCTCAGTGCCCTCCTGGTGCATGTAGTTCGGTGGTGACTGTCTTGTTCATAGGATGTGTCGGTGTCCGTTTCCATGGGAATTTACAAGGTGTGTGTTGGCTTGAATGAGATGAGGAATGAGAATTTGGTTGTTTTGTTTCAATTCCAAATATATGATGATGTGAGAGGGACTGTGAGAAATATGGGCAGTGGGGATAATTGGGTTTAATCAAGTGAGATTTAAAATGTAAGGACAATCACTTGATTGTTTGGGAACTTGGGGTTTGAGGACTTTACAAATGAGATGGGGAAATGGGAATGATAGGGAATGAAGTGACTTAGGGATAGGAAAACAAGGTTTAGGAATAAGTCACTTAGGATGTAAGGGATAAGGAAAATAAACTATAATAATGAGATCATGGGAGATGGGAAAACAAGGTGGGAAGTGACACCAAAACTGTTTTAAAACACCAATTCAAAACCATGGAGAGGCATTTCTTCAACAAGATGATAGAGTTTGTTTTTTACATTTAACTCTCATATCCAATTTTAAAACGACACCAAACCTTGACAAATATCAATTCAAAGACTCAAAAACTCATTTGAAACATAGGAGGCGGATTTTATTTTGCAATTTGAGTGAGAGATGGCAGCAAAACTTTGTTTCAGCTCTATGCGCCGTGCGCAAACCCAGTGCACTGCGCAGGCTGTATGCGCTGTGCCAGTGCAAATTTTCATTGTGAAAAATGGTTCTATGCGCCGCGCGCGTCCAGTGCGCCGCGACCTTCCTCCTGTGCGCCGTGCTCTACAAATGACACACATTTCGGCCTTTCAAATGCTAGCTTGGCTCCTCGACGATTTTCCTTAGTTCCATACTACCTCTTTGGCATACCAATGGAATTTTGAAACATATAAATCATATATATACCAAAGACTTTGAATCTTTCATTTGAAAAACCCATTTCTAACGTTTGAACTTTGGCACTTTTGAAATGAACTCTGTTTTGCTTCTTTGTTGCTCTTGGATTGAATGGTTTGATTTTCGAATTTAAAATTTCATACCAACACCAAAAAATTGTTAAGAGAAATGAGGAAGTGGCTTTGACTCACTTGAACAAGGAGAGACTGAGAAAAATTTGATGGGTGAAAGAAAAGGCAAAAATCTTGTGTTCTAGCCCAATGCGCCACGCACCAACCCAATGCGCCGCGCACAAACCCAATGCACCGCACCCACTCTTCTATGTGTCGTACCATTTTGCAAGAGGCTTTTGGAGGCCTTCCCGATTTCCAAATTGAGTTTTTGATAGCTCGTTGGAAATATATTTGATTATAGTTTCTAACCCAAGTGGAAGTTTTCAATTTGGAGTTCATTTACCCTGTCAAAAATTAAATCTCCCAAGACTGGCCGAAATGAGCAGAATGATGCTGCCTCAAGGTAGAGTGCTGTTGCAAACAACTTTTGAATTTCTTCCTCAACTCCACATTGAGCTCATGATAGCTAATTGGAAAGCTAGTTTTGTCTAGTTATCATTTGACTCATCAAGCAAGTCATTTGGCCAACCAAGCTAGGAGAAATCTTGATTTTCCCAAGGTCACTTCAGAGGTGCATTCAATTCTCCTGAGGCAACGGTATTTTTGAAATTTCTCTAAAAACATGAAACATGTGTAAAAATTGAAGAAGGTTTGTCTTCCTTGGCCTATTTTGGACAAAAACCTCTCTCATTTTTCCCAAATGCATCTTTTTTTTCTCAGAAACATCATTTGAGTGAAACCTGTCCCGATGTGTGGAACAAGGGATTTGTCGAAATGAAGTGAAATGAAGGGGATAAGGGGCTTATAAATTCTTGAGAAAATTTTTGGAAGTAGGGAGGGATGTTATGAGCAGGGGAAAGTGGAATTTCAGAGATTGAGTGAGGAGAAGGGGTCCAAAAGGGCAAAACATAGGCCTAGTCTAGAAAATTGCCAAGTTGTAGCAAGAAACTAGGGTTTGTGCAAAAAAGAGGAATTTGGGGGATCTCAGTGATGGGAAGTGTTTAATAAGGTACATTAAGGATAGGGGAAGGTGTATGAACATCAAGATACAATTTTGGCTGATGATTTGACCATCCAAGAGAAATTACCTCCAAAACCCTAGGAGAGGGAAATGGACCTTACCTAGGCACAACTGAAGCATGAACAAGGTGTAAAATGACTCTTTGGAACTTGACATGATGATGAAAACCCTCTGAATGATGGTAAAATCAGCTGAATGGTGACATGGACAGACATTTGGACAACTTTGACAAGAGTAAAAGCAAACCCTAGACCTAATACCTAGTGACCAAATTTTGCTTGAAGACTCACTGAAATGACAAAATTTGACCTTGACACCTTAACATCACTATGTAAGAGAAATTTTGATCACTAGAGGAAGGCTGCAAAGGCTGACACTAACAGAGATGACTAGGAAAAAATGTCTTAACCATTTGACGACGTCGACACCACTCATGAATATGATCAGAAATGTGAGTAGCATTAGTATTTTTGAAATTGGTCAAGAGTTTTGTTCCAGTTTCATATTGTATGGGTAACTATAAGTGAGTTAGAAAGACAATAGCTAGGGTAGTGAAATTATCAAAAGAATCTCTAGGTAATTCAATATACCATTTTGCATCTAGACCAATGAGCGTACAGTGGAAAAGACTTTTTTGAACATAATTATTATTTAGGGAGTTTGATGAACACCACAAATGATAAGTCATAACATTAGTTGACAGGTCTTCCCCAGGGTTTCCATTGAACTTAGGAATATCCGATGGTAATTTGTGAGGTATCACCGGCCACCAAGGAGCATAGTTGATTGGATCATTAGTTAGCCGATTTAAATTTAGTAACTCTAAAGTTGCAACAAAGGGAAATTTTTGATTAAGGTCAGGTTGAGCATAGCTAGGGTATGATGGAATTGCTTGAGCAACAGGCCATTGAGCACCAAAATAAGGAAATTGCTACTGGTAACCCAGATAGGGGTTGTTTTGATAAGTAAACGCTTGAGGATTCAGTTGACCAAAACCTGGATATGATACTTGTTGAAATGAAGGTTGAGGCATTTGCGCCTGAGGCTACCAAGGGGTCTGTCCACCAATTTTATAATCCAAATTAGGATAATTTGGATTCGTTTGAGGATACGTATAACCTAGTTGTGACTGTGACATCCCATAAAATGGTTAACCAGCTTGTGAGTATATGATTCCAGGTATAGGCTGTTGTTGTAAATTAACCAGATGGTTTGGGGTTTGTGAACCCAATACTTGAGGGTATTGAGTTGAAGAACCCGCCTAAAACATTTTTTGTACAATATTTTGATTCTGTAATAGGGGTAAAGATGTATCAACAAGTGGAAATTATGTGAGTGTAACAGGTTCAATTGGTTGATACAAGTGTACAACCATTTGTGGTTGGATAGGCAGAGTGGGCTACCATTGATAAATATTCATTTCAACATTAGGTTGACCAAAAAGTGACATATTAGTGTCAAAGTGGGTGACCAAAGGTTTTGCCAGCAACATGAGGAGGATAATAAGATGGAAAATATTGCTCTCCAAATGTATGGATTCCAGTTGATATGGTACTGGATGGAATAGACTCAAAAGGACCAGCTTGATATTGCCCTGATGATGTGTATAAATAATTAAGCCATTCAGTACTCTCTATAGGTTTACCAGTTAGAATACCAGACGATGACATTTGTGAATTCCCTGGGTTTAAAGATGCACTAGAGAAAATTCCAGATAAATATTTATAACCTGATGGGACCAAAGGGCCACCATGAAAATATGACTCTAGTGAAGTTGTAAAAATCGACGAGGTAGCAAGGGAAGGTACTGACATAATTTGAATAGATGGCCCAACCGAAAATGTTGGTTCAGGCATGGTTACTTGACCAAATCTATACCCTTTTGAATCGATGGTATTTTGAATAGGAACAGGATCAACAAAAGTAGAGGATGGTGATTGAGGAAAAGACTCGTATAGGTAAAGATCCTCCCAAAAATCGGTTGGAGTTAAAGGTGTCTCATCTTGTGATATTTCTTCAATCAAAATCAAACCAGGTGGAAGTATTTCACTGTCAGGCCCAAAGTATATTTCAGGAGGTTGACTGTGTGATATGGGAGACTCAATGGATACAATAGAATGTGGGATGACCAATTTAGGAACAAATTCTGATAGTTCGACTTCAGGATGCAGATGTTCTGGAAAAAAGGAGACAGGATCTGGATCAACTTCCAGTTGTACAACATCGGGTTCAGGAGGTATGGTCTCCCTGATTGGATGGATTGTGACCATAGGTAGCTGTGAGGACTCTGTCTCGACAATAGTAGATGAACTAGGATGTGTAGAAACAACTTGTGCCAACCCTGGTATATGGGAAGATGATGCTTCACCAGAGGTATTGATAGTACTGCTTTCAGTAGAGTGATGTCGCCTTCACTGACCAGGAGTAACTTCTAGTGTTAAAGGTGGTTTCAATGCTAATCTACCGAATGACGAGGAAAAGGATTTTTTTATTCCACGATGACTGCTTTATTTTAACAAAAAACAAATAAACAAAATAAAAGGGTAATGCTAGGTAAAAAGGTTTACCAAGAAACTGTGAACTCCAGAATACCTCCTGGTGAACCAAGAATTAAAGGCAGGCAATCTCCCCAAATGTTGTGTTCAGTGTATCACAATTTACAAGGCATCCGAATCAGTTCACTATGGATGGATGGCAACCTAAATTTTTCCTCCAAAATATACCCAAAGGTATGTGGAGACCCAAGTCCGTATTAGCGTTGTCTAATGAGAAACCACATAGTGAGAGCACCCCTTTATACTTTTCATACTGTAGCACTACCTGACATACCCGAAAGTACGTGGATGAGTTACGATATACTTACATACATGGAGTGAGGTATCACACTCAGAATGTATTGCAGACAATTAACGATAGCTACTATGTTTTACGACATCGGAACACGTCTCTAGCCTAGACCTTCTAAATGTTATTGTTATGGTTCCAATGCTTTATTAGGTAAATTGATGTAAACTTTAAGTTGATCTTGTTTATCAATTTTCCTTTCAAGGTTCACCTCAATGATGTATTGGAAATTCCTAAAATGCAAACTAAAATGATAAGAAAAATTTTCAGTTTTATTTTTTTCAATGAAAATCCTAGCTACTAGAGGGAAAGAGCAATCAAGTTGAGAGCAAACAATCAGAGAGCACAAACTAAAATGCAGCTTTCCTAATTGTTCCTATGCAAAACACATAATCAACTACATGTAAATTCAGGTTTTTCTTTTCAGTCAATTTAATGTGAATGCAGAAAAGGAAACTAAGTGAATCAAATCAATAAAAACAAATGCGTTTTACTTTGAGAAATAAGGAATTTGAACGAAAATTTCTCTTTATAGGAAAAATGAAGAATAGAACTACAATTTCTCCTACAATAAGTGAAGAAATTAACGACAATTTCCTTTTCAAAAGAAAATGGATCTAATGCAACAATGAAAATACTTTGAAACTGATTCATCAATGATAAAGAAAAACACTTTGAATAAACATTGAACAAACTTTTCTTTCAAAGGAGGAAGAGGTAGATAAAATTACTTGTCAATATGAGGAATTAGGCTCTTGAAAACATAGCACACAACAAACTGAAAGAAAATGAAATGAAAAATTCAATTGAATTTGGTTAGATCTAGGGGGAAACACTGTCTCTAAGGGGAGGCAGTGCATTGCAATGCACCCCTGAGAGGGAGACAATTTTATGCAAAGCAATGTGTCCTATTCAACAATGTGTTGGGCACAGCAAAGAACAAAAAACTCAAATGTTTAACACACTTCTAATGCAAATTTTGATTTAAAAAAGCCTAGTATTTCAAATTAAATGCTATTGTATGAATAAATAAAGACAAATAGAGGAAAATACATCAAGGATGAAGGGTAAACTCCCCAGTGGAGTCGCCAATTTTTTATGCATAATTCTGGATTATGGATAAAAAATTCTTCCCTAAATGTGGTGCGCATTTAGAACAACAGGTTAAAGACTTTGAAACTACTTTTCCTAACTGTAAATAAACACACAGAATAGATAAAGAAACTTAGTTGGAGTCCAATCGCTTCCAAATCTCCTTCTGTCGCTCTTGTTGTAGCTTCAAATCCAAGCTAGATCGCCAAAATTTTTCCTGCAAGAACGAACACTAAACAACAAAGAGATAGAAATATAAAGATGCCTATTCAAGTTAAGCGTAATATTCCCATATTTTTGCCTGATATTTGGAATATTAGAGTTCTTAATTTTCTTAATTAAGTAAGTAAATAAAAGGGTGGAGGGACCCATAATCTTAAATATGAATAAATACCCACATGTGTGTGTGAATGTGGATTAAATAAGCCTAGATCTACATAATGAGGTAGTTGAGAAACTACTAATGTAATTGGAATTGGAGGTCATGTCTCATTAATGACATAGATCATGGAGGTTGACACAGTCAACTAATATCTTGAAGAAATCAAATAGAAGATCATGGAACATTCATGATAAGATGATGGAGGAATTTGTGAAATTAATGCACACATGATGGAGAGGGTGTACATTGCACCTAAACATGATGGATGACTTGACTAGATAGCGTAGTCAAACATGGAGGATCTTGTCCACATGCGCAACACAGTTTAGATGAGGCCTAAAGAATGGGAAGGATCAAACTCTATATAATGAATATGAAGGCAAGAATGAAGGGATGTTGGATTTTATTGATGTTGAGGATCTGTTTAGATCTGGAATTGTCATGTGACATTCCATTGCTTTCTTGGGATGTTTAGCAGAGATTGCAAGTGTTGTTCAGAATAGCATTTTCCTGGTCGGGAATCCCACCTCTTTCTTTGAGTAGCTCTAGAAATAGTATTTTACTTCATTCTACATCAGGCATTAGTGCCACATATTTTTTCCTACTTTCCGTAGAACATTCATATTCAGAATTACAGATTTTTGAAGATCAGTTTGGAAGGTGGAGGTTGTCTCTAGTATTTAAGCTGGATAACTGGTGAAGGTTTATTCCTATCACCTTAGGCTTAAATATCATCATTCCCAGAGCTTCATATCAAATCTAGAATCAAGCCAAAATTTATTTCCTTCCTAGCAGCAGTAATACCTTCAGGAATTACGCTGTCCATTATGCAGATCCAAGAGGAGGAAGGAAGTTGCTAGCATTTTAGCTAGTAATACTATGAGGGATCATCCACTCACATTTCCATCAATATTTCCATCAGCTTGGAGTTTTTAGCAGCATTTTTTAGTAGGCATAAGGCCTCTCTTTCCCTTACAGCACAGTTTCTATGAGCAGTTGTGGTGCAGTAGTTGTAATCATTATTGGAGGATTCAGAAGCTAGATCTAGAGCTTCTAGCTTGTAGATCTGAAGGAGGGATCAACCCTTCAAGCTTAGATCTGATTGTGTGATATATTTCAGCCATCTACTTGTCAAATCTAGCTTCAGAAATGTAATCCCAACAGATAAAGGATCAAGCCCTAGGAGGGTTATTTTTCAAATTTGTAGATCTAGAAAATCCATTCTGGGTTATCTTAGGAACCCATCACATTGCCCAGATCTTGAATCTTGGCATCATCCGAGCTCCAGATTTCAGTAGATATACATTTTAATTTCCACTCTGTAGTCATATGTTCATATTCTGCTGAAGGGATAGTGCAATATTTTCTTCCAGCAACTCTCCAGTTATGCAGTGCCTACTTTGGCATGTTTTCAGGGTGATACTAGGCCATTTCTTTGGCTAGATCTACTCATATTTTGTACATTGTGTAACTGAATCATCTCCATATAATAAAATGGCTCAACTTCTCTGTAAATTATGATGTTTTCTTGATATTTATTATTTACTTAGTTTTAGTTCTTATATCGTGTTTAAGTATTACTGCATTATCCCTTTTGGGATATTACAGTGGTATCAGAGCATGATCTTTGGATCAGCTTGTGGACACTTCATCTTTTGCATCAAAAGAAGAAGCAGATAGATGAGATCTATGATGAAGGGGAATAATTTTTCCACTCCTTTCTTTAGATCCATGCAAGAGGTATATCAAATGAAGAAGGAAAGGAAAAGGAAGGATCCAAGAAGAAGACTTGAAGAGGAAGGTCCAAGCACTTCCTATCAGCAGAAAATATGACCGGAGATCTCCTCATATATCTACTATGCCCACTTTCTTTGAAGAATGTGAGAGGTATAGAAATGGAGGAAGAAGAGAACCTGAGACTCATGAAACTCTTATTTTTTATATTGAAGAGTAAAACTAATAGTCTAGAGCATTCAAAGAAAGTCTAACTCTCCAAGAATTCTTTGAACTCAAGGAAGAAAGAAGATCCTATAGCAACAATAGAACGAAGAGGCATAATAGATGCTATTTTCCTACATTTGATGGGTCTTCCTCATGAACTGTTAAGGCTTGGAGGAAAGAGTTAGATACATTTTTCATGCTACATCCTATGGCTGAAAAGGAGGCTATCCAAATTGGAGCACTTCATCTCTTAGGTGAAGCCAAGGATTGGTGGTTTAGTCACATGGAGCATGCAAAGGTGACTAAATATTCAGATTTATTTCACAAGATGAGGATTAAGCTTGATGTGAAGACGACAGAGATGGGCCACAAAGAGAAATTTCCTAAGGAAGCAAAGGAGGATTCAATTCTTGTCACTCTGGATAAGAAGTCACTTCATTCATCACCAGCTGCAGAAGTATTTGCATCTAGAGAAGAGACACTTGCAACCTTGCAAGCTAGTCTTTAGCTCTTGACACATAGAGTCCCATGCAAGATTCAGGAGATACATGAGGAGGAGGAGGAAGATTCCAGCGCTGGTACATTGGTATAAGAGCAGCCATTTCTCTTACCAGCAGTTGGAGACACCATTGTCCCGGTTGGAGGAACTCTTGTGTTCTGTCAAGAGGTTCCCACATATCAGTTGATCCAAGGTATGCATACACATTCATCACCTATTATTTCAATAGATCTTATTGAAACTTATGAGGACATGCCATCAAGGACAATGCATAACCAAGGGTTAGAACAAGATGTTGATTTGAAGCAGCAAACTATCACAGCGCAAAGGACCCTTGATCTAATCAAGTAAGAGATGAAAAGCTATCCCAGTTTGTCATGGATGGACTACATTCAACCTCTTGAGTTGAAGTGTAGAGTTTTACAATAAGGGATAAGAATGATCCTAAGTATAATGGATGGTTATGTGATCAGTATTATACCTTTCTTTGAAACAGTATATGTGTTACCTTGCATATCTATAGCACTGTCACTTAGTAGCAGTGACAATGAGGAGGCCCCATTATTATTGGAGCATTCTGGAGGTAGCTTCACTCATGAAGAAATGGAGGTTAAGATGATGAATGGTAGACATATTGATATGAGAAATATTTTCTCATTTCTTGATGACACTTTATCAATGAGCATATCACAACTCAAAGAGAGAATTCCACCTACAACAGATCTAGAACCTCATTGGTTTTGGAAGGTCAAGGATGAGAAGAAGGTCTCATTAAGAGATCTCATGGGAGGTGCACTTCAAAATTTCATGAAGTGAAAATTTCTTCAACAGTTTGAGGAGTTTGGTGTCTTACAATGGGAGGATACCAAGTATTTGTAGAATGAGATCCATCATCCACATTGCGATGAATGGTTGATAGTATGGAGCAAGGGGTTTCCAAACCACTTGCAGATCTATGACACAAGTCAACAAGAAGTATGGTTGTGTTGGTTTCTCTTGGGTGAGTATGGTTACTACCCAAATATTCATATTTTCTTGTCTCATGCCTTATGTCTCAATAATAGAATGCATAAGAAGAGGGCATGGCTACTATGGTAGTTGAGAAGAGAGTTCGGACATCACATGTTATATCTTATGTCCATGTATTTACTCTTGTTTGGGATGTGTCTCATGTATTTACATGTATTTCTATTTGGGATGTATCTCATGTTCATGTATGTACTTGGGTTTGGGAGAAAGTATAGCTCTCACATGATGTGGCATAAAGGAGCTTGTTTGTATTATTTTGATGAGACATCTCACATGTCCATTACTATATTGTTGCTCCATGACTTGCATCATGATAATGCAAGGAGGCAGAAAGAATCCTTGTTGATATGGTTACTATTGGGAGAGTATGGGCTGAATTCTTCCCAATCATTGCATGACACTGTTGGAGGATGGCAACAGGAGGCCTTACAACGTTGGCTTTTGTTGGGGGATTATGGTCATTGTACTTGGTATAATGATGATGTGATGGGGTAGCAAGAAGCCTTGTTAAGGTGGCTTCTCTTGAGAGAATATGGCCACTATAAGTGGTACAATGATGATGTGATATGGCAGTAAGAGGCATTGCTGAGGTGGCTTCTTTTGAGAGAGTATGGCTCTCGTATTCTCATTGATGTTGATTTGGCATGACAACAAGAAGCATTGTTGTGGTGGCTTCTATTGAGAGGGTATGGATCTCATAATTGTTTTCATGATGATCTATAATTGGTAGTAGGAGGCTTTGTTGCATTGGTTGTTATTAGAAGAATATGGTTTGACATTTTTCATGTTTTTCCATATGTCTCTACTTCTTTTTTTTCACTATGATGATGTGATGTTTGATTCCTACATGGCCAGCATGGCTAATGATGAGGGAAATGATGTATCCAATCTACTCTATGTATCATGGGTTGGAGAGATATTTCATGAATTGGGAATTTCCACTTTGGGAATGAACCACTTTATCTTATGTATCTCATGTATAGAGGATAAATTTGGCCACCAGATGGTTGCCACTTAGAGATTCCTTGATGGGGATGGGTATCTAACTTTTCAGTTGGAAGCCATTCTACAAATTCTAGAGAGGCAACTTTGGAGTTGGATGGACATGATGCAAGGTGAGAGATGGGGAGGCCTTCCACATGAGGATGCCATTTGGAGGGAGGATGATTGTTGTAGAATCCATTTTTGCAGTTGATTGAGGACAAGCAACACTTTGTTGAGGAGGACTGTAATATTCCCAAATTTTCACCTGATATTTGGAATATTAGATTTCTTAATTTTCTTAATGAATTAAGTAAATAAAATGGTGGAGGGACCCATAATCCTAAATATGAATAAATATCCACTTTTGTGTGTGAATGTGGATTAAATAAACCTATATCTGCATAATGAGGTAGTTGAGCAACTAATAATGTGAACGGAATTGGAGATCATGTCTCATTAATGATATAGATCATGGAGGTTGACGCAACCAACTAAGATCTTGAAGAGATCAAACAGAATATCATGGAGCATTGCTGATGAGATGATGGAGGAAGTTGTACAATTAATGCACACATGATGGAGAGGATTGACATTGCACCTAGACATGATGGATGACTTGACTAGACATCGCAGTCAAACATGGAGGATCTTGTCCACATGCACAGTGCAATTTAGATGAGGGCCAAGGCATGGGAAGGCTCAAAATCTATATAATGAAGATGAAGGCAAGAATGAAGGGATGTTGGAGTTTATTGATGTTGAGGATCTATTTAGATCTGGAATTGTCATGTGACATTCCATTATTTCTTGGGTTGTTTAGCAGAGATTGCAAGTGTTGTTCATCACAGGGTGTTCCTGGTCTGGAATCCCACCTCTTTCTTTGAATAACTCAGGAAAGAGTATTGTACTTCATTCTACATCAAGAATTGGTGCCACATATCTTTTCCTACTTTCTGTAGAACATTCATATTCAAAAATTGCAAATTTTTGAACATCATTTTGGAAGGTGGAGGTTATCTTCAGTATTTCAGCTAGAGAACTGGTGAAGGTTTGTTCCTATCACCTTGGGCTTAAAGATAAACATTCCCAAATCTTCATATTAGATTTTTCATCAGGCCAAAATTTATTTCCCTCGTAGCATCAATAATACCTTCAGGAATTACACTGTCCATTTTGCGGATCCAAGAGGAGGAAGGAAGTTGCTAGCATATTAGCTAATAATCCTGTGAGGGATCATCCCCTCACCTTGCTATCACTATTTCCATCAGCCTAGAGTTTATTGAAACATTTTTAAGCATGCAGAAGGCCCCTCTTTCCCTTACAACACATTTTCTATGAGCATTTGTGTTGCAGCAACTGTAATCATTATTGGAGGATTGAGAAGCTAGATCTAGAGCTTCTAGATTGTAGATTTGAAGGAGGGATCAACCCTTCAAGCTTAGATCTGATTGTGTGACAAATTTTAGTCATATATTTGTTAGATCTATATTTAGATATATAATCCCAACAGATAAAGGATCAAGACCTAGGAGGGTGATTTTCCAAAGTTGTAGATCTGGAAAATCCTTTCAGGGTTATCTTGGGAAGCCATCACATTGGCTAGATCTTGAATCTTGGCATCATCAGAGCTCCAGATTTTAGTATATAAGAATTTTCATTTCCAGCCTACAGTCATATGTTCATATTCTGCTAAAGGGACAACAGAGTATTTTCCTCCATCAAATCTCCAGTTACACAGTGCCTACTTTGGCATGTTTTCATGGTGATTCTAGGCCATCTCTTTGGCTAGATCTACTCATATTTTGTACATTGTGTAACTGAATCATATCCATATAATAAAATGGCTCAGCTTTTTTGTAATTTCTGATGTTGCATTGATATTTGTTGTTTATGTAGTTTCAATTCTTATATTGTGTTTAAGTATTACTGCATTCTCCCTTTTGGGATATTACATTCAGTTAAATCAAGGAAACATGAACCATATACATCAGATAAGAAGTCATAATATGAAAGATAGAAGCCTATATAGATACATATGTGGGAAAGTAAGTAGAAATATTTATTAATGGATAGAAGGGGAGGTTACAACCCAGTGATTGATTTGATGTCACCATCTCCAGCAGCATCCCAGCCTCATCACAATGCACATCTCTCCAGCAGCATGTCACTCAAATCAACTCCTCAATTGAAATTCCACTATCTAATCTCAGAGATGTCAAATGGACACATGGATTCGAATTTTTACATATGTGCACTCTTCTAGAAGGCACTATCCAAGTGCATATTCCAGAACAATGAGAATTTTGCTCCCAATTTGACCAACGCACCCTTTAGTGTTGGGAAGTGCTTAGTAGAGCACCCTTGAGTAGGGTTACCTGCATATGCAAATCATGTATCCCATTTAGAGAATGTGTTGGTGAGGTCATAGGTGATTTATCATGTACTTAAAATCTTGGAAACCTTGCAAATGGATGTCATGGATGATTTTTCATGTTATTTGTCTTAGGGCATGTAGCAACTAAACTGATAGGGGATGATAGACCCTATTCATTGGTTCTTGGGATGATGTCCAATCAACTAGGTCATTGGGAATGGTGCCCAAATTGACCTATAACATGCCTGATAAGGAATGTAGTAAAACCCTCTTCCTTATACATCACTCAAGGGAAGAGGTGGGATTCCCGCTCGGGAACACCATGTGATAAACAACACTGCAAACTTAGCTAAACAACATAAGAATGCATGGAATGTCAAATGAAAATTCCAGATCTGAACAAATCTCAAAAATAACAATCAAAATCATCCCTCCCATGTTTCCTTCATCTCCTTTATATATTTTATGATCCTTTCCATGCCTTGGCCCACCTTTAAACTGTGTTGTGCATGTGGACATAATGATCCATGTTTGACTACGTTGTCTCTCCAAGTCCTCCATCATGTATACATGCAATGTACACCCTCTCCATCATGTGTGTATTAATTTCACTACTTCCTCCATCACTTCATCATGAATTATCTATTATCTTACATTAGATTCCCTCCATGATCTCACTTGATTGCTTTAACCTCCATGATCTATCTCATTAATGAGACATGATCTCCACTCCATTCACATTAGTGGCTTCTCCACTACTCCATTATGTAGATATATGTCTAAATAATCCACATTCACACATAAAAGTGGGTCTTATTCATATTTGAGGATTATGGGTCCCTCCACCCTTTTATTTACTTAATTAAATAAGAAAATTAAGAACTCTAATATTCCAAATATCACGTGAAAATTTGGGAATATTACAGTCCTCCCCAAAAAAATGTTGCTTGTGCTCAAGAGACAGAAAAATTAGATGCAAAGACATCTATTCCTTTCCAAATGGCATCCACATAAGGAATGCCTCCTCCATTTGCTGCAATTTGTTATGCATTTTTGGTTCGAAAGTTGTCTCACAAGAATGCATACAATGACTTCCAACTGTATGGTTAGATGTCCTCCTTTCACCATGAAGTACCAAGTGACAACCATATGATGTCCAACATCATCATCAATAAATTAGATACATAAAATAAAGTGGTTCTCTCCACAAAAGAAAATCTCCATCTCACAACACATCTCTTCTTCCCATGCTTTATGAAGTAGATTGAGCATTGACATGCCCCCATCCTTAGCCCTGTTGGCCTTGTTGGATCCAAGCATCATTCAAACATTATGAAAAACAATAAATAGAGATATATGGGTAGAAAAATATGTCAAACCATATTATCCCAACAGTAACCACCCGAGTAAGGCCCTTTGCTACCATCCTCCATCTCCCCCATGCAAGATGGATAAGCCAAACTCCCCCAAAAGAAACCAAATCAACAAGAGATATTGTTGCCTTCTCCCCTCCTCATGTGCATCATGGAGTAAAAACATACTGATAGATATGTGGAATGTCACATCAGCCCAATACAAGTAAGCACCATTAATACACATCATGAGAGTACCATGCCAAGTTTTACACAATACAAAACACATAGACATAGGAATGTCATGTGATGGCCAAAATATCTCATGGTAAACCCAAGTGAACATGCCTTCTTCTGCTGCATTCTATCATTGATACACAAGGCATGAATTAGAAAAATATTAAATATTGGGTGGAAAGCATACTCACCCAAGAGAAGCCAGCGCAACCATGCCTCCTTCATTTCATGAGTGTTTTTCAAGGCATGGATCAAAGAAATAGGAGCCTTTGGGTAGTAACCAAACTCACCCAAGAGAAACCAGCGTAACCAAGCTTCTTGTTTGCCCATGTCATATATCTGGAAGTAGTCATGCAACCCATTTCTTATCATCCTCACCCACTCATTCCAATGTGGATGATGAATGATGTTATGAAAAAACATGGTATCCTCCCATTGTAGAATACCATCCACCTCAAACTGATGAAGAGATTTTCACTCCATGATATGTTGAAATGAACCTCCCATGAGATATCTTAATGAAACCTTCTTCTCATCTATGTCCCTCAAAAACCAATGAGGTTCTAGATCTGCTGCAGGTAGAAGTTTCTCTTTGAACTGTGGGATTCTCATTGACAAAGTGTCATCTAGAAAGGAGAAAATATTCCTCCTCTCAAGATGTCTACCATTTATCATATTTACTTCCATTGCTTCATGAGTGAAGCTACCTTCATAATGATCCAAGAATAGTGGGGCCCCTTCATTATCACTGTTACTAAGTGACATCGTTGTAGATATGCATGGTGGTACATATGTTGTCTCAAAGCAAGGCATAATGACGATCTCATAACCAGCCATTGTACATAGGATCATGCTCATCCCATCTTCTGAAACACTACACTTCAACTCAAAGGGTTTAATGTAGCTAAAAAATGGTGAATTGGGATAGCTCTTCATCTCCTCCTTGATTAGATCAAGGGTCCTCTGTGTTGTGATATGTTGTTGCTTCAAATCGAAATTTTTTTCTAACCCTTGGTTATACATTGGCCCTGATGTCATGTCCCCATAAGTTTCAATAAGAGGTATTGAAACAATATGAGATGAAGATGTATTCATACCTTGGATCAACTGAAGTGTGGGAACCTCTTGTAAGACCACAAGAGTTCCTCTAACCAGGACAAAGGTGTTTCCAACTACTGGTAAGAGTGATGGTTGCTCTTCTCCAAGTGTACCAGCACTAGATTCTACCTCCTCTTCCTCATGCATCTCTCGAATCATGCATGGGACTCTATGTGTCAAGAGCTCAAGACTATCTTGCAAATTTTCAAGAGTCTCTTCTCACGATGCAAGTACTTCTACAGCTGGTGGTGAATGTAGTGACCCATTTTCCAGAGTGACAAGGAAGACATCCTCCTTTGTTTCCTTAGGAAATGTCTCTTTGTGACACATCTCTGGTTTTCTCACATCAAAATTCCTTCTCAACTTGTGAAATAAATCTAAATATTTATTAAACTTTGCATCCTTCATGTAACTAAACCACTAATCATTGACTTCACCATAAAGATGAGGTGTTGAAATCTGAACAGCCTCTCCTTCAACTACAAGATGTAGCCAAAAAAATGTATCTAACTCTTTTCTCCAAGCCTTAACAGTACTTGAGGAAGATCCATCAAATGTAGGAAAATAGGATCTATTGTGCCTCTTTCTTCTATTGCTACTATAGGATCCTCTTTCTTATTTGATTTTGAAGAATTGTGTGAGAGTTAGCTTCTCCTTGAATGCTCTAGACTGTGATTTGTACTCTTCAAGATATAGAATGAGAGGCTCATGAATCTCATGTTCCATTTTTATTCTTTCTTCACGACTATACCATTCACCTTCTTCTAAGAAAGTGATCATAGTAGATCTATCATTCTTCGGTTTTCTTTTTTGCCGATAGGAAGTGCTTGGAAATATTTGGAGAGATATTGCATGGATCGAAATAGAGGAGTGGAAAAACTAAAATCCTGCTTCATGATAGATCTCATCTGTCTGCTTCTTCTTTTGATGGAAAATATGAAGTGTCCACAAGCTGAGCCAAAGTTCATGCTCTGATACCACTGTAATATCCCAAAAGGGAAAATGCAGAAATACTAAAACACAATATAAGAACTACAGCAAAGTAAAAAATAAATCTAGAGACAACATCATAATTTATAGAGAAGCTGAGCCTTTTTATTATGTGGATAATATTACAGTTACAACAATGTAAAAATAGAGGTACTCTAGCCAAAGAAGTGGCCTAGAATGACCCTGCAAACATGCTACAAATAGAGCTGCGTAACTGGTGAGATATACGAATAAAAATTGCACTGTCCCTTTTTATTATGATGTACATATATTTGCTGCAAAGGGAAATGTAGATATATGGATTTCAGGAGCTCTGATGATGCCAAGATTCAAGATCTGGCCAAAGTGATGGAAACCCAAGATAACCTAGAAAGGATTTTCCAGATCTATAACTTTGGAAAATCACCCTCCTAAGGTTTGATCCTTTGACTACTGGGTTATGCAGATGTTAAGCTAGAGATGATCCAAATATGGCTGCAATATGTTATACAAACAAATATGAGCTTTGAGGTCTAATCCCTCCTTCAGATCTACAAGCTAGGAGCTTGAGATCTTGTCTCTTCTTCCTCCTCCTTGAAGTTGCAGCAAATGAACATGCATCTGCTATAGAAAATATGTTGTACAAGAGGGAGAGACTCTATTCCTACTGAAATATGCTGCAATAAGCTCCAGGCTGATGGAAACAGTAATGGCAAGGTGAGGGGATGATCCCTCAAAATATTACTAGCTGAAATGCTAGCAACTTCCTTCCTCCTCTGGATCTACAATGATGGACTGCATAATCCTTGATGGGATTACTACTGATAGGAGGTCAATAAAGTTTATCCTGATGAAAAATATGAAATGAGGCTCTAGGATTGCTGATAATTAAGCCCAAAGTGATAGGAATAATCCTTCACCGGTTCTCCAGCTGAAATACTGAAGACACCCTCCAACTCCCAAACTGATCTTCAGAAATTGCGTAATTATTGAAATTATGTGTTCTGAAGAGAGTGGAAATGGTGTGGCACCAATGCCTGATAAGGAATTTAGTACAAACCTCTTCCTTAGAGATCACTCAAGGGAAGAGTTGGGATTCCCACTCAGGAACACCCTGTGCTAAACAACGTTGTAGACTTAACTAAACAACATAAGACTGCATGGAATTTCAAATGAAAATTCCAAATATAAAAAGATCTTCAAAAGAATAATCAAAAGCCTCCCTCGCATGTTTCCTTCATCTCCTTTATATAGTTTATGAGCCTTACCATGCCTTGGCCCACCTCTAAACTATGTTGTGCATGTGGACATTATCCTCCATGTTTGATTGCACTGTCTCTCCAAGTCCTCCATCATGTCTACATGCAATGTACACCCTCTCCATCATGTGTGAATTAATTTCACTACTTCCTCCATCACTTCATCATGAATTCTCTATGATCTTACATTAGATTCCCTCCATGATCTCAGTTGACTGCTTCAACCTCCATGATCTATATCATTAATGAGACATGATCTCCACTCCATTCACATTAGTAGCTGCTCCACTATTCCATTATGTAGATATATGTCTAAATAATCCACATTCACACATCAAAAGTGGATCTTATTCATATTTTAGGATTATGGGTCCCTCCACCCTTTTATTTAGTTAATTAATTAAGAAAATTAACAACTCTAATATTCCAAATATCATGTGAAAAATTGGGAACATTACATTTCTCTAATACAAATCCAAGAGTTCTCTTCCTACCTATGGAAATCGAATCCTAATGAGCTATTTATCTTGTTCATTTATACTAAAGGGAAACTACTAACAACTCCCTAAAAATTAGGCATTTTTCCCCTTGATCTTCGAGAGGTGTAGAGCTTGGCTCCCTCTTAACATTTACTTGCTTGGCTACCTTTGACTTCAAGTTTTTGGAGAAGGATATTATGAGATATTGGGCTGATTGTGGAGGTTAAGAAGGTGGAAAATCTTGCTATAATTTCTCCTTTCTCTCTACTCCGAGCCCTGACATGGAATTGTACTCAAAAATGGATTTATTCCCTTCATTTCCTGCAATTAAACCATGTCAGGCTTCAAGTCATGATAATCCTCTTACACCTTTCTCACTAAGAAAAATATGAAAAAATGTAATCAAATGTGTGAGAGAGAGAGAGTAAATAAGATAAAAATGTGACACTATAACCCCTTAAAATATAACTAATGACGGGCCTCATCAGTGACATCCCCTTGTTAACATTTGATTATTGTTAAATGGCTAAGAGAGGGACACAAATTCCGTTGCTTGAGGAAATTTTTGTTTTTAAATATTAGTCTTGGTTGGATGAAAATAATTAAATGTGTTGAATGCGAATTAATTTAAATGAAAGAGGAATGACTAGGCCAAGTGTCCTTAAGCTCAAACAACAAGAAAAGAAAGGAAATAAATTAAATATAGGTATGGGTTGTGCTGTCAAGCAGTTGACTATTGTACAAATCATGGAGAGGAGGGTAGTTAGTTCATTTTGGGGAAGAAAGTGAACATTCATTCAACGAATTCAAAAAACCACTCTCTCTTCCATGAATGCATAGGAGGCATCTATAGAGAACACAATTTTCATAATTGTTGTGTAATAACGTAGAGCCGAGAGGGAGATCAAGCGATATTTAACATTGAATTGAATCCTAGAAAAAGGGCACAAACTATGGAACCACTAAGAAAGGATTGCTAGGTAATTTATTTTCAGGAGTGTGGCTTGCCTCTAAGGCTAAATAAATCAATGGAAGCTTTGGATTGAACAACCTACTTTAATGGGGAAAAATCACTCAGGTGCATGTGAGACTATTGAACCACTAAAATTTTCCTTGGGGGCTAAATCTCTAGTGTTTATCTCACTTATGAAGCATCTCGAGAGGAAATTTTCTTCCAATTATCAGTAGCTTATTCACTAATGAGCCTTCCATATTGTGGATTCTCTTCTCCTAAAATTGAGCTAAGTTCTCTGCATTGTGAAATGTTGGGATAGATGTGAATATGCCTAAACAATGTGATTGAAAAGAGTGAATATGGTTGATGAAAGTAGTGTGGAACGATAGCATCATATTTCAACTATTTTTGTTAGTCAAAATCCTCAAAAGTACTCCACCTCAAGCACTGGAATCTAGCTTGGGCGTGACAGCTACAAGAAGGACTTGGCTACAACCTATCTATGGTTGGGTGGATATTTCGAGTCCCACTCTTAGTTACCAAAATTTTTATAAGATAAGTGTAACCTTATGTTTATGCTTGTGACTAATATATTGTCTCTATTATTGCATCGAGATAATGGAATGATAATGTTGAGGAGTACTGGTTCTTTCATATTTGAATTATACAAATGTTGTGTGGGCTAAATTGTTGTAGTGATGTTAAATTCAAATGTGTAATTCATGCCTATGAATTGAATTGGGACTAAAATTCTTGTCTACTTGTGGAATGTTGATTTCCTATGGGAAATATAGGCATGGTATGACTTCCCATTTGCTTCCAAAATTTATTTACATATTTATTAATACCCCAAGTGATTAATGGATATTTGAGTTAAAATGGGCTTTATTTATGTATAGTATTATCGACCTAAGAGGCATGTAGACTTCTGAGTATTATTATCATGTAATTTTTCTACAAGTCCTTAGTCATTATGAAAGGGAAAATTCTAGTTCTAATTGTTTTATCACTTACAGGATTAGCTATTAAGCCTTATTCCCCTATTTTTAAGCTTAGGGAGGATATCGTTCATGTGTGTATGGGTTACATACATATTTTCTATATGTGTACATATATGTTTTATATGAAAGAATTTCCTTCACCCAATTACAGGATTGAGTCCTGTGTATACCTATGCTAATAATGACTGTGGAATGGGAAAGGAACACACATAAGAGCATAGGGAGGGAATCCCCTCATATGTGATAACCGTTATACGACTTAAGCATTATGACTTTCCCCTTTCCATCAACGAAGTTCCATTTGATGGTGCCTTTCAACTATGACATAAAGTCCTAATTTTTTTAACTTCAGCAGCCACTATGCTTTACTTTACACTGCATGCGACCAAAGCTCGTGACTGTGGTCCTCCAAGACATGTCATCCCTACCTCACTACTCCTTCAAGAGTTTGGACAGATCGAAAACCGCATGATGGCTCTCGGTGGTCCCTATTGGGAATCTGCATTCCTCCTCTATGTAATATCAAAGCCTTGTCATCCTAGGTTGTTCTTTGGCACACTCTTTATTCCTCCGAACGATCTCCCTTCCCGGATGGCGTGGCACTATGGTCAACTTGTGTAGGCCCATATCCAAGAAACATCCATTATTTTACCATCTCGTGCTCGAGTGGGTCCTCATGCCATGTAATCCCAGTTTTGAGTCATCTCAACTCTTCCCCTTACTGTGCTCCTATGAACCTATAAGGAGATAGACTCTGAGGAACGAGAAAATTCCCATCTCCATCATGTAACAATCTACTGGCACATGTTTACACATGTCACGCTGATGTTATTTTGTTAAGTTTTTCATGTGCATATACAAATTTGTGTCCTCTCAATCCTCATTATCCTAGTGGATTTGGAAAAAGAGCATGAAATAAATGCCTGATATTGAAGTCCTAGGGTGAGGTGTAAAGGGTGGCCTATGTCATGCTTATTAAGTGAATATATATATATATATATATCTGTGTGTGTGTGATAAAATTTCTCCATTGGGCTTATGAGTTAACATCGGTCTACCCATGACCTAAAGTATGAATGAGTCAACATAGAATATGTGGATTATGATTTTGACAACCAAAAGGGCTCCACATGGCATCTTGATATCATGAAATCCTTTAATTGGCCATATATGTCAGTTTGGGAGTTAGATTGGGACACATTTTATATTTTTGAAATCATCTCGATGAGATGAATGTGATGACATTGTTTATTTTGAGTTTTGAAAGTGTAGAATAAAGTGAAAAAATTAGACCCCATTTCCATGATGTGACTACGAGAGTCAGGTCATCATATTAACCGCCTCTCGATAACCTTACTTTGGGCGGGGAATAGTAGGGGGGAATGTTACAGAGTGGTATCAGAGCATCCAAGTTCATCAATTGGAGTAGATGGGCTCTAGCATGGGAATGTAATGAAAATATTCCTGCAAGGATTTTCATATTTATTTTTCCAAAATTAACTAAAATAATGTTTAGGTGTTAAAATCTAGTATATAATTGATTTATGGCATGTATGATTGACATGTTTACATTATGATTTAATAATGTAGCATAGAAGTAACTTTTGGGATGATATTATTGTGATATATTCTAATAATATGCCATATTTTTATTGATATTTATGTTCTAACTTGATATGAATGGTTCATTTAGCCACATATCAACAACCTCCCAAGATTAATCAAGGTGATAACCTTCATTACATATATTAAAATTTATTAAGTCTAATAGGGGTGTGTTTGCATGATAGCACATAAGGGTCACAAAGAACAACAAAGGATGGTACAAAATAAATCTTAAATACCAAGAAATGACCAACAAGAGGGTAGAATATAGTTCTGACCATGAACACCATGGGAAAGAAGAAATATCAGTTGGCTAAGGGGGAGGGGAAGCCTCTCTTAAATAAATGGATACCTTGAGGAGACCAAGGGTCAAGATTAGGATTTGTAAGGCCAATAATGAAAATTTGGTGAGGGCTCAGGAAATGAAAGAAAAGGAAAATGCAGTCATACTACAAATCATTTTTTATTTACAAAGACAAAGGTAACCTGAGTTGGGGGATACTCATAGAGAAAGGAAAATCCCTTTGGGATTGAAATAAATAGCAAATGGGGAAGGTAGTAGTAGGTCTAGGAAGAGGTATAGGTGGGACAACTAAGAAACCATGAGAGGGAATGCACCATTAAGTACCCTAGTTAGAAGAACTAAAACATATGGGCATCACTCTGGTAGAAATTTTTGTTATACTACCAAGGGGCATAATCATCATTACCATCATCATCATTCTCATCATCATCATCATTGGAAAAAGAGAGAAGGTGACTATATTCTAGAGGAATCTAAGAAGGCTAAACCACCCACATTTGATAAAAAGAAGAAATTTGAAGATGAAAAAGATTGGCTGATTGGAATGAAGAAACACTTCAGAATCCATAACTATTCCGAGAACATGCCAAAGAAAAGTTAGCCTGTAACAACCCCTGGTTGATTTTCCATGTTAAAAAAAATACGAGACCAAGCTCATGGGACACATATTCCAAGTTGAATGGTGGGAAAAAATTGTAATGGGGATCACTTTTGTTTTATTTATTGCTAAGGAAGTTGGAAAATATGACATTAGAAAAGGAAAATAGGCATTAATTAACATTTAACTATGGAAATAAAGGAAAATAGGGGAAAAGGAAGGTGAAGAGACACATATTTTCATGCAAGGGAAATTAGAGGAAAAATGAAGGAGAATGAAGAAAATAGAGACATCGGTGATAAAATGTCACATTATAATCATTTGAAAACTTTTTCCCATCTTTGGATAAGGTGTAACAAAGGAAAGAGAACAAGCACTTGGACAAGAAAGCAAAGGAAGGAACATGCAAGCAAAGGAAAGTGAAGGAAAGTAAGGAGAACGCTGGATCAATAGCTTCAATATGAATATCTTGTAGGTAACAAGTTGCATGTGTGGTTTCCATGCTAGGATGTGAATGCATGATACATTCATTTGTTTATTTGGTTCACTTTCGATCATTAGAATGAGTTTTTCCTGGAGTGACAATGGTTTCGTCTTTGTCTTACCATTTCCTAGAAATCCATAGTGTCATGGGGTTCATTCTTCATTCAAATTTGGATTACCGAAATCTTTTGGAATCGGGTGGGGTGTTATTAGGAAAATTACCAAGGATTAGGGGTGGAGATGGTTTTCTATGAGAAGCCCTCGACAGGCGGGTGGTGTTGTCACTCCACCAGATCTCTGAGGCTAAGAAGAGACCAGAAAATGTAACTATAGACCAATATTTCAACAAGTAGCTAGCCCTACTAGGCAGGAGAGGGCTCTCTTCAAGGGATCTCAACCAAGAGGGCTGGATCAATTAGGTTTTAGGCTAGGTATAGTAGCACAGGGGTTTTGATTGGTTGATTTGGGTGCTAGATGAGTGAATTAGGTCAAAGAGGTAACTAGATCAAGGAAAATAAGATTAGAATTGCAGTCAAAGGTAGGGAAGCACTCTCACACTTTAGGGTTTATAGGTGAGATGGATTAAAATGGTGAGGTGCTAAAAAGAGCATGAAAATACATGAATTATTTTTAAACTGAAGAAACTGAAACAAATTATGGTGATTCTCCCAAAATAGAGCATAAAATATGTATTCTTCTTATCAAACTTGAGAATAAAACATATCTAGAACTGGAATGAACATGGAAAGTACAAAAAAATCATACATATGAAACAGAAGAAGAAATTTTGCCAAAGTATAGTACCACATGAAACCTAAAATAATAGCTACAACTCATCCAATATATTCTTTCCAAAATATGAAAAACACTAGTGTCTCTGATCAATGCAATAGCATCCAACCTCTCAAATAAGTGAAGTGGTGAAATATATAGACATGAAACAAATTCTCCCAACCTTAGGGGTCGAATCCTTGAGTTGTGGATTTGATCCCCAAAAGTTTTAATTGCAAACCTAGAGCCCATGTATGTCAAACCGACTCATCCCTAACTTTAGTGAAACTAATTCATCAATCCTCAAAAAGACTTTTACCTAATGTATTTACCCCTAGGTAATTCAAAAACAAAATAATTACAATTACATCAATCATTTACATTGGTAAAAAATGTAGAACTTTTAATACAAATTATGTATTTCCTGGATTCTCCTGATATAAAAATTATATTCCACTTTTAAATACCGAATCACTTCTACAAAAATTCTTGCGGAATTTAAAACATGATCGCCAATTGCAATATCAAGAACAAATATCAATCACACATAACACAAATGTTTTTACCAGGAAAGCATAAAGCTAAAAACCCCACTATCATATATTATGTATATATCATGTATCATGAAACAATCTCATACAAAACTCTAATACAAGAGCTCTCTCTCACACTACCTTGCAGAAATTGGAAAATGCCTTAGCAAAATATTTGTCTCACAACAACCTGCCTCCACTGTGAAATCCTTGATAGTCAAGAACCTCTGAATGAATCATTCTAGCCTACCTTGACTATGAAATACTCATAGGCACATGTGTGTGTGGTTTCATGTGTGCGCCCACTAATGTCACAACTGATATTCAAACTGTCCCTTTCACCTACATCTCAACTCAGTCTCCACTAGATCTAACATTCACGTAGTTAAGAGTAGTAAATCTTCAGTTGCATGTGAGACCACTGATTGTGAATTAATTAATAATTAATTCACTGATCTCTCACTAGTGTATCTTCAATTAAAACTAGCACAACTGAGTTTAACCCACTTAAATGAGTTAAACTACTTTACAACTCACATAAATACACAACCAACTCTGTTACAAATACGAATCACTCAGTTACAACTAAGTCCACTTGCATGTCCCACCAACCAACCTTTGAACTCAAAATTCCTTCATCTAATTGGTTTTCCACTTCAGTTAACTGATTCCAAGTGCTCCATGAGAATAGATTAGTATTTATTGTCCAACTATAATTAAGGGATAATAATATTCTACATGCATATATAAATAGACATGCGATATATAAATAGAACTCACACATACATACAAAAATAGAACATCATCTATAAATAGAATTTTCTCATCCATTCTAAAAATAGTCTTCCACCTAAAAATAGCTTGAGGCTCCATCATAGTGTAGGTGCTTAATTTTCACTAGGATCTTCTTGTTGAATTTTCACTAGGATATTCTTGTTGAATATCAACAATATCTCTCAACAAGAAATGGATTATCCTTCACCTTGATCCTCTCTCTATGGTATTCGAATTTTCTCCTGGTGAGCGCCTTCGTCAAAATATCTACATCCTGATATTCTGTATGAATGTACTGAAGCAACATGATCTTTCGCTGTACACAATATTTGATATGATGATACTGGATATCTATATGCTTAGATCTATCATGAAACACAGGATTAATTGAGAGTTTAATTCAACTCTGATTATCACAATGAATCACTATCAGATCTAAATGAAAACCAAAGAAACCAACTAGGATCTTTCTCATCTAGATAGCCTCACATGAAACTTGACTTGCTGCCATGTATTCCACTTCCACTGAACTGAGTTCCACAGATCTCTTCTTCTTGTTGTACCAAGAAACAACTATAGATGTGATACTAAAGATCACCCCTGATGTGTTTTTTCTTTTCATTGGGTTGCACGCCCAATTTACATCCGTGAAGCCATGCAACTTCACCTCATTCGTCTGTCTGTACCATAATCCATACTCAGTTGTGCCCCTCAGGTATCTCAGAACATGCTTTCCCACCTTCCAAAAGAGCTTGGTAGGCCTAGCAATTGCTTGACTAAGCTGGTTCATTGCATAGCATATGTCTGATCTTGTATTCGTTAAATACATTAGCGAACCCACTAAATGTCGATAGACAGTAGCATCCAATACCTATCCATATGAAATGTCCTCTTTCCTCCATTTTCCTGGAAGAGGAGTATCCATGGGTTTGTAGCCCTCCATGTGAAACTTACCCAGTATATCCCTTGCATACTTTCCTTGAGACACAAAAAGTTCACCATCTCGCTACCATATTTCCAATCCAAGGAAATAATTAAAGAGGACAATATCCTTCATCTCGAACTCCTTTGCAAGGTCCTCCTTGCATGATTATCTCAGCTTCTGATCACCAATCAGTATTAAATCATCAACATAAAGAAAAATGATTAAAATCTTAATCTCCACCACCATTTGGTATAGGTTTTCATCCGCCTCACTCTTGGGGATACCAAGTCCAGTGAAATATTTTTCTATCTGAGTGTACCAAGCATGAGATGCTTGCTTCAGCCCATACAAGGCTCTTTTGAGTCTGCACACATGTGACTTAGTGTTTAAGATCTCAAATCCTACAAGTTGCTCAATGTAAACCTCTTCCTCAATGATCCCATTGATATATGAAGTCTTGACATCCATATGATGAATGTGCCAACCCATCCACACTGAGAGAGAAAGGATGGTCCTTATGGAAGAATACCGTGTGATAGGTGCAAAGGTTTCTTCATAATCAATCCCCTTGATCTGTGAGAAGCCATGGGCCACAAATCTGGCCTTGTATTTCTCAACACTCCCATCAACCGCTTTCTTTACCTTATAGATCCATCTCGAACCTACCACTGATTTATCAACTGCCCTTGGAATAATTTCCCAAGCACTTTTTTCTGACAATGGATTCATACTGCTCCACCATTGCATCTGTTAGACTCCTATACCAATAGGTGTCATATATCATGATTAACTTGATGGGCTATGTAATATACTCATATCTTTTCTTGTTTCAAAGATTTTCCATATTGTCAAGAAAATAAAAAAATTTAAAAAATGTAACGAGGGTATACCCTAAAAGAAAAAGAAAAGGGTAAAAATATAAAAATGGCCAAAAAATGAAAGAAAATGATCCCCACCAAAATAAAGGCCAAGAAAGTGTGCAAGTCTAAGTGCCACTACCTTTTACTCTTATATAAATAAACAAATTTTGTGCAACTTGTATCTTATGCCACAATTTATGAACAGTCAAACAGTTTAAGCTTGGCTAGTTCATCTTTCAATTTTATGTTTTAGATAGAGAATAAAATCTGACCAAAATGTTTAATCTTGGCAAATAAGTAGGTAGGTAGAGTAATGAAATGAGCTCAACAGTTTAATATAAGCCCTTGGATGTAATAAGGTTAGAATTATTTTGAATTCTACATGTAAAAGAAAAAGTGTGATAAGGGTTTGCCAGTCTAAGTGCACCCTAATAAAGAAGAAAAAATGGTAGAGTAAAGTAGATAGGGTAGGTAGATGTTGTTGCAGAATTACATGTGATGGATAATGACTCTAAATGTGTTAAATATTTACTTTCATCACAAGTGCAAAGGCAGAAACTACACTGGAATAATTTCAAGCAAAGAAAAGTCAAATTATTAACTTCCTTTCTCATTTTTCCCTAAGAATTTCACTAATTTCCCCTAAGTACTAAGGCATTTGAAAATTAGAGGGGCTCAAGGCATTTCATTGACTTTTGGAGGGACCGGACCCTCGGCCCAATAATTGGAAAAGCCTAAGTACTTAAAAGCATTCATAAATAATTCATTCACTTCCACAAGACAATCTTTTCCTAAGTAAAATCCTATTTTACTTAGGGAAATTTCACAATATTTCATAAAAACCCTTTTCATTCAAGCATAAGTTAATTACATGAACCTAATGTTTTTATACTTAGCGCTTTTATTTTATTTTAATATTAATTTCTAACTTTATTATTTAATTCCCTATATGACTCAACCCTTTCCTGTATTATTTTAATTACTAAAATTCCCAATTATTATTATCCTGCCCCTTTGGTTGAAAAATAACCATATAAATCTGATTAATTTTGATTAATTAGTTGAATTGTAAACTGATTAAAAGCTTGACACCCTACCGTATAAAAAGGAATTAATTAACCCTCATGGTTAATTAACAACCTATTCCACTAATCAAATCGCCCCCGATGTAATTTAAATTATGTTTTATTGTATTGGGCCCGCTTTTTATCTTTTCGTCATCTCCCTTTCCCGAAGATCATTCGATCAACCAGTCTACGATCTACAATTGTAAACCATATCGTTGTGCCTCCCCGTCCGAAAAATAACGCACGATGGCTAATAGATTTTCTGAACAGTGTCGCACCACGTGTCGTGTATTGTATGGAATCACTCTCCCTTTGCTGAAAACCGCTTGTCCCCAAAAGTGATGTGATATATACCGCTTACTGCTTACAAAACCACTGTATTTGCTGATGTCATCCACTTAAAAATATAATCCCACCAGCCTTTGAATTTGCAATTAAAAAACACCAATGTGTGTCATTTTCACTGTTTTGTACAGTGACCAGTGTCCCATGCAAAAACTTCAAAAACCAATTGTGAAGATTGTCGACTGCCACCTTGATTGAGGAAAGTTGCAGACGAACAATCCAGAAACCATCCGTCGTTGCCCACACCTGTTTTAATCGTTGTTTATTTCCCGGAAAATAGGTATTTACCCAAATTCCCGTTGAACTCTACAAATCTTGGTTTCTGTTCTAATTCCATAGGAAAAAACAAATACAGAGAACAAGTTGGTCTTTATTTCATTCCTCAATTCCCAAAATTTCAATTGTATTCCTAAACATGTGATGGTGCCTTTTTTTCCACCGAAACCTGAATTCCTTCCTGAATCCACAAGAACCATAAATGGAAATTTCCATGGCATTGAATGTCGCACCCTTGAATGCCCCTCACAGAGATTTATACTATCTGCCCTTAGTAGATAGGTATTTCTAGATTAAAGACCTCGTCCTGAGTGAAATTCCTCTCAGATTTTTTTGCCAATGCAGAGATAGTTACTTAAACGGATCTGAAATTTTTGGACTATGGGAATCCAATCTTCCGATGTATCTTTTACCCTCAGTCCACATTTTTCTCGAAATAATTCACTACTGCCATGCCAATTATGATCCCAATCAACGAGCAGTCATGTCTCCGAGTAAAACCATCCTTTTCCCAATAACTACTCGGTCTATCAATGAAATGTTGCAGTTTCAGCTTGGTCAAGCCCTGACTCCCCTTTTCATTGGAGATTTACTTGAAAAATTGACCAATTTATCTCAAGAAGAGCTGAATCATATCTGCCAAAATTTCATGTTTCCGGAACATCAACCCAAAGGCGCACCTCCTTATGGATATAATTCTTTCATAGATATGGGCAGACTCATTTTAAATATGATATCCTCTGTAATGGGTTTCAATACTAGTGAATATGTTGATGAGTTAACACTAGTATTGTTGTCCATTTTTACCCCTGGACAACCCCCTGCTGTCAAATATGATTTTTCTTCCTATATTGCTGATAAAATTCATGACCAGTTCATGAGATTAGAAGATGAGAGAATTTTTAAATATTCCACTTTTATATACCATCTTATGCTTTACTATCAATCAGAGAGTTTCCCTTTCCGTGTCATGAAACTTGATGCCAAAGGAAATCCTAGGTCTGTCATTTTTTGGTCTGCAATCTTTCATAATTCCTCTGATTCTCCTTATTCTTACAATGAGTTCATTGACCTATTTGTGCACCCTGCAACAACTTTATTAACAGGAATCTCTCCTCTTAGGGTCAATAATGACATTAAGAAAATTCTCCAACTATCCAAGCAATACAAGATAAGTGATTGGTACCTATATAAGAATCATACAGAAATTAGAATATATGGCAGTGAGCTATGTCCTTTCAAGCTACCAAAGTATGTTCCAATGAGGCTCTTTGCCTTGGAATATTTCAGACAAATGATAAATTCAGACATAGTCCATTTTTGTAATGCAAAGAAAAAAGCTCAGCTCAGAATCAAGAGTCAATTAGGTCCTTTTGTCTACAATTCTAGGGATGCGGGAAAAGAAGCTAAAATAATCCTAGAAGATTATCTTAAATTGCAAAAAAAATTTCACTGGGTACCTTATGACCCAAACAACTTTATTTGTGATAGGAGAATCAAAAAAAAAAATTGTCACCATAGCTTCACCATAGAATTCCAAAAATTGAACAATTTGCAAATATGGATGAATGGATGGAAGGGACCTTAACAGAACAAGATAGTGAACAGGTCAGTGTTGAAAATGTTATGAAAGATCTTGAGAAAATACTTCACCTAGATTCTTTTGAACAGGTGCAAAGACTAGGAATTGGTCCTTCTTCTGTTGGAACTTCTCAACAAAATTTGCAGGAAATCAGTGCACTGGCCACAATAACATCTAAAGGGAAGGAAAAGGAGGTTGATACACAAGTCAAAAATAAATTCAGAATGACAGAGAAGCCTGAGACTTCCAAGGAACAGGCCCAAATACAGATTTCTCCCACTCAGATTAATGTGGAAGAAGTTTCAATTTTGCAAACTCCTCTCAATGAAGAAAAAGGTAAGAAGAGAGATGTAGAAATAGCCACTCCTATCAGTGGATATTCAGAACCACTTGGTGTCAAAAGAAAAAAATTAAATCCTCTTTCAGAAGTAGAATTTGTTCAAGAAACCACTGATAATCAGAGGAGAGAAGAATTAGATAGTCAACAAACATGCACAATCAGTGGAACATCCACTAATTCATAGAGAAAAGAGCTACAAAGACAAAAAAGTGCAGAAGTATCTTCCTTTAAACCACCATTAAAGGATGCCTAGGATATTAACAAAACATTTATAAATATAAAGGCCAGAAATGATCCTTTCATACTTCAAATCTATAATCAATATTTGAAAATGGCTCCCAAAAATCAACAAACATTGATGTCAGCCTATGACATCTAGCAAGGTAAAATGGTGATGAGTCATTTCAAGCCCAAAGTGCTGCAGCCTCAAACAGCTGCAGATTATGTTAGAACCAATTTTGAAGTCATGGCAAAGGATATTCATCCATTGGATCAGATTGAACTACACAAACAAACACGAGAAATTATTTATTGAACTTTGAATAATAAATCAATGATGACCCAAAGATTACAGGAAGACCTTGAATAATTCTACTGCTCAATTGCATCTTGAGAAAGCCTCTTCCCAGGCTAAGGATAACAGAATAAAGACTTTGGAAGAAATAATTATTAGATTGGGTCATAATCCCAAAGATGTCAAAGGTATAGAAGCCTTGATTAAGAAGAAAGATTATGATATTGCAGAGCTGAAGTTTCCATCTTCAAGGCATCCACAAACTGCAGAAATCATAAAGCAAAACTCTAAAGAAGAATTGATGGATTTTCTCTTGAAACTGAATGAGCAACTAAATGAGACTTAAAAAGAACTTGAAAAGGCATTAAACGACAAGCAGACAAACATTCCAGCATCTACAGCAGAAGTAATTACAGGTACAACAACAACATGTGAGCCAACAAAATTATCACAGGTCAACACTACCAATTTAAGCACTGAAAATTTAATAAAATCAGTGGAGGAATTGAAACTCCAAGTGACAGAGCTTCAGAAAACAAACGTACAATTTATCTCCTTAGAGAAAAAATATTATCTCTCAAAAATGAGTGTTGCAGAAAAGACAAGAAAGATTAACAGATTAGAAAAATTGGTGAGAGCATTAGAAAGGGATCTCACATTGGAGAAACCTTTGGTAGAAATCAAAGAAATTTTTTGGACCAACATCATTCATTCAATAAAAGATGTCTCGCCATCAATCCAAATAATGTATGAGCAGAATGATTTAATTACATTGGCTCTGGAAGAAATTTTAAAGGCAAGAGAAGAATTAGGAAACATGCTTGAAGAAGCCAATGATCTTATACAATTTTTGAATACCAAGAACAGATATCAACTTGAAGAACTAGGCATCCAAGACAGAACAAGAACAATTTTGGAGATTAAAAGAGTTTTTACTAAAAGAACTTTGATGTAGAATCTAGAAAGAAGATGCTCTGATATGCAGGAAGAAGTCAATGCCTTTACAAAGAGATTCAATATTTTGCAGAGTAAAGGATTGCCATGTCCTTTAATTTCAGAGGATAAACTTCTAAGCCTGGAAAACTATGTTGAGAAATTGAATAAATATGCTAACAACCAGGCCAGTTCATCAACTAGTTAATCAGTAACAAAAGCATTCCTACAGGAAAGATTCTTGATGACAATCTGGAAATTTCGTTTTATCTCGAACATGAGGTAAAACACTTATTCCCAATTTAGCCTACTTTCTTCAGATATGTAGAGACTGATGAAACTTTGAGGAAGCTTCAAAGAACAAGAATACCATAAATACAATGGTGGGAAGAAATGTTATACTTTTTGTAAATATTATCCTTGCATGAATTTTGATTATTTACTACAGTAAGACATGATAAAAGGATAAACAAAGATCAAACAGAAGTCAAAGTGTATCAGTACAGATAAAGAGTATCAGTAAAACGGAGCAGCCAACATAGAATTACTAAAGAGGATAGCAGCAAGCCCAATCATAAGGCCTGCCTCCAGCACATTCTCAAAAGAAGGAAACAACACAACATCAGTTATCCTTTCTCTTATCTACGAGACCATCTGTCTCTATTTTCTTGTAATATATCCATGAGTCATCCTAGATTATATCTCATTTTTTTAGGAGATATTTTTTATAATTCGTTATATAAATACTCCCTCAATTGGAGTATTGAGGGGTGGATTCTTAGACTTTGCTGTAATACTAATTATTTTGGAATAAAGCGATGCTGGATAAATTTTGTATGGCTAGCTGGATAAAGAATTGACGCAAAAGAATTTTCACAGGATTCTTGAGTCAGACAACGGATCAATAATTCATCTATCTCCTATGTTTTATAGTTTTATACTTGTTTATTATACCATCTGTGTTTCATATCTGAATGATAAACGAAAATGAATAATTCAGAAAGTGCTTAAGTGCAATCTGTTTTCAATCGTTGTTATTATTAATATTTTCTTCTGAACTAGTTTAAACAGTGAATTCTTAATTGCTCATGTTTTCTAGTTTATCCATTCTGATTATTTGATAAAGAATGATTAATTTCTCTTTGTTAATAATCATTCAAGTTCCCTGTTTATAAAATATTTAAGGATTCTTAATTGCCCTTCACCCATTTCGAGTCCATTCCATTCATTTTAAATCTTTAATTGTTCCCTATTTTTTTACATTTCCCTGTGAAACCATCCCTTGTTAAGAAACTACATCCAATTAAGCCATATTCCTTGACTCCATTAGCCCAATAGACTAAAAATACTCAGTCATACCCCTCTGCTAATTAATTTCATCACCCAAACAAACAAAATCAAAATCCCTGAACTTTCATAACTAGCCTAATATCTTTAAAAAAAAAAACTAAATATTACAAAGAGAGCCCTCTCTGGGTACAGATTGGCTAGATTCTGTACCTAAAAGAGAGTTTGTGTTTACCTCAGACCTCTTTCCTCTTCCAACAACTTCAAGGAAAATCTGAGTGATAACATAGTGGCGACTCCACTGGGGAACTTGAATAATTTTTTTGTTGCTATTGTTTACTTTATAAACTACAGACAGAGCCTGAAGTTAGCTAGGTAGCCTCTCAACTACTTTTTCTCTGCAATTGCATAAGTAAATAAATGCTGCTTCAGTCTATCTCTGGTCTAGTTTATGAACTGAACATTCGGTTTCAAACATTTGATCAGTTCCTCTAGTCAAATAAATCTTTAAGAAAATTTAAATCCAAAATCTTAAACCTCTTAAAGAGATTGTAGAAGTTGTATTGTTCATTCCATTTAGACAAAAAAACCAAAAAAGAGAATAATCTAGAAACCTGGCTTCATAAAGGATTCATTACACCAGGTCTAATCTTGATCCAAATCCCCTGCTTGTGTTTGAAAATTTGAATCTGATCTCCAGGATTCTTAGGAGACAAGAAATCCAAGAAAGTTCTACTAGTTCTCGGCCTCTCTATAGATCAATATCCTGTCCTATGAAGTGGATTTACCTTGAGGATGAACCTCTTGATGAGAAATTTGAAACCTATTTATTTGTAAATTTTTCTAAATCTGAGTTGTCCAATTTGGTTCCAGACCCAGTATTTATTGAAGATTTACAATTTAAATTTGTTACTTCACATCTTGATAAACATTTGCAAAATTCCATACAATCTGAGCTTACCTCTGAAGGAACATTAAATATTTCTGTGATCACTTCAGCCTTTCCAAGTTCATCATCATTTCCTCAAACATCTCAACCTTGAATTACCCCTTCTACCCCTCCACCCACCACTCACAGACCAACCTCACCTATTATTTCATCACTACCTCCTGCAATGGAAAATAGATATGCTCCTTTAGTATTACCAACTAATCTAGGGGCTATGCCCCAAGAATACCAAAGTAAAATCACTCCTTTCGATGGTTCTGGTACCTACACTACACAACATCATACTAAAAAGACGACCAGTTATTTTTAAATTTATGAAATAGATGCTGACGACGTAAGAATGAGAATATTTGTCTAAAGTCTTACTAGAGAAGTCAGAACCTAGTTTAGAGCCCTTCCTGCAAACAGTGTTACTGACTTACAAGCTCTTTATAGAACATTTTTAAATAGATGGGAAAAGAAGAAAGATCCTCTTCAAATCTTATCAGACTTTGGAAATTTAAAGAGAGGAACAAAAGAGACTGTGCAAGATTATTGCACCAGGTTCAATGATGTTTACTATGCTATTCCTCAAAACCTAAGACCTCCTCCAGATTCAATATTAATTAAATTCCCTGATGGATTTGATTCTGATATGGCATATCAGCTTATGGAAAGAGCTCCTAAAAATTTAGAATATATGCAAAGTATAGCTATTAGTGTTGAAGCCAACCTGATAGAGAAATGAGCTAAAGCCAGAGCTGAAAAGAGAATGGCTTTAAATGAAGAACATTAAGCTTCTGAAAAGAAACTAGATTCTATTATTAAAGGGTTGGAAAGGCTAGGAGATAGAGTAGAAAAAATTGAAAATAAATCTCCTTGGGATGGTCAACCAAGCAATACTGGGAGAAATCCAAATTTCAGAAAGAACCAAAACCAAAATACTGGAAAAATTGTTCCTGACCAAAATATTAGGCCCCCATTCCAGGAAAATTATATTGAAGCCTCAACTTCTGATGAACCAACAGAAGATGCTGAAATAAATAACTTGACTAAAAGCAAGAATGAACCAGAATTTTTTTTGACCCAAGAGGATCACGAAGTTCACATTCTTGAACCTTTTCAAACTCATTCAAGAGAATCATTTGACTTCAAGGAGGGATATGACACAGCCATTTATGAATTCCATAAGCAATATAATTTGAGGATCAGAAGAATTGATGTCCCAGAAACAAGTAAACAAAAAGCTACAAAACAACCCCTCAAAGGTAAAACCAATACTACCCCTGTACATATTCTTTCTAGATCAGATACTAATCTTGCCAACCCAATAATTGAAGACGTATCTAATACTCAACTGAATAATAGACAACTTTCCAATACTCTTCCTCCCAAAAGAAAATGTAGATGAACCTCCAGAAGTTGACTCGGAAACAACTTCAACCCACAACCCCACTCCTCAGAAGGAGAAAAATACCGAAAAAATAGAAGAAAAAGAGAATCCAAATTTCTGAAATACAAGAAATCAGACTGAAATTCCTTTTAATATGGAGGCTGAATTAGGAAAAATAAAAATAGTTGTTCCATTGCCTGAATTAGCTAAACATGATGTCTAACAAAGCCAAATCAATAGATCACTTAAGATCACTGAAAGTGATGAATCAGTAAACATTTTTGATGATAAGCCCAGATTACTCTTTTTCCCTGAAGTAAATGGAAAACCCAAAAGTGGAGGAACTCCTCCATTCTATGTGAGTTTAAATATACATGATAAAATACTTCATAATGCCATGCTTGATTCTGGGGCGTCTCACAATCTAATTCCCAAGTCTGTAATGGAGAAATTGAACCTAGATATCACCAGACCTTACAAAGATCTCTTTTCTTTTGATTCAAGTCAGGTGAGATGTTTAGGATTAATCAAAGACTTGTGTGTTTCTCTGGTTAAATACCCTGCAAAAAAAATTTTGATGGACATAGTAGTAGGAGATATTCCTCCAAAATATGGCATGCTATTATCTAGATCTTGGGGTGAAAAGCTTCAAGGATCCCTTCAATTGGACATGTTATATGCTACTATTTCAGTGTTTGGTCAACCTAAGAGACTATATAGAGAAACTTTAATGAAATATGTAGTCAATAGTCAGGAGAAACCTGAAAATTTCCCATCTACTCAGTACACTCTGATATGGACTCATTTATTCTTTACAACGCTGAAATTGATCCTCCCACTGAATTAGAAGATTCAGCAGCAGAACCAAAAAAAACTACAAATAGGAAATCTAGTATTCAAATCTAGGAAATCTCTGAGGACAATGAAACATTATATACTCAAGAAAAACAACAAGAAAGAAAAAAACCAGATCTCATTGTTAAGAAAGTTCCTGAAACTCCCGATACCAATTACGAACATGAAATTCTTTGGCATTTAGAATTTGATGGTTCTGTTAATAAATTAGGAGTAGGAGCTAGAGTTTGGGTGCATAATCTTGAAAATGATCATGCTGAATGCCATGCCTATAGATTAAATTTTAAGTGCACCAATAATATGGCAGAATATGAAGCTCTTTTGCTAGGTCTTAAACTGGTCAAAATATTAGGAGCAATTAGAGTATCTGTCATAGGCGTTTATGATTTAATCATTCAACAGATCAAAGGAAACTTTCTAACAAACGATGCCAGACTGAGAGAATATAGAGGAACAACTATAGAGATTCTCAATAATTTTCTACAAACTCAGCTTGCGAAAATCCAAAGAAAACAGAGTTTGCATGCCCATAGCTTAGCAATGTTTGCCAGCACTTGTAAATTACCATTCGAACCTAATCATCAGTTCACAGCTGAGATTAGACATAGACCAGCCATGCCAGGCAATTTTAAGAACTGGCAAGTGTTTGCAAGCAAGGAGCAGATCAACAATTTCCTGACTTTAGAGAATGAATTTTCTGACAGTAACATAGATGAAGATACAATCATTGAATCTGATCAAACAAATGAACAAGAAACAGACATTTTAGAAGAAAGCGCAATTCAAATGCTTCATCCAACAAAGTTCACCAAAAAAGAAATGCAGGACCTCAAACAAATGGAGGTTGATGAGATTATAGAATAAGAATCTGAGATCATTAATTTAAAAGATAATCATTTTCCTAAGGGATTAACTCCTCTAGAATATCTTTTTGATTCTAATGATATTCCAAAGAAACCCAAAATGGAACCATTGAAAGCTGATATTGAGGAATATAATTTGGGAACTGAAGAAAATACTAAAATGATAAAGTTATCTAAATCTTTGTCTCCTGATCAAAAACTAAAATATGTTGAACTAATAAGAGAATTCCAGGATATCTTTGCCTGGAGTTATGAAGACTTGAAATCATATGACACCTCTATAATT
This sequence comes from Pinus albicaulis, assembly GCA_034641835.2. Lineage (NCBI taxonomy): Eukaryota > Viridiplantae > Streptophyta > Pinopsida > Pinales > Pinaceae > Pinus > Pinus albicaulis. The sequence goes on along the minus strand of CM076582.1, from coordinate 1,340,551,313 downwards.
CAGCATACCATACCTCTGAAAGAAGATCAGAAACCATTTAAATAGAAACTCAGAAGAATCAACCCTGTACTACTACCTTTAATTGAAAAAGAAATCAAACGAATGTATGAAGCAAGGATAATTGCTCCTATTAGATTTTCAGAGTGGGTGTCTAATTTAGTCCCTACTAGGAAGAAAACTAGAGAGATCAGATTATGTGTTGATTTAAGAAATGTAAATAAGGTTTCTTTGAAGGATAATTACCCTTTGCCCAAAATGGAACACAATTTACAAAGGGTAGTAGGTGCTTCTAGGATTTCTCTTCTAGATGGGTTCTCAGGATACAACCAGATTCTGGTTCATCCTGATGACCTGGAAAAAATAGCTTTTACAACACCATGGGGCACATTCAAGTACGTTAAAATGCCATTTGGACTCAAAAATGCAGGAGCAACCTTCCAAAGAGTAATGGACATCACATTTGCAAAAGAAATTCATGATTTTCTTGTCATATATCTAGATGATTTAACTGTTTTCTCTAAATCAGATCAGCAACATTTGGACCATCTCAGACAAGTATTCATAAAATGTAGAAAATATGGTATCTCTTTGAATTCAAAAAAATCCCTATTTGGTCTTGAAGAAGGTAAAATTTTGGGCCATATCATCTCCAAAGATGGTATTAGAATTGATCCTGCTCGAATAGAAGCTATACTGCAGATACCTCATCCCAAAAATGTTAAGGAACTTCAAGCTTTCCTAGGAAAAATCAAATTTTTGAGAAGATTCATATCTAGTTTAGCTGAACTAATTAGATTTCTTAATAACATGTTAAGAAAGGATTCAAGTATTAAATGGACAGTAGAAGCCAAACAAGCATTTGAATAAATTAAAATGGATTTGACTAGAACACCAGTTCTTATCAGTCCACTATTTGATAGAGACTTCATAATATTTTCATTTGCATCAGAATACACTGTAGCAGTTGTTTTATTACAAAAGGATGATCAAGGATGTGGAAAAACTATAGCCTTTTTTAGCAAAGCACTAAGGGATGCATATTTAAAATACAACATCATGGAAAAACAAGATTTTTCACTTGTAAAAGCCATTAAATATTTTAGAATCTACATATTGTATTCCCATACGATAGCCTATGTACCAAATGCTATTGTCAAAGACAGCCTAACTCAAGATGGAATTGAGGGCGAAAGAGGTAAATGGATTGCTACCATATTAGAGTATGATATTGAAATAAAACCTAAAAAGCTTATAAAGGGACAGGGATTGGCTCAACTCATGACTGAAACAAATTGTCAAGCCCTGGATATTAATGAACTGGATGATGAATAGGAGATGGCGACTCCACAAATCAGCCAGGCCTTCTTAGATTCACCTTGGTATCCTGATATAATTTATGTACTGTTAAACCTGCAAGCTCCTCCAGGGTTATCCAGAACAAAGAGAAGGTTTTTAAAGATGACATCTTCAAAGTTTTGTATTTTAGATAATGTTCTTTTTTGGAAAAATCATGAAGGCATTCTATTTAATTGTTTATTAAAAGACAAAGCTAACAAGGCTCTCCATGAATTTCATGCAGGAGACTATGGTGGACACCTTTATTGGAAATCAACTGCAGATAAGATCCTAAGGGTTGGATTTTATTGGCCAACCTTGTTTTTTGATATAAAGAAATTTGTCACTGCTTGCTATAAATGTCAAATCTTTGAAGGCAAAAGAAAACTATTACCTTTACCCCTGAAACCAATTTCCACTGAAAAACCATTCCAACAATGGGGACTGGATTTCATTGGAGAAATCCACCATCCTTCTTCTGGCCAACACAAATGGATCCTCACTGCTACAGATTATTTCACCAAATGGATAGAATCAATTCCTTCCAGACAAGCCAATGACACTATGATTATAGGATTCCTAGAAACCAATATATTATCAAGATTTTGTTGTCTTGAGAAAATTATAACTGAAAATGCTGGTACCTTCAAATCTAAGAAGATGATAAGTTTCTGTAACAAATATCATATCACCTTAAGCCATTCCATAGCCTATTACCCTCAAGGTAATGGACTAGCCGAGTCTTCCAACAAGAGTCTCATCAATATTATTAAAAAATTATTGGAGGAAAACAAGAAAAATTGGCACAAGAAACTTACAAATGCACTATGGGCAGACAGACTCACCACCAAAAAATCTATTGTAACCAATCCTTTTGAATTAGTCTATCGCATTGAGGCTGTATTTCCTTCATCTTTAGGAGTTCCTGTAATGAAATTACTTCAAGAAGCTTAGGTTGAACCTAATGATATTAAAAGGAGAATAAACCAGACTATCAATTTGGAGCAGACCAGAGAGGAAGTATATCAGAAATCCAAAGTATTGCAGGAGAAACTAAAGAATATATTTGATAAAAGGACCAAGGCAGAAGATTTCCAATTTGGAAACAAAGTTTTAAGATGGGATTCCAGAAGAGAGGATAAGGGAAAACATGGGAAGTTTTATTTCCTATAGAAAGGACCTTATATTATCCATGCTTTACAAGGAAACAATAAATATTTTCTGAAAAACTTGGATGGTATAGAAAATGAAGATGGGCCAGTTAATGGTCGAATGTTGAAACATTACTTTGATCCTATTTATTAGGATATCCTGATTTTAACATGTACACATTATATCCTTTGTAATGTCACGGCTTTGAGTGGATAGTAACTTGTTGGAGTTGAAGCTTGAAGAGAAGGCCCTAAGATTCAAAAGTATTACTGTCATATATACAATAAAGAAACAAGCAGAAGAAGATTCCATAGTTCAGTCGAAATCATTTTGAGGGAAACTGACCTGCTATTCTTGACTTTTCACCAGGAAAAGCCATCACCAAGTGGAGCCAGTGTTAGACTCCTATACCAATAGGTGCCATATATCATGATTGACTTGATGGGATATGTAATATGTTCATATCTTTCCTTGTTCCAAATATTTTCCATATTGTCAAAAAAATCAAAAAATTTAAACAATGTAAAGAGGGTATACCCTAAAAGAAAAATCAAAGAATAAAAAATAAAAATAGCCAAAAAATGAAAGAAAATGAACCCCACCAAAAGAAAGGCCAAGAAAGTGTACAAGTCTAAATGCCACTACCTTTTACTCTTATATAAATAAACAAATTGTGTGCAACTTGTATCTTATGCCACAATTTATGAATAGTCAAACAGTTTAAGCTTGGCTAGTTCATCTTTCAATTTTATGTCTTAGATAGAGAATAAAATCTGACCAAACTGTTTAATCTTGACAGATAAGTAGGTAGGTAGAGTAAATAAAAGGAGCTCAACGGTTTAATCTGAGCCCTTGGATGTAATAAGGATAGAATTAGATAGACTTCTACATGTAAAATAAAGAGTGTGATAAGGGTTTTCCAGTCTAAGCAGACCCTAATAAAGAAGAAAAAATGGCAGGGTAAAGTAGATAGTGTAGGTAGATGTTGTTGCAAAATTACATGTGATGGATAATGAATCTAAATGTGTTAAATCTTTACTTTCATCACAAGTGCAAAGGAAGACACTACACTGGAAGAATTTCAAGCAAAGCAAAGTCAAATTATTAACTTCCTTTCTCATTTTTCCCTAAGAATTTCACTAATTTACCCTAAGTACTAAGGAATTTGAAAATAAGAGGGGATCAAGGCATTTCCTTGACTTTTGGAGGGACCGGACACTCGACCCAATAATTGGAAAAGCCTAAGTACTTAAAAGCATTCATAAATCATTCATTCACTTCCACAAGACAATCTTTTCCTAAATAAAATCCTATTTTACTTAGGGAAATTTCATAATATTTCATAAAAACCCTTTTCATTCAAGCATAAATTAATTACATGAACCTAATTTTTTTATACGTAGCACTTTTACTTCATTTTAATATTAGTTTCTAACTTTATTATCTAATTCCCTATATGAATCAACCCTTTCCCATATTATTTTAATTATTAAAATTCCCAATTATTATTATCCCACCACTTTGGTTGAAAAATAACCATATAAATCTGATTAATTTTGATTAATTAGTTCAATTTCCAACTGATTAAAAGCCTAACACCCCCTCCGTATTAAAAATGGATTAATTAACCGTCATGGTTAATTAACAACCTATTCCACCAATCAAATCGCCCCCGACGTAATTTAAATTATGTTTAACTATATTGGGCCCGCTCTTTATCTTTCCGTCATCTCTTTTTCCTGACGACCATTCGATCAAGCAGTCTATGATCTATGGTTGTCAACCATATCGCTGCACCTCCCCGTCCGAATGATAACGCGTGATGGCCAAGCGGTTTTCTGAACAGTGTTGTGCCACGTGTCGTGCATTGTATGAAATCGCTCGCCCTCCGTTGAAAACCACCTGCCCCCAAGAGCGGTGTGATATATACCACTTACCACTTACAAAACCACCGTACTTTCTGACATCATCCACTTAAAAATATAATCCCTCCAGCCTTTGAATTTGCAATTAAAAAACACCAACGTGCGTCATTTTCACTATTTTGTACAACGACCAATGTCCTCTACAAAAATTTCAAAAACCAACTGTGAAGACTATCGACCGCCACCTTGACTGAGGAAATTTGCAGACAAACAATCCAGAAACCATCCACCATTGCCCACACTTTTTTTCGTTGCTGTTATTTTCCGGAAAACAGGTATTTACCCAATTTCCCGCTGAACTCTGCAAGTCTTGGTTTCTGTTCTAATTCCATAGGAAAAATAAAAAACAGAGAACAAGTTGGTATTTATTTCATTCCTCAATTCCCAGATTTGCAATTGTATTCCTAAACCTGTGACGGTGCCTTTTTTTTTCCACCAAAACCTGAATTCCTTTCTGAATCCACAAGAACTAGAAATGGAAATTCCTGTGGCTTTGAATGTCGCACCCTTGAACGCCTCTCACAAATATTTGGACTATCTACCTCTAGTAGATAGGGATTTTCAAATTAAAGACCTCATCCTTAGTGAAAATCCTCTCAGAATTATTTTCCAATGCAGAGATAGTTACCTAAACGGCTCTGATTTTTTTGGACTATGGGAATCCAATCTTCCAATGTATCTTTTACCCTCAGTTCACATTTTTCCTGAAATAATTCATTACTGCCATGCCAATTATGATCCCAATCAATGAGCAGTCATGTCCCCGAGTCAAACCATCCTTTTCTCAATAACTACTCAGTCTATCAATGAAATGTTGCAGTTTCAGACTGGTCAAGCCTTGGCTCCCCTTTTCATGGGATATTTACTTGAAATATCAACCAATTTATCTCAAGAAGAGCTGAATCATCTCTGCCAAACTTTCATGTTGCCGGAACATCAACCCAAAGGCCCACCTCCTTATGGATATACTTTTTTCACAGATATGGGCAGAATCATTTTGAATATGATATCCTCTGTAATGGGTTTCAATACTAGTGAATATGTTGATCAGTTAACCCTAGTATTATTGTCCATTTTTACCCCTAGATAGGCCCCTGCTGTCAAATATGATTTTTCTTCCTATATTGTTGAAAAAATTCATGACTAGTTCATGAGATTAGAAGATGAGAGAGTTTTTAAATATTCCACTATTATATACTATCTTATGCTTTACTATCAATCAGATTGTTTCCCTTTCCATGTCATGAAACTTGATGCCAAAGGAAATCTTAGGTCTGTCATTTTTTGGTCTGCAATCTTCCATAATTCCTCCGATTCTCCTTATTCTTACAATGAGTTCATTGACCTATTTGTGCACCCTGCAACAACGTTATTAATAGGAATCTCTCCTCCTAGGGTCAATAATAACATTAAGAAAATTTTCCAACTATCCAAGCAATAAAAGATAGGTGATTGGTACCTATACAGGAGTCATGTTATGTCCTTTCAAGCTACCAAAGTATGTTCCAATCTACCAGAGTATCTTCCTTTCAGACAGATGATAAATTCAGACATAGTCCATTTTTATAATGCAAGGAAGAAAGCTCAGCTCAGAATCAAGAGTCAATTAGGTCCTTTTGTCTGCAATTCTAGGGATGCAGGAAAAGACGCTGAAAGAATCCTAGAAGATCATCTCAAATTGCAAAAAAGTTTCCAATGGGTACCTTATGACCCAAAAAACTTTATTTGTGATAGGAGAATGAAAAACAAATTGTCACCATACCTTCATCATAGAATTCCAGAGATTGAAAAATTTGCCAATATGGATGAATGGAGGGAAGGGACCTTAATAGAACAAGATAGTTAACAGGTCAGTGTTGAAAATGTTATGAAATATCTTGAGAAAATACTTGACATGGATTCCTTTGGACAGGTAAAAAGACCAGGAATTGGTTCTTCCCCTTCTGGAACCTCTCAACAAAATTTGCAGGAAATCAGTGCATTAGCCACAGCAGCATCCAAAGGAAAGGAAAAGGAGACTGGTACACAAGTCACAGAGAAATTCACAATGACAGAGCAGCTTGAAACTTCCAAGGAACAGGCCCAAATATAGATTTCTCCCACTTAGATTAATGTGGCAAATTTTCAATTTTGCAAACTCCTCTCAATGAAGAAAAGGGTAAGAAAAGAGATGCAGAAACAACAACTCCTATCAGTGGATCTTCAGAACAACCTGGTGTTAAAAGACAAAAATTAAATCCTCTTTCAGAAGTAGAATTTTTTCAAGAAACCACTGATAATCAGAAGAGAGAAGAATTAGATAGTCAGCAAACATGCACAATCAGTGGAACATCCACTAATTCACAAAGAAAAGAGCTACAAAGACAGCAAAGTGTAGAAGTATCTTCCTTCAAACCACTAGTGAAGGATGCCTGGGATATTAAGAAAAAATTATAAATATCAAGGCCATAAATGATCCATTAAGACTTCAAATCTATAATCAATATTTTAAAATGGCTCCCAGAAATCAACAAAGATTAATGTCAGCCTATGACATCCAACAAGGTAAAATGGTGATGAGTCATTTCAAGCCCAAAGTGCAGCAGCCTCAAACAACTTTGGATTATGTTAGAACCAATTTTTAAGTCACGGCAAGGATATTCATCCTTTGGATCAGATTTAACTACACAAACAAACAGGAGAAATGATTTATTCAACTTTGACTGATAAATCAATGATCACCCAAAGATTACAGGATTCCTTAAATAATACTACTGCTCAATTGCATCTTCAGAAAGCCTCTTCCCAGGCTAAGGACAACAGAATAAAGACTTTGGAAGAAACAATTATTAGATTGGGTCATAATCCTAAATATGTCAAAGGTATAGAAGCCTTGGTTAAGAAGAAAGATGATGATATTGAAGCCTTAAAGAAATAGATGAACTTGCCATCTTCAAGGCATCCACAAACTTTAGAAATCATAAAGCAAAACTCTAAAGAAGAATTCATGGATTTGCTCTTGAAACTAAATGAGACTGAAAGAGAACTTGAAAAGGCATTAAAGGACAAGCAGACAAACATTCCAGCATCTACAGCAGAATTAATTATAGGTACAACAACAATAGGTCAACCAACAGAACTATCACAGGTCAACACTACCAATTTAAACACTGAAGAATTAATAAAATCAATGGAGGAATTGAAACTCCAAGTGACAGAGCTTCAGAAAACAAAGGTACAATTTATATCCTTAGAGCAAAAATATGATCTCTCAAAAATGAGTGTTGCAGAAAAGACAAGAGAGATTAACAGATTACAAAAATTGGTGAGAGCATTAGAAAGGGATCTCACATTGGAGAAACCTTTGGGAGAAATCAAAGAAATTCTTTGGACAAACATCATTCAGTCAATAAAAGATGTCTGGCCATCAATACAAATAATGTATGATCAGAATGATTTAATTAAATTGGCTTTGGAAGAAATTTTAAAGGCAAGAGAAGAATTAGGAAACATGCCAGAAGAAGCCAATGATATTATACAATTTTTGAATACCAAGAATATATATCAACTTAAAGAACTAGGCATCCAAGACAGAACAAGAACAATTTTGGAGATTAAAAGAGTTTTTACTAAAAGAACTCTGATGCAGAATCTAGAAAGAAGATGCTCTGATATGCAGGAAGAAGTCAATGCCTTTACAAAGAAATTCAATATTTTTCCGAGTAAAGGATTGCCAAGTCCTTTAATTTCAGAGGATAAACTTATGAGCCTGGAAAACTATGTTGAGAAATTGAATAAATATGTTGACAACCAGGCCAGTTCATCAACTCGTTCATCAGTAACAAAAGTATTGCCTACAGGAAAGATTCTTCATGACAATCTGGAAAATTTGTTTTATCTCGAACATGAGGTAAACCACTTATTCCCAATTCGGCCTACTTTCTTCAGATATACAGAGACTGATGAAACTCTAAGGAAGCTTCAAAGAATAAGAATACCAGAAATACAATGGTGGGAAGAAATGTTAGACTTTTTGTAAATATTATCATTGCATGAATTTTGATTATTTACTATAGTAAGACGTGATAAAAGGATAAACAAAGATCAAACAAAAGTCAGAGTGTATTAGTACAGGTAAAGAGTATCAGTAAAACAGAGCAGCCAGCACATAATTTCTAAAGAGGACAACAACAAGCCCAATCATAGGGCCTGCCTCCAGCACATTCTCAAAAGAAGGAAACAACACAACATCGGTTATCCTTTCTCTTATCTACGAGACCATCTGTCTCTATTTTCTTGTAATATATCCATGAGTCATCCTAGATTATATCTCATTTTGTTAGGAGATATTTCTTATAGTTTTTTGTATAAATACTCCCTCAATTGGAGTATTGAGGGGGGTGGATTCTTATACTTTGCTGTAATACTGATTATTCTAGAATAAAGTGTTGTTGGACAAATTTCGCATGGCTAGCTGGATAGAGAATTGATGCAAATGACTTTTCACAGTATTCTTGAGTCAGACAATGGATCAATAAGTCATCTATCTCTTATGTTTTAGAATTTTATACTTGTTTATTATGTCATCTGTGTTTCATATCTAAATGATAAACGAAAAGGAATAATTCAGAAAGTGCTTAAGTGAAATCTGTTTTCAATCGTTGTTATTCTTAATGTTTTCTTCTGAACTAGTTTAAATAGTGAATTCTTAATTGCCCCTGTTTTCTAGTTTATCCATTCTGATTATTTGATAAAGAATTCTTAATTTCTCTTTGTTAATAATCATTCAGGTTCCCTCTTTTGAAAATATTGAAATATTCTTAATTTCCCTTCACCCATTTCGAGTCCATTCCATTCATTTTAGATCTTTAATTGTTCTCTATTTGATTACGTTGCCCTGTGAAACCATCCCTTGTTAAGAAAATACATCCAGTTAAGCCATATTCCTTGAATCCATTAGCCCAATGGACTAAAAATACTCAGTCATACCCCTCTGCTAATGAATTTCATCACCTAAACAAACAAAATCAAAATCCCTGAACTTTCATAACTAACCTAATATCTTTTAAAAACAAAGCTAAATATTACAGAGAGAGCCCTCTCTGTGTACAGATTGGCTAGATTGTGTACCTAAAAGTTGGTTTGTGGTTACCTCAGACCTCTTTCCTCTTCCAACAACTTCAAGGAAAATCTGAGTGATAACATACACAATCACCGACTTATCGTGACTCACCCCTATTCCTAGCAGTGGAATTCCACCTTCCTATTACACATTTCTTGTTTACAATTATGTAATTTCGACTTAATGTCGAGGGGGTTTTGTTTCCTCTGGGAAATTTCTCTACAGAAACACCCAATGAGGTTGCAAGGTCCATGGCTCTCTTCTCCTTTAACAGGGTACAACAATTATACTTTCAAAATTTAGTATATGTATATTTCAGGTTTTTTTTCTTTCCCCTATGTATATCAAGGTTATTTATTTTTTCTTGTTTATTTCATTTCCTGAATCCTCCACCACAACATTTCAAGCTCACCGCGAGACTACGCTTTACAAATAGTTTTACATTACAAAGGTAAATGTTATATTTTATCACTAGCTATATATAGTTCTGTTCTTCATTTCTAATTAAACGTTTCCATCTCTTTTTTCTTTTTCTTTTTTGGCTGCTCTATAGGTATGTACACATATTTGTTTCTTTTTTAGGTAATCCTCTTGAAGTGACAACCCCACAATCGCTAACCACCAGCCAAATTGTAACAGGTCAATTATTGTCCTTATATGAATTACGAGATTGTCGTTGCCTAGCATGAATGCCATAGACTCGTTGCCTAGTATATCTCAACAACTTAGTGTTTTAATGTGGTGGTCAAAATAGTCTTACTAGACTATAAAATAGGCATGTTTATTCTTCATTGGTTTAGATTGTTTATGATGTGCTATGCAAAATGTACACTTTTATATATGCAATTAACCCTGAAGGTTATGTAACTAGTTTATGACTATGCGAGATATATATATATATATATATATATATATTTCCCCATCGTTGGGACCTCGATTTTTATTTCCACAATATATGTGAATGTGTCTTATGGCTCGTTGTTGTTGATCGAACATGGGTTTCACTACTATATGTATATTAATTTTAGCCTTTTTTTAAGAAATTAAAAACTTTCTATTTTTCCTTATGAAACTTGTCTGCTATCATAATATGCATGATGTTGTGGTTTCCGTATATCTTCTCTGGCTAGCAGAGATATTTAACACATGATGTAAGTGATTTCGTTTTGTTTTTAACTGAATTTATCTAGAGACAGTTTCCTATATTAATATCAGTTATGAAGTGACAACATTAAAAGGGTTTAATATTATTCTGACTTAACGTTGTTGTATTGAACCTTTGTACTTTACTTCTGAGGGTTTGTATATCGATGAAATTGATCTAATTAATAGTTTTGATGTGTTTGATATGGGTATGAACTTAAAATTCACATCCTTCTTAATACAATTAACCTCTTTGCTATGATTTTCCTCACCAGAGAGATTATAGCTCCTCATTATTTAGTTTCGTGTATCGTTTATTTATAATTATTATTTTAATTTCTATCTCTGGTTGAAATCACCATCTTACCTATTCCCTCAATTAGAGGGGTTGCTGGTAAGCTAACATTTCTTTTCTATTTAAATCGTAAATCTCAACCATATCATTGGTTTTTTTCTTCGCTGAATCAATGCAAACCTCAAATCTATTTCCTTTCCCTCGTAAATTAAGTTCAAACCATAGCATTCCTATAAGCTTCATTTTTTTATACAATGCAAATCAATCTAAATTTTACAAGTCTATAGTTTCGAATATTTATTGGTGCTAATTCTCTTGGTACATTGCCTTCTCTTCTAGTTATTTAATGGATTAGCGAAAATGTTATTTTTGCTTGTGCAATATCTTATAATTCTTTATTAATTTTCATGAGGATACCAGTTAAATGCTTCTATGGTTTGTATCTGTCTACACAGTTTGAGACATTAATTCTCTTTCTCCCTTTATTTTTTATCTAATCACATCACATGTTTAAAGATCAAATCTCATTAATCTTAGCACTACAACTACACTCATCATTTTACAAGAAATTGTAATTTCTACAAAAAAGTAATTGGCAGAAAATATGGAAAAGATTTGTTATATCTAGACTTATATACGAACATATAACTAAATACCCTAAGAAGGGGTTATAATAATCACCCAGAAAATTAAATAATTAACATAATATTGACATATATAATTACCTATATCAATTTATAAGTTAATTTGCATAAAAGTTATAACATTCAGCAAAATATTTAACAAGATATTCATAGAATTAAACATGCGCAAATTCCCAAACCAAAGTCGCTGCGCAATTTCACTTGAAGAGAACACTAACCACCCAACCATGAATTGTATCTCCACTTCCCCCTGAGCTAAGAATACTTTCCAAAGAAATAAAAACCCACTTGATCCCTTGAATAGGTATTGTTATACCTTTTTCTTCCATAACAGATCTGTGTTTCCTCAGCAACATCCCACTTTTGAGGTTCTGAAACTTCACTTTCTTAGGTTTTTTCATTAAATCCCGCATTCCCTACAACAGTGCTTTATTCCTTCCTCTCCTTAGCATATTTCTCCAGCTACGAGATTTAATGAATTTTTGTCTCCCATCCATTAAATCTTATATGTGGAAGAATTATTTCGATCTTATCCATTAATGAGATTTTTGTTTTTTTTCTTTGGAAATAATATATTGCTCTAGTGTCTCATTCCTGAGCAAATTTAATCCTTTTGTTTATTAATCCAAATTTCTTATTTCGTTAGCATTTTACTGTGTTTCTTGCATGTAAACAAGTCATGGATTTTCCGCCATCCAATGTAACATGATTCAGCCTAAAAAAGGAAAAAAGACATTTTAGAAATAGAGGTATATTACAAGAACAATAAGCATGACTTAGTGCTATGACCAATGCCTAACACAAAAGGTCCAGACCGCTCTTCCAGATGGAGAGATGACTTTCAGATCAGGCTTGCTGCTTAAAGAAACTCTCGAGGACATGAATGAACCTGAGACTCATTGTCTAGTAGTTGATGGTGATTGTGATATATGTCAAGCCTATTAGTTGACAACTCATCCTTCCCTTCCTCAGCTTTCTTGGATTGAAACAATTGTTAAAGCATCTCCCTTCAAAAATAAATCTCTTCCCAAAATTCCCATGGCGAGAAAAGTGGCATCAAATTGGTGTCAAATGTCAACACCCTTTCTGCCTTCTTCGCTATATTACCTAACATATTAGGCATGGAAATGTCGGATTGAAGAAATGAGAAGTCTCTCGATGCTCTTGTGACTTAACAAAGATCCAAAGTCCTAAAAACAAGAATTAGTATTTCTATAATTTAGCAGGATGTAGCAAAGGTCCTATAGCACTGGGCCTTGCTGCAAAATGTGACACTGAATAATGATAAAAAAATTAGGGTTGATTAGATGAAATTTCAGACTAAAAGTGGCCTACCTAGGTGAAATAATAAAATAATAGTTAAAATAATAAAATAAGAGTTATGAATTTCGGAGGGAAATCAAGAAAACTACTTTTTTTAATTGTATTTTTGGCTTATGTCCTTATAGATTACTCAAATTTCAAGTGTAGACACTCGTTGGATGTGAAATTAAATTTTGCATCCAACGAGTATCTATCATGCATACTTTTGAGAATACCCACATTGATAAAAATTGAAAATACATTAAAAAAACATGTTGAACACGTTTTCTTTAATGTATCCTCATTTTTTATCAATGTCGGTCTTCTCAAAATCATGCATTATGGGTACTTGTTGGATGCGGAATTTAATTCTACATCCAACAAGTGTCTAGACCTAATATTTGAGTTAACATATAAGGAGATAAGCTAAAAGTACAATTAAAAAAAGTAGTTTTACTTATTTACCCTCCAAATATTTACAAGTACCACTTTTTAAATTTAAAGGATTTTCATTGGTTTACATACTATGACATGAAAATTTCATGGGCACGTTTAGGCTAAAGTTTCCTGTAATGGTGTTAGGTCAAGTTAGGGGCTTATTAGTTTATGGGCTCATGGATAAGGGGTTATTGTTTAAGGGTTTAGGGGTTACGGGTTAGGGATTAAAGGCTTAGGGGTTAGGATTTTAAGGGATTATCAAAATATAGTTAAGGTGTTCGGGGGTTAATGTACGTTCAGGGGTTTAATTAGAGCCTAGAGTATTTAGAGGTTAATGGGTTTTTATGGAGCATTATTAATATGTTTTTAAACTATACTATGCACATAATTTAAAAGATGGACTTGGTCAATACATTTTTATAGGAAAGAAGAAAATAATTATATAATATATTGTAATAAAAGTTTATAAGAAAAAATAATAAAATATAAATATCATTAAAAATTTAATTAAATAAAAATTTCTTCAAAAAAAAATTGATTATAAATAAAGATGATTAGATAAAGATAAAATAAATCCATTTTATTAATTTAGGTAAGACTATAATTAATAAAATATTTTTTTTATGAAATAATTTATATAAAAAAACAAATTACATTATTTATTAAAAATATTAAAATTATAAACCAGAATTTATTAAAATTTTATGTTCCTAATCACAAGCTATTTCTCTCATAAAACAGACGATTTGTCATTTTTTAAGTAAATATGTATGGGACGCAAGCCTTGCACTTGGTGCTTCACAATATTTTAGGTCACAATGATATTTTTAAGCCCAAGTGATATAGAGTGAAGAGTTCTCTATATAAATTATCTTTTTGTGATAAGTAATGGGTCTCATTTGTTGTAAATTGTGAGAAAAGTTGAAGTAATATCAAAGCTATAATAATTCTAGGAAAATGGTAGATTAATTAAATGTTTGATAAATCATCAATGGTTATTTTTTCCAAACTTATCTTATTATCACTCATGCATGGTATAACATTCCATTTTGAATGTCTTTTGAAATAGGTGCAATGTTTTTATTCTATAACATTCACTTACCACTAAGTACAAAGGAGTGTGTTTTTGAAATTTTGGTCAAATCAAATAAGTAATAAAAAAGAAAAAATACCTCATTTTGTGTAGAAGGAGATATATTTGAGGTTGTGCCTTAGTAAAAAAGGGTTTCCTATAATAATGTATTTAGGGGGTTCTCTACCACTTTCCTAAATAAAAAAGGGGATCCTATCTAATTTTCTTATATAGGTTATTCATTTCAAAGTTTATAAGTGAAAATATATGATGAAAACATTCAATACATTTGTAAATGTGAAGGAATAAAAAGGGTTTGATGTTTGTCACATGATTGTTCCTAAAAAAATTCAACATAATCTTAAACATCTTGTTAAATTGCACAAGATTCATGATCACATTGATTTGTTGTATTTTTTCTTTCTCTCACCCAAGCTCATGGTTTCTCACCCATCCTCTTAAAAATTCTTGTCTCTAAGTGAAATAAAAAAACGAATATGATATTATAATGATGAATGAAAAATCAGATAAATATGTTTTTTTATTATGGTTGTGACTATATATCTCAGAAAGAGTCTCACTTCCTACATGTCAAAAAAAGTAACATCTTTATTATCTTTTCTCAACATATTCTTAAATATATTTTTGTAGATACACTCAAAATAAATGTTGTAGAGACACTTATGTCTTGGGAAAATACCCCTGCCAAAGCCTGGTTATTAATAAAATTTGGATGCTTTCACCAAACCTTCTAGTCTAGAAAATTTTGAAGGAGCTAAACCAACGAATATTCAATAAGAAACATAAAACTCAGGAAGGAATCTAGCTACTCCTCCCCAAGATCATTGAGGAGACCATGTTCCTCTCCAGTTGGGAAGATAAGGAATTCCATGGGCTTCGTGTAGTAAAATAAATTATAACATGGTGGAAATTTAATAACAGTCATGCCAAAGAAAACACTACATTACCAACACTCATATATCCAAGCCTTGATACTTGGAAACCACCTCTAGAGCACCACTACAAACTAAAATTTTATGGAGCCTAAAAAGGAAATCGAGTGGAGGAAGGAATAAGAGAAGTCATAAGAAAAAATAATGATTACATCCTCATTGTCTACATGGGATACTTAAGATATGAAAGCAAGTTTGATGATCGACCTAAATAGATCCTCGACTGATTGGTCTAGTTAATGTAAGTCAAATGAGCGGGTAATTTTGAATGGTCTTCTTGGTTGAGATAAGTTGACTAGTTTGGGTTATTTGACTAGTCTTATCTACTCGAGGTAATTTGACTCGTTTGAGTCGATTTGAATGAACCTATCTAGTCGAATTAAGTCAATTAATTTATGATGTTTCGACTTGGCTTTTATAGGTGAGGTAAGTTGAGAAGTTTGAGTCATTTGATGAATATTATCTGGTTGAGGTAAGTCGAATACTGGGGTTATATTTAATTGGCCCTACCTAGTAGTGCTATGTCAAGAGATAAGTATATGGCCTTATGGTTGAGTAAGCTCAGGAGAGATATCTATATTTTTTATAGTTGCAAATATGCATGTAATGTTAGGTTGGAAAAAGGCATTAGAAAGCTCAATAGGGAAATTACATTTATATATATATATATATATATATATATATATATATATATATATATATATATATATATATATATATATATATATATATATATATATATATATATATATATATATATATATATATATATATATATATATATATATATATATTGAAGGTATTTTCCTATACTAAATGTTCGAGAGGAGCATCAAAGTCCTTGGACTTAGGCAGCTATGTCGGGGAAAATAAATTTGTTGACATGATGATTAATGGATTTCGTGGCCTTGGTGTGCTGAGAATTTTGGTGGATAAAGAGAGGGAAGGATTTATTGTTTTTAAAACTTAGGAATAGATCCAAAATAATCTCCAATTATAAAATCTTGCAAAGTACGCCAAGAACTTTCCAGTGGGACCACAAGTTTGGGGGTTAGCTGGTCAGTTGAAAAGAAGAAACAAAATGACTAGCCTCAAAAATTTCTATTTTAGTAGGGAAATTTGATTATTTATAAACACTTAAGACATGTATTTGATCCCCTTAATTGCACATCATAGATTTAATTCATAGTATTAATGGGTCCTTAGGAATTGTCTTTATCCTTTCTTATTTTATGCCTAGTATTATTTATTTTTGTAGACAATTGTGAGACTATTTGGAATATTATGAAGATTTGGAGGATGAGATATTTTAGGGACTTTCTACCTACTATAGGAGGATCAATATCGGAAATAAATGAACAAAATATCATGAAAATATTGACAAATTATGGAGCTCGAGTGATTGATAAAATCTAGGAATGTGTTCCCTCCCATTTAATGCATATTTATAGTGGTGGGAATATTTGAGGGATTTTGGAGGGGAAATATTCCTCCTTTCAAGGAGAATGCTTCCTCATCAATTTGTACCAATTCGAATTTTCCTCTAGAGGCATGTGTTTATTGGTATTCTTGTCGAGAAAACTTGTATTTTTGCAGCTCCACTTTGATTTCTAACAGGGATGTACTTGGATTGATTCAAATAATCAAGTTTGGTACCATTTTTAGCTTCTAAATCTCGATATACTTCATAATAATATAATTATCCTCAATATTGGCCATCCTAGGAGCCTTAGAGCCATTTTGTATTCTTTTATTTCCTTCTTTTGACTTGTTATTCACATGCATCTCTTATTCTTTTTTGATAAGAATGGATTAAATTATTTAAGTGGGTTGTTTTCTAGGTTATTTAGAGAGTAAAAACTATGATTCATCCTTACAATAGCTTTTAAAATTCATATTTATCATTGAGCTACCTGGATTGGTTTACTAGTTCACAAATCTACAATTTCTCGAAGTCCCTTATAGCAAAAAGTAGTAATTTTCTGCTATTTTATAGAACATGTTAATGAGCTTCAACTGAGTTGATTCCAATTGTATTGGTTCATAAATGATTTAAGTGAATTCTTTTTTGTTTTTTCGTAAAGTAAAATAAATGAATCAACTATGGAAGAAAACAATGCATACTTTGACTCCTTCCTGGAAATGGAGCAAAAAAGTGCTGAGCCCCAGTATTGCAACAAGAATGTTGCAACTCCCAAGGATACTGACTTAAATTATCTTCCTGGAGTTCATAAAAACTTAAGAGGAATAAAAGGTAAGTAATCAAGAAGAAGGGAAAGAATAAGGAAATCAACATCAAGTTCAATAAGTCAAGATGGATTTGGAAATTTTCATGATAGATTTAAAACATAAATTCTTAGAAATCTAAGAAAACAAGAAGAAATGATAATAATGAAAGATGTTGATATTTGTGTTTTCAATGCGAAATCATATTTCCCATAATTACCAAGGTTGATGGAAGTTTACTTAGAGGACAATGGACCAAGTCAATCACCAAAGAAGCTATGTTATGTAGCTCAAGGAAGACCATGACAACCTAGTCAACGTGATATGATGCAAGAACCTAATTCACAATGCGCATCCATATCCAAGTAATTGGAACACACCCTATCCTTCGCAAAATTTTCCATCTCAACCCCAAAACCAATCTTGGAAACAAGTTTGGAAAGAACCTTATGGGAGAAATACATAATATCCTCAATATTTTCCTTAATATCCTCCATACACAACTCCATGCTATCCATACCATCCACCTCCACCACAACCACAATCCCAACGACATCCATCTCATAGATTCGCTCCGACTACACAACATGTACCACCATTTCCAACCCACACAAAGAAGTAGCTCATCCCAGTTACAATGCCGAGGTAAAACACTTCCAAACATCTCCTCTTGATCTAAATGATATTCATCTTAGCCTAGGAAGAGTAATGAAAAAAATATATATTCTTGATTACATTGAAGGATAACAATCAGAAAAAGAATATTCAAATAAGAATATGTAAGAATCACGAGCTTCACTTTATGAATAGTAGAATCATAATGAGAGATTGAGAAATTTCCCTCATGTTTAACACTAGATTCTCCATGTGTTCAAGAGAATAAGCAAAAAAAAGAGGAATATTTGGATCTCATCTTAGAATAAGACATGAAGAATGATCCACATGAGCAAGAAAACAAAGGGCACCAAAGCGATATTGAGGTTTGGTTCAAGAAAATGAACAATATGGAGCATCACTTTCTTCTTCAACAATACTTGATATCTTCAAAGTTAGAGAATTTGGTCTCTAAAATTCAGGTACATGTCAAATAATACATTTTGAGCCTGCACATGAGTTTATCTGTGATCTTGATGTGAACATGGATCCATTGGAAGTATTCCTATACTTGAAAGAGATTTTTTTTTCAAGTAGATTAGGGTAGAAAAAGAAATAAAAAATGAAAAATAAGAGGAAAAAAATAAAATATCATGTGAAAACATCCTTTGAGGCGTCTAAGAAGGGTTCATTGATTGAAAAACTCCATGAGGTTGTCAATGGCTTGGAAAAAGAGAAAAATAAAAGATCATAGCTGAAAAACTCCTTTGAGGCACCTAGGTAGACATATTAGTTGAAAACCTCATTGAGGCCACTAGTAGGCTTAAAAGGAAAGAAAGAAAAAAAATGAATAAAATAAAAATATTTCTTTGCTCCATGTATCTCTCTATCTCATGAATACAAGCGTTCTCCCACCTTTGCAAGAAAAAAAAACAAGTTATCACCAAAAGAAAAAGTTGGTCAAGAATCTAGTAGAAGGAAGTGTGACTTGGGCTTTCTCCTCCTTCGCATACACTCCAAAAGGAACAAGGCCATGTCAAACCATAACCCTCATTAATTTCCAACATCCAGCCATCATTTCTAAGTCTTTCTCATTCATTTTCCTTGTTTTCCTAAAGTGCTACAAGAGGGTTCTATTTTTCTACAAGACGGAAAAATACAGAGAGAAAAAAATTATTTTTATCATATCTTGAATACCTTGCATCAATTCAATGAGGTTATTCATGGGGAGATGCATATAGATGGTTGTAACAATCTCAAGAAATTTCAAAAAATTCCAACGCACAATTTTCTAGAAATTGGCCTTTATCACCTAGAACCATTTTTTTATTTTTTCTAGATACTCATGCATCCATTGGCCATGAGGTTTTATGGGGAGGTGCATAAGGATGATGGAAAAATTCTTAAAAAAATTTCAGATCAATCCACTCTAGAATTTGAGGTATATGGATAAAACAATCCGGCTACAAGAGATTTCCTTGAAATGGTATAGGAGAAACCTGTAATGCTACATGAGGAGCCTATCGAGCTATAAGAGGGGATCCAATTAGAATAACGACAAAAAATTCCATGATTCCTTTATGAAATGATAAAGGTGGGTCCTCCAATGATTCAATCATCACCCATCCATCATATTTCCATTCCATTTAACTAAAAATTGCTCAAAATTTCCACTCTGTCCTACCTCTAGAAAAAGAAGAAGAGAAAAACCACAAAAGCCATGATTTATATTTTTCCAATGTCTATTTTAAACCCTCATGACTCCAATCCTATCCTCATGGATTTTTTTTTTTACACTCAACACAATCATGCAACATAAAAATTTTAGGGGAGGATTAAAAGGCTATAGAGGAAGAAAACTCCTCTTGTCGCAACCTGTGCAACCACAATAGAAATCTCTGAGATATTTATTTTCCCCACCAACATAAGCATGATAAATCCATCTATGCAACCAGGAAGGCACATATCATCCTTGGGAAGGAATTACCACCACCACCAGCCTGGACATCAGAGAGGCACCTAAATACACAGAGAAAAGTTATCAGTTAAGGTATAACCAAGTTCTGAAGACATGCACCAACAACAAGAAAAATAATCACCTCCCTCTAAGATCATGATGTATATGGCCCAAATCCAACATACAATCACATCTAACAATCTGATCCATGGGTAGGCATGGTATGTAATCGAATCCTTTGGGCTTCATGAGTGCTATGAAATTTCTCTTTTGCGTATCTAAGTATTGGGGGTCAAAAAGGGTAATCATCAACAACCAAAATACTTCACCAAACTCAATGTTTTACTAGCCTTGTTTTCATCTCCCACTAGCCTCGTCTTCGTTTAACTTTGTTTTCATTACCATCACTCTTTTTTTAATAACCACTAGTGTCATTTTAATCTAACCTCATTTTGATCACCCTCAACATCCTTCAACAATCCCCATGAAAATTAAAGAGTCAACTAGCCAACACGAAACGAATTTGGGCCATAGGATGAGAAAATTAAGGACACCTCCCCCAAAGCCAAGGGTAAAAACCTATGATATCCATAACAAGGCCAACCAATAGATTAGGCACAAGTAAGAAAATAAAAGCACAAATAAACTTTCTATAGGAGAAAGTAAGGGTGCTACACAAGAAAGAGAAGTCTAGTACAAGAGGAAATAGATTTATAAAAAGTGCTATAGGAGGAGGCAACAACATCAAAAGAGGTAGAAATAGGCCCTTTTAGGAACTCCAAGAGCTTGAATCACAACCTAACCTTGATTCTTATTATAAATTTGTGAAATAAGGAAGGATTATTTCGTGATAAATTTCTAGTACCCCTCTTATTCAAATTGGAAAAAGAGGGGAAGAAATCAAAAATGGATGTCATTTGCAAAATCAAAGTAAGAGGATGTAGGACAAAAACACCAAGTTTTCCCATCAAACTAGTATCAGGATAAGATGAGTTGCCTAGAGAAAGACCATCCATGGTTGAGTTATGTTTACAAGAAAGTTCCTCTACAGTTTCCTAAGATATCAAGAAGATACCAAAGGACACCATGACAAAGGAAGGAAAGAGGAAGAAGGCTAGGTTTTCAAGTGTGAGAAATAATTTTAGTAGGGGGGAGATGATGGGCCCCATAATTGTATATTTTATTAGGCCCATTTTATTATTTATAAACACTTAAAACATGTATTTTACCCCCTTACGTTCACATCATAGAGTTAATTCGTATAATTAATAGGTCCTCAGGAATTTGGTTTATCCTTTCTTATTATATGCCTAATATTATTTATTTTTATAGAAACTTATGAGAATATTGGCCAGATTATGAAGATTTGGAGGATGAAATAGTTTAGGGACTTGATCCCTACTACAGGAGGATCAATATTGGAGAATAAATGAACAAAATATCATGAAAATATTGGCAAATTATGGAGCTCTAGTGATTGAGAAAATCTAGGAATGTGTTCCCTGTCATTTAATGCAGATTCAGTGTTATAAACCAATCCAATATTTGAGGGATTTTGGAGGGAAAATATTCCTCATTTCAAGGAGAATTCTTCCTCACCAATTTTTATAAGTACCAATTCGAATTTTTATCTAGAGGCATGTGTTTCTTAGTCTTCTTGCAGATAAAACTTGTATTTTTTCATCTCCACTTTCACTTCTAACAGGGATGTACTTGGATTGATTCAAATAATGAAGTTTGGTGCCATTTATAGCTTCTAAAGCTTTGTATCCTTCATAGGACTCTGATTATTCTTGGGCTTGGGCATCCCAAGAGCCTCAGAGCCATTTTCTATAATTTTATTTTGTTCTTTTCACTTTTTATTCACATGCATCTCTTATTCTTGTTTTTCCTATTTCTACATTTAGCATTGATGCTTCTTTTCTTGTAGGATTGGGTTAAATGATTGAAGTGATCTATTTTGAAATTTACTTATGTATTAAAAAATATTATTAATCATTATAATAAATTTTAAAACTCATATTCATCATTAAGCTACTTGGATTGGTTTACTAGTTCACAAATCTAGAATTTCTAGAAGTCCCTTGTAACAAATACTAGTAATATTCTGCTATTTTTTAGAACCTGTTAATGAGATTTAATTGAGTTTATTCCACTTTTATTGGTCATAAAATTATTTAAGTTAATAAAAAAAATTATCCCATTTCATTTTAACTTTATTAGGTTAAGCATTTGATAGGTTAACTAGTTCACTAGTTCTTGAATTTTCACTTGTTAGAGTAGTAATTTTATATTATTTTTTAGCACATGTTAACATGGGTATTTTGGAGTGATTCCACTTGTAATAGGGTCCTAATACATCATATTTAATAAAAAAAATGATCATATCTATTTTTTTTTCATTTAATTGGTCATTCGGAAAGTTATCTCCTCTTGTAGCAAAGCAGGGCCTCTTGTAGCATTTATGTTTTGCTTGTAGTAACGTCTTTTAGCACTCTTGTAGAACATGTAAAATTGAACATATTTTCTCTATAATCTTATTTTTTGTCTCTTAGGCTTGAGTCTTGACCCTTGGGCTCTAAATCCATGATTGAGGAAACATAAACACCACTTCGGAGATGCATTTTTACAAAGTAGCTTAGGCTTATTCATTTGAATCCATGCTCTTAGGATTTCAATTACAAATTGTTGTTCTTTCCTAGGATTAATTACTTTTAAAAGTAACATTTCCATTTCTGCAATTATTTTAGGCTTTGATTTCATGACATTACTTCATATCAACTAGAGAAGGACATATTATATGTTGCACATATAGTGCTAACACCTCTGAAGTTTGTACAAACCCTCATTTGATAATTTACATTAGTAGCCTTGGGAGTTGCAGCATTATTGTTGTAATATTGGGGTTCATAATAAAAAATGTATTCCTCTTAGCAACCTGAGTACCATGTGGTCCAACCCTAATTGATATTTTTTGGCTGGGAAAGTCATCCAGAAAAAGCGAAGAGAAATATACGCTTTGGTTCGATGGTGAAGTACTAGTAAGCCAACTATACGTTGGGCCCACACCAGATTGGGTTTTGAGAAGTTGATTTCATAAGATAGGAAAACCTATTATCTTATTTGGGTAGATTTGTTGGTTAGGATATTAGCCAGGTAAAATATTGGGGCCTCTACTACATGTTACATAGTGTTTTCCTAATGGGACGATTATCAACTATATGTGAAGAGTGGTATTTCCACATGGCTTATCCATGATGGTAGGGTTTTCATTCAAACACTACAGAAGGTGCTATGTGGGTGACATGTGGGGACCAGTACTCATCTGGTAAGGTTTTGATGAATTATCTTAAAATGGTCATATCTTTTAACCTGTAATTCAGATCGTGATAAAAACTTATATCATTAGAAAGGACTTGACAAGATTAATGTAATGACATTATTTATAATATATTTTTATAAGTTTGAAAAATATTGAAACTTTATGATCTTTTTTCCATAACTAAACTTGGAGGTTGGGTAATCATAGTAACTACCTCCTTCTACCTTTTATTATGGGCCAGGAGTGTTAAGGGGGTATGTTATAGACACTGTAGTGGAAAATATTTCCATTGTTTCTACAAATTAGAGGTTAAGATAATCACAATCTGAGACAAGGGTTTTAGATTTAATTTTCCCTCAATATAATTTTCCTGATCTAAGTTTTTATTGTGAAAACCTGAGAATTAAATGTGTATGGCCCCATTTCCATCCACTTTGTTAGATCCTAGGAGGGATTTGAGATCACAATAAGGTTGATAAGAAAACATCATCATTAAACCTGCTATAGATGAGGAGATTTTCAAAATTTCCTTAATAAAGAACTAGTTAGAATCATATGGAGTGATTTCTTTGAAGGTGGTTATCTTTTCAAAGTCTCTCCATTCTACAAGCTTTGTCCTACCAATGCACTCATGGGGAGGGACCTATAATACTATAAAATCCATTTTCATGGCTCAAACTTGGCCTTGGGATGCAACCCTATGGTCTTGAAAACCTTATGTGATATGAAAAAAATCTACATGGAAACATTGTGTGATTTGTAATGGATGAATCTCACAACAATTAGGGCTCATCCATACATTTTTCACTCCCATCCACTATGTAACAGAAAGTATATTTTACTTGTTATATAAAAGTGACTCACTATAAAATAGAATTAATATTGTTTTTAAGTAAATTTAAATATGTTTACAAAATCATTATTTTAATTGATATGGTAAAATGGTTCTTAATTATGTATATTATAATTTTCTTTTATCTAGAAAGAATGTTAATAATTTTATTAACAAAAAGAAAATTACAATAACAAATTGAGTTTTACTATTTTTATTACTTTTAACTTTTTATTATTAACTGAGCCAACGTCTAAATGTTTAGAGTCATTTATGGATAATTTAAAATATTTATAAACTTGGATATATACTTTTTTAGCAATTTATTGATTCTTAATTGAGCCAACATATAAATTTTTACAAACATTTACACCACATCAACATTTCCTCCATACTAGTTGTAGAGTGTTTCTAGTTGCAATAATAATACGATGTTTAATGCATATTAAAATCAATAAAGGTTTTATAATTCTAAATATAAAACTACTTATAATTAAAATATTTTATTAATATGTTGCTCACAACCAACGGAAATTTATTTTTACTCTAGATCAACTAAGAGCATAGAGGAATCGAATCTCTCAAGTTGCAGACTTTTCCTTAGGTTTTATGCTAAAAAGGTTTGAATTTTAAGAAATTTGATCTCTCTAAAAACTCACAATATTTAACAAACCTATCTTCAAATCACCCCTCATCGATTAAAATAAACATATATGCTTCCATTTTTTGGGATGATAGTATGATGATATATTGAAAATAAAGCCCAAAAAATAATAATTTTTTTTATATATTTAAAAGATATTAGTTATATAAATAATCAAGATAATATATTTAATTAAAATTATCTAGATGGTTTTAAAAATATTAATGTATAAATTTATAATAATTAAATATATCTTCCTTTGAGTGTACTTCCTCAGTTTCATTTCTAAAATAAATATTTAAATACATGTTTATAACAAAATTTTAAAGAGTTATTAAGCTGTAAGGCATCCCTATTTGAAAACAACTCACTTAGCCGCCACTGTGTATTGGATCAAATGTTAGACGATTGAAATGTTTTAGGCCATTAGATCCACAAGTATATATATATATATATATATATATATATATATATATATATATATATATATATATATATATATATATATATATATATATATATATATATATATATATATATAATTTTTATAATGTTTGTTTTTTTTTTTTAAATAAGTTAATTGAATTTAGGTTTTGGTGACTTTTAAGTTAAAATGTTGTTATATTTTTATATGTAATGTAAATAGTTTTATATATGTTTTTTTACAATATTTTTTTTTCTTTTTAATAAGTTAAATTGAATTTAGGTAATAAAATAAAATAACAATAAACTATAAAAATAGCCCATGGTATTGACCCATGGTATTCATGTGGAATATAATTTATTTAAAGGGGGAAATTAAGATAGCCTAGATCAATCTTAACTCTGGAGTATTTGTTTTTTCCTTTTAATAAGTTAAATTGAATTTAGGTAATAAAATAAAATAACAATAAACTATAAAAACAGCCCATGGTATTGACCCATGGTATTCATGTGGAACATAGTTTATTTAAAAGGGGAAATTAAGATGGCCTAGATCAATATTAACTCCGGATCTACCAAGAGCCAAGAGGGATCA
The DNA here is from genome assembly GCA_034641835.2 of Pinus albicaulis. Lineage (NCBI taxonomy): Eukaryota > Viridiplantae > Streptophyta > Pinopsida > Pinales > Pinaceae > Pinus > Pinus albicaulis. The sequence continues at coordinate 1,340,525,361 of CM076582.1, read as the reverse complement.
AATGTTTTGATATGCAAATCTCGTTTAGAGTGAAAATATCTAAACTAAATATTTAATAAAATTATTTTTAATTGTTTATAACCATTATTCTTTTAAAATTTTACTTAATAAAACGTATCTAAAATTTCATACATCTAAATATACACAGTTTTATACTTTATAATCATAAACTAATTTCACATTATATGATGTTAAACTTACTCAACTTTTTATTTTGAAATTTCAAACAAAGTTTTTCACTACATAATTTTATCTTTTATAATTTTTTTATTTTTCAATTCCAAACAGAACTTAAAAAAGAAAAAACCCAGTCAGTCCTTACTGTAGATTATAGTTTTAAAAATTTGACTTTATTATTCATGGGTAGTATTTCTTAATATATAAAAAATGAAATTACTATGTCATTAACAATAGAGTAAGTTGAGACAACCCTAAGGGGTTTTTTGTACATGTTTTATCATAACATTTCCCTCAATCCAATATATATTATAGAGTATTCTAAAGAGAGAGTATATTCTAGTTTATAACCTGATGCACAATCAAAGAAAATGGCTAGGGATTTTACAAGTTATTAGTTTGTAACCTAATCCACAGTCAAAGAAAATGGCTATAGATGTCACAAATTATCATTCAAACAATGATTTATTGAAGTTCCTAGTTGAAATGGATCCTATTAGATGCGTGGTGGCTAGAGACACTAAAAATTTCAAAATAGTTATTGAATTTCTAATTTGAAATGGATTATATTAGATGCATGGTGGCCAGAGACACCAAAAAATTTAAAATATATATCTATTATGACATCCATATTGTTGACAAAACATCCAAATTTCCCACCTTATACAAAAATTTCTAGCAATAACCGCTCAATTTACTCTGCAATTTTTGAAACCCCCACCCATGTTAGGGAGATCATGGTGTAAAATCAAATGTTCCTCTGCTCTTTTTAAAGGGTTCATAAAAAAAAGAAAATGAGAAAGTCAATATTGTGGTATAATAACTAATTTTTAAATCATTGTGACAAAAAAACATCACATTAGCTCACAAAATATATCTAATGCTATAAGGATCTAGAGAGGTATTCACAATCAGCTTGGAAAACCAGGCATGAAGATGCTTCTAATTTTGAATGAAGTAGTCTTCAAAAGTTACTAGCTCTATTTTAATTACATGAATGTATTGAAAACCAACTGATAGTATTTACTTCTTGTTTTATTTGGATGTGTTGCAAGTTGATATTTATTGCTATATAAGTTGAGCATCAAATTATTATGTAACGATTGTGCCAAGAAGTTTTTAAATTATTTATCTTTAGCTATATCTTATTAGCTTATTTTGATTTCAATCAAGAAGAGGCTTCAGAGTTTAAGAACTATATCTTAGATCTGAACATGTGATTCTATTAAAATTTATGAAACAAATACATTTTTTACAACTTGGATGTTTAAATATGTGATTTTGGAAGTGATAGTGGCTTCTTTAGACACTTGATTAGTATTGTGAAAGAACTTTGATTATATCATTAAGGACTGTGAGTAGTTCATGTAGCAGTTGCATTGCTTATAACATATTTTCATATCCTTTGTATAAGCTATTGTATATATAGTTCTAACACATTTCCCCGACATGTTAGCTATATGGTGAGTAGTTGATGTAGAAATTGCATTACTTATAACCGATTTTTATATCCTCTGTATAAGCTATTGTATCTACAATTATAACACATTTCCCCCAAGTGTTACGTATATGGTGATTGAGTGTTGATGGATTATTTAGACACTTTATTAGTATTGTGGAAGAACTTGGAGTATATCATTAAGGACTGTGAGTAATTCATGTAGCAGTTGCATTGCTTATGAAATATTTTTATATCATTTGGATAGGTTGTTGTATATACAGTTATATTATGATATGGATACACATTCCCCCAAGCGTTACCATATTGTGATTGTTGTCCAGTTGTTGATATTTAGAGAAATGTAATTAAATAATTGATGGTTTTGTAACATCAAAGTTACTATGATGACCTTTTATCTTAGGATGACTCCTTAGTGTTGAGATTCAATTTGCATGATGAAGATGCATAGATCGCTTCACAGGAAAAACCTTTTTCCTATTGATAGTATGTGATAGTTGTATGAATGGACTGTTTATATTGTCCTCATTGTCATAAGATTCAACACAATTATTTTTTTTATAAGTATATATACAAGTTATACATATTATGTAGTAATAAATGTTCTTTACTAATTACAGTCACTGAAAGGAGAAATGATCTCAATACACCCCTCTAGATATACAATGTATCATGGTATTCTTCTCATTTGGTGACACATAGAAATTCCAATAAAGTATATCTTGAAAAGGTTTCCTACATATATTAGCCCAACATGCAAGGTCATCATTCTCATGTTATTGAATCCTCATTTTTTAATGCCTCCATAAACTTTGCTTAATGTTTTGTAGATTATTGTTTTCATTGACATCAAACAATTTGATGTAGTTCTTTTTCCAAAAACACTTGTCAATAGTTCCCTACTAACACTTATTCCATATTGAGATTGATATTTTGCAATTTTTCCCGGGGTTTATCTCATATTTCTTGATACTAACTCATTTACCTTCACCTTTTTGGAATTCCTAATGCACAATCATTAAACTATATTTCTTAGATATTTTTGCTTTCAAAATATATTGAAGAGTTATAATTATAAAAAAATATTTTTAAAATTAATGTAGAAATTTGATTGTGAAAGTAGTACTTTTTAATGATATAACTAGTAAATCTATTATACCTTCTTATTTTTTTAATGATTGACTTAAGATTAACACTAGTATTTTGTCATGAGGAGATTTTTTATTTTTCATGTCAATTACCTTTTATAACTTTGGGAGGTTCTTAATATTGCATTTTTTTTTAATAAATGAAACTCAATTATATACTTAAAAATATGATTAGGTAAGAGAATTTTAGGATTATAATTTTTTTTTTTGGTCCAAGTTGACAATGTGAATGCCTATTTAACTAAAGTTGGCTCCCATGTCAATACCTCCCCATGGGGTTTGAAGATAATAGGTAATGGAAATTGAATGACATATAAAACAAATAATTTATACGTCAAAAAATCAGTTTTATATATTATAGTAGTTATTGTTTGAGTAATATTTCAATTTGACATTCAATTATTTATTACTAAAGTTGTTCTATTTAGTAGGGAGTACAATAATTTTGTAATCAAATAATAGGATAAAACATATTCACAATATAATTTATTTGAATGAATAGATGTGTGTAAAATATTTTAATGACAAACTAGATTTGTCATTATAAAATACAAACTATAAATTAAATTTGTGAAATTACTTCATATTTTTTTTCTTGTGTATGTAGAGAAAGACTAAACCAAGTTTCGAGTCAAGAAAATAAACCATAACATGAATAACAATATCTCCTTCCAAAAATGTCTCCATATTAAAATGACATTCACTTTCTTGTATACCAAGACTATTGTTCTTCTTATACAATTTCTCACAAGCATGCAATTGATGCTTAGATATGTAGATGAACTTGGAGTAAATTCTATTTATGTTAATAAAAATTCTCTTTATTTACATCTATTCTAGAAATATTGTACTTGAATGTATTTAAAATATTTTATTTTAGTTACATCCTCATTTCATGCTTGTTTCAGAGGATTATTAATCACCAAAGAATTTTCACCAAAGCATTATTAATAACTCTTATAATCAATATATTTGAAACCTCCATGACCTTCTTCCATGGAAGTAAAATTTGTCTTTCATTCATTCACGATGGCTCCTTCTCTGCAACAAATTATTTCATTATGTTTGTTTTCATATATGTTTTCACCTGCAATTGTCTATTTCAATATCTATAACAAAATTTTCTGGTTGATAACTCTTATAATCAATATCTTTGAAACTTCGACGACCTGCTTCCATGTAAGCAAAATTTTCTCAGCAACAACTTATTTCTTCTACGCTACTCTTTCCTACAATATTTTCTTATGGCATTTCTTTTGCAACATGTGGTGCAATTGCTAGTGATAACCTTTGCACACATGAACTTGAGATAGAAAGATTTTTATCAGAGTCTTCTTAAATTTTTGGTTTTATTTTATTTTTTTGGATTATTAAATATTTTTAATAATTAAATTTTAATCGTAAATTTATGTTAAAGTTTTTCTTTCTTAATTTGAAATTAATTTAAAATGATAATAAAATTTATATTAATTTTTTTTAATATTACAATTTTTTTTCAAATTTATCTAAATAGAAAAATGAAAAATTGATTATATATATATATATATATATATATATATATATATATATATATATATATATATATATATATATATAATTTTCATGTTCACTTACTTAGAATATAAAATATATATAAAATATAAAGAATAGTTAGTGATTATCTATTGATAAAAAGAAATATTTAAAATATAATTGAAAATATAAATTTATTTTTTCTTAAATAAACTACTATTCTAGATATTAATGATGATTGTGTAGAATGATTATTAAACAAAACTACTTTTAGGAATAAGGTCGAACCTCAAAAAAAGCAATGAGTATAACAATGAATTCAAAAATAAACTATCAATTCTATTCATACATACATATATAACATTAATATTAATATTAGTATTTACTTGTTATCACTAATATTTCATTTGTTAATTAAAAAATAACATTGAATTTATAAAAATTAATTAATTATATATATATATATATATATATATATATATATATATATATATATATATATATATAAGTTTGGAAAATCCTTTCTATTCCATTTCGAAAAGAAGACAACATATATATAAATGTCCAACAATGTTAGATGGTCTCAACCGGTCTATTGGCCATCTCCCTGCATGATAAGCCATCCAAAATTTAAGGGTTTTCAAATTGTCCAGCAATAAAATATAAGTCCGAATAACCTTAATAATCTTAATAGCTAGATATCTAAGATAGAAAATAAACAATGGTAAAGTCATCTGATACACTAATTTTATGTACAAAACATAACCATGTTGATCACCCAAGGACTCATCCAAAGAATCATCAAGCATCACATATTTGGCACTAGAACCTAACAACTTTGTTCGTGGAAGACAAGGGATGTGTTTCTCAATCCAATTGAGACGAACATTTTGAACTTAGATTTGTGGTTGGATGAACTGGAATTTCCTAGAGATCATAATTTGGTTTGGATGACCCAGCAGAACTAGACACAATTGCTTTGGACACAATGTTCTTCATGAGCCAATATAAAAAAACTAACTGTTAGCATTGGGTTTATCTTCCATGAGAATAGCCAGGATATTGCACTAAGGATTTCCACTTCCAAATCCAGATCTTTTTTTAAATTTGTGTTTTAATTATGATTCCCAACTTGATATCAACTAACGAACATGAGGAGGAGTGTTATAGTGGTAAGCCTGAACAACGTCCTATGTCTTCCCTACAGGGGCATGATGCCCTCTACCCTTGGCTAGAGAAGGTTGATCCTACCCTTCACCATTCCCCTGACCTCTATTGTTTCCCTGAGCATGGTATCCCTAACCAAAATTCCTTTTGCGAGAGGTGGGTCATGAGAAAGGACTGAATTACAAACCACACAGAGGAACATTGAAGAGGAACTAGAGAATTCCAATATCTACCAACCAAAAAACCGACTAAGCTCACACTTATCCCACATAGAGACAAAGAGGAATACGAGCTTTACCAAGATGAGTTGTGGTACATACCTGAAAAATATAAGAGAACACGATAAACAAAAAATAAGAAGTAGATTCAGAAAACCCAAAACCTCCACAGATTTAAATTGACCATGACCCAATGGGCTATAGATGCTTTCCTTTAGAATCCAGGAACCCTTTGAAGATATGGTTATCTTCCAAACAAGGTTTCTCTTTTCTCAATTAACCCAAATGGCTTGGAGCATACGTTATATCATTAAGGAGACGACTTGTTTACAAGCCCATACCCCCAAGACATTACGTGGGGTCTCAATATTAATTAAAAAATGCAAAGGCATTACAAAGATAATAATTCTATAGATCACAGAGAGACTCAAAGGGAACATAAGTTTGGGTTCACATTTCACAATACTTGCTTCAAAAATGACCTAAAATTCCTAGATTTCCAAACTCCACAATTTAGAAATAATCATTATAATGGTCAAGCAAAGACAAATAACTAGGCCTAAGAGAATGAGATAATGATTAACAAAAAAAGCATACCCACATCGATAAATTTTAGACTGAAAGTCACATATGTGAAGGAGTCTCTCGTCCACTGCTTCTCTTGAAACTTGCAGAAAGTGTTTAACCCTTGTCGATCAACAAATAACTATTCTAGAGTGAAAACCCATAACCAAGTTTGATCGTCTACCCCCACAGCCCCCAAGATAACTTTCCACATTCAATGCCACCTTTCCCATTGAAAAGGGTAAATGAAGGTCATAATCCGACCACCTCTCTTTATGCTTCCTAATTGCAATGCCCTTGGCTCTAATCCTGCCAAGACCATTATGCCCTCTATCACCCCAATTAGGGATGATTAAGTAATTTTTTTAATTTAAATGTAAAATTATATAAAATTTTAAGAATAATTAAAAAAATAAATTAAAATCATTTTACTTAATTTTTAATTAAAAATATTATATAAAAAATTAACTATACAAATAATTTTTTACTGAATTTTTAATTAAAATTATTATATAAAAAAATTAACTATAAAAATAAATTTCAAAATATTATAAAATGATTTAATTTTTATTAACATAATTTTTTTTTGTTAAATCATAAAATTTATTATAATTAAAAATTATGTAATGTTAACTATAATTGATATTAATTTTAATAACTATTTATTTATTACGAACCTGTTGACTTATCATTATTAAAATAAAAAATAATGCAGAAATTGAATAATGTTAGGATTGACGTTCAATATAGAGTACAATGATTTTAAAAACTTAACCAAATAGTTTAAAGAAAATTAAAAAAATAGCTAAATACGAGAATAAAAGATGCTGTAAATTTAAAATCTGATATCATAATAAAATCATGATCATATTTAAAAAATTTACTACAACATAATTAGGTTATGAAATATGCTTTTAGATGCCAGCTTGGTTTGGTCCGAAAATAGTAGGTTACCTAGCTTCCAAGAGAAGTTTAGATTTCTTAAAATTTAGGTTAATCAACAAAGCAAAGTAATTGAGTAGTTATGAGCTTAATTTTAGGTATATGGATTATTATTATTGCATAGTAAAGTGATTGAACATTTTATAAGAATATCGGTAACCCCTCATTGTTTAGATATTTCTATATATATTAGTTTTTAAAACCTTATTAATTTTTATTTTGTTTTCAAATTTCATCTTTTATTCATAAAAAATTATTTTATTAAAATCAATTTCAAATAATCTAGCGAAAAAATCCATATCCACTTAACAATTTGAAGCAATCTACCAGACTATTTGAATATCAACTAGGGTAGGATTTTCTCATTTAACATTGCTGGCACAATATTCCATGCATAGAGATTCTCATTAAATGACAAGATTAAAGTGGAAGATATAACACATGTATTATAGTACAAAGTATACATTTGGAGTGTTGTTGATGTCCATGATTATGCCCAAGGGGTTTTATTATGAGTTTTTACCTCTCAACACTGTTCTTAGATTCGTCCTCTCCCACCTGTAAAATTCATTATTTTAATAATATTTTAGTAATATTTCTTTTTACATCGTATCGGCTCAGTGTATTTGTGGGACTCGTAGATCGTTTGGAGGAGGATTTGTGGTAATTGTGCTAGTTGCTCGATATCTCTGTTAGTATTGAAATATCATAGTTTCGGCTTCGTGGTCATTATTCTAAAGCTAACATCTCAATTTCATTGACGGTTGGAGAAACAAATGTTAGAAATATTGACCTTGATGTCATTAATTAATTAAAATTATGTTGATGTATTAAGAGTTTTATTTTATAAAAGGCTTAAAGTGATGCCAACTGTAAAGGTTAATCAATATGAAGGCTAGAAAATTGTCAAAAAGGACATAATATACTAAGGCAAAGTTGAAATACATATATTTCATTAAACAGAAAATGTAGAAAACATAAGTCTCATGTGTCACTTATCATCATTATTGATTGAAATGTTACAATATATTTTTCTATTACAAATATTTTCAAATCTAAACATATAGTAAGAGAGCAATTTTCTTTTGGAATCCCAAGAGACAATGCTTCACTTCATATTCTACAAGGAAAACAAACAACCAAAGAGGCTTGCTTATAAAAGGCACAACATAGAGCAGAATCTTTTTGGTTTTTTCAAGGGAAGAAAGGAGAGTTTCCATACCAAGACATTGATGGACAACATCAGAAGAGGAAGAGAAATTGGAAGAGGGTAGGAAATTCAACAATGAATATGATAGCAGAATGGTCTATGAGGTAACTAGCATCTAAAGCTTGAAGTTCTAATTGAGAAATTTCTATCCCCCTGTATGTTGTAGTTCGAAGAGGAACATGTTGTTCCCTATTGAGGTAGGATCCTCATGTGAATTGTAGCCTATAGAAAATTTGTGGGAGTTGGAGCTTCCTTCGAGGTAGTATCCTCTTGTAGGTAGGAGCCTACAAAAATATGATTTGATAAGGATTATTAGCCTTCCTTCACATCATTTTCAGCATAATATTCGTGGTTTTCTCCGTGAGGGTTTCCACTTATATATTGTGTCCTTCTGTGCTTATTATGAATGCTATGTGAATGAAATTTAACTCTTGATAAGCAATCGAAAAACTCTCCTCATGACACGTGCAAAATGAATTCAATGTAACATGAACAAGAAATATTAATTGAATAATAAATAAAGACGAGCAAAGAAAAATAATATTATATTACTCATTCACCCCCCCTCTTAGTAATTTCCCATCTTAAATATCAATTTGTATGAGAGCCAAGTTCCTAAGTCACCAAAATGGCTAGTCTAGAAGGATTTTCAACGAATAAATCCCCATTATTTGCTTGCATAATCTATGATTTCTAGAAAGTCAGAATGGTGACCTACTTAGTGTCTCTTGGAATAGAAGTCTAGGCTGCGGTGATGGTACAATATGAAGAACCAAAGGAAGGGACTAGTGACAGAAATGCCAAACTAGATTTCATAGAAAATGCAAAGGCAATGAATGCACTTTTGAGTGGTCTATGCAAGTCAGAATTCATCAAAATAATGCATTTTCAAATAGCCAAAGAAATCTAGGATAAATTAGAAAATATTCATGAAGGAGATAAAAGGGTAAATATGGGTAAGTTGAAAATATATAACACACAGTTTGAGGCCTTAAAAATGAATGATGATGAATATATAGCTAAATTCTTCTTAAGGTTTGCTAAAATTGTGAACATCATGATAGGTCTAGGGGAAAAGATCAAAGAAAGTGTAATAGTCAAAAAATAAAATTGAGATTGTAGCCATCTAAACTTAATCCTAAGGTTTCAGCCATAGAAGAAATAACATACTTCAAACTTTTGACCGGGGACCAATTACTTGGGACCTCGACAACATATGAGATGAGAATTCCAAAATGGAAGTCAAACATGAGGGAGACAACCTTCAAGGTAGACAAGTTCATAGATGAAAAGGAATTTCCATGCTCAAGTTCTGATGAAGAAGAATCAAAATTCGTTAGAAGATTGAAGAAAGGCGCATGTAAGTACAAAGGAAAAATTCCATTTAAGAGGTTTAATTATGGAAGAGTGGGGCATTATGCCTCAAAATGTCCCTATAAGAAAGCAGAAAATCAGCCAAAAGGGGAAGTGAAAAACAAATTCAATAATATGAAAAAAAGAGAAAAGATTTAATAGAAAAAAATTTTATGCTCAACAAGATAGCAGTGCATCTCAAAGCTCAGACGAAACCTCTTATGATGATGGAACCTATGAATTCATTTTGATGGCCTGGGAAGAGCTTGAAAAAGTTCTTTTGGAATATGAATAAGAAGGCGAGGTAGATATTGAGGGGGATTTGGTTAGTGCCCTGAATGAAATGGAAAGGATTAAACACAAGAATAGAAAACAGAAAGAGATTCTTATAAAATATGTAAAAGAAGAATCAAATCTAGAAGACATTATTAAGTTGAAAGTTGAACTGGAAGAGGAAAATAAGGTGGAAGATATTCTGATGGAACAAATAAAAGAGAAAAATGAGTGTGAAAGATTGGAAGAAGAGGTAGTAAGTTTGAGGAAGAAATTAGAGAAGGCTCAAACTGAATTAATTATGAACATTCAATAGATAAAAGGTTTTGAACAGTTGAAAAAGATATTAAATTCTCAAATATCTCCACCTGTAAAGGTTGGGATAGGATATGAAGGAAAATATAGTAAGTCTGAGGTAGAGGATAATAAGGCAGTCACTTTTGTAAAAGTTGTCATAGGAGACAATGAAAATTCTCATCAAGCTCAGAACAAAAATCTGGGCAACACTTCGACATCAAATGAAAAATTGCAAAGAAACACTTATGAGAAAAACCAAGAGACAAAAGGAGTGAACAATCAAACAACAAACAAGCATAGACGATCTTGCGTCAAAAGACAGAATTTTCAAATATCTAGATGGTTATATCCCCAAAAATCGTCGTGTACCAGATACAAATATTTCTTCTACGGGTACTGCTACTCCTGTAAAAAATTTGGGCATAAAGCCATGGACTATAGAGCTTGCGTAAAAATATTTTATGTTGGAAATTCAAAAGGAATTAAGGATAATAATGGATTCACACGTGTATATACTCCTCTCCATAATTCTATCATATTTTTTTATTGTCACAATATTGGACACAAGTCATACGAATGTCATCTTACGGACAATAAACCTTCATCTCAGGAATAACTATAGAACAAACGAATGCATACAATGGAGAAAGAAGATTAATAAGTGTGATCTAGTTCTATATGCTCAATATAAAAATAGTCAATGGTATGTGGAAATGTTTGATCTAGACATATGACCAGAGACATAACCAAGTTTGTAACCTTGGATGAAAAGAAATCTGGTAATGTCACATTTGGCAGTGATAAAGCAGGGAAAATTTGAAGGAAAAGGAAGAATCAGTCTAAATAATGGAAGAGGAAAGCCTCAGGATGTATTGTTTGTAGTTGGTCTAAAACACAATCTTCTAAGTGAGTCAAATGTGTGACAAAGATGATGAGTTCCTCTTTAGAGCTCAAGATTGTGAAGTCACGTCAATCACTCAAGAAAAAAATTCTGTTAAGGGGGTTCGAACAAATATTAATGTATATATAATGAAATATGAGAGTGAAGGATGCTACATCATAAAACTTGATGAACCTTGGTTATGGCACAGAAGATTCGGGACATCTCAATTTTGATCACATCATCAAAATTAGCAAGAAGAAAATAGTTAGAGACCTACCAACAATAAATAAGCCGCAAAATACTATATGTAGTATCCCAAAATGGGGAAGCAACAATATATGAACATAAAAATGGAAATAGCAGTGAATAACATTACACCAGTATGTATGAAATTCATGGAGCCATTTTATTATATAATCAACAAAAATAAGTACAATAGAAGCGGGCAAAAATAAAATAATCAAGGCAAACAAGCCTCCCATGAATACATATGCCAAAAGTGAAATGTTGCTACATAGAAGAATGCTCATGAACATGTACAACATAGCCTTAGATGGTACACTTCTGTTGGAAATGTACAATAGTATGTATCTACCAATGTATCGCTCAAGGAGTGTTGGGAGTAAAGATCTAATCTCCCACACACATTTGGAAGACAACCTGGAAAGGATTTCCTGAAATGTCCAAAAGTGAAAAAATGTCGAAATGTAGCCCTAGGACTGAATAGAAGCTACAACTCAAGTACTGGATGAAGATGGTTGTAGATGATACATATGAATAATGGATCTCATCCAATAGATCCTTCAGGTGAAAGGATGATCCAATCATTGAAGATCTCACCCTCCAATCAAACACTGCAAATTCTCACTGAAATAATGCAGTCCAAGAGGGGCAATGCACTGTAGGAGATGGAAAATATGTTTTCCAAGAGCCGAGATGTGAAATATGCTCTAGAATCTTCCTCACTGATCTCCCAAATAGAATAATGTTTCATCCTCTGAAAAACTAGCTCCTAAAGTGGGTTTCTCAACCATCCACTGCAACACCTCACAACACAACATTATTCTCTATAGAAATATCATCGTAGCTGAAGACTGAAGCTTTTTCCTTAAGCCTTAGTGTGTAAAAATGAAGTGCAAGCTCCCCCAAGAGGCCTCTCAAGAAAGGAGATGGGATTCGCTCTCAGGAACACCCGGTGCTAAACACTACAGTAATATCAACTATATAGCTAAAGAATGCACAATAGTCATGCAGACCATAAAATCAATAATCAATAACATGCCCCACTATGGCTGCCTTGCCCTCCTTATAAAAATGTGTGAGCCTTATTACCTTGGGTCCCACTCATTAGGGTTTCTTCCTTCAAGGAATTTTCCTCCCACTATCACTGCGTTGTCTCTATTACTCCATCCATACTAGCGCTGTTGACTTGGTCAAACTTGACCTTGTCCACATGTATTTTCCCTTGTTTACACATAAGGGTGCTAGATCCAGCTATTATTATGTTCCCTTTTCATATTAAGAGGGATTTTATGTCTGTTTAAGATATTTATGGACCTCCTTACCCATTTATTCATCTAACTAGGTGTTGGAAACAAAAATAATATTCCCATTAGCTGCATGCTAATTTAGGAATATTACACTATATGTAGGTCCTTCCAAATGGGAAAAAAAACTCGAACATAATTTAAAGTCAAATAGAAGCTATCAAGTAGTAAGTGTCTACAAATAGTTCAATGGATCTTTGATGGCCTTTGAGAGAAGATGCACTAAGAGGAGGAAAATATTTTCTGTTGATAATCGATGACTGTTCTAGATAGAGATGGGTGGAATTTCTCAGATACAAGTCTAAAGCATTTTAAAAATTCAAAATATTCAAGGCACTGCCAGAAAACCAAACAGGGTGTAAAATAAAGTGCATCAGATCAGATAGAGGAAATGGAGTCACATGAGATAAGTTTGTGGACATGTGTAATGAATTTGCGATAAAGCAAAAATACACTATTGCAGATACACCTCAACATAATGGAGTTGTAGAGAGGAAAAATAGGTATGTTTAGAAAATAGCTAGAGCTATGATGCAAGAAAGAAACATCTGTCAAACCTACTGGGCAGAGGTAGTACATAAAATAATACATATCCTCAACAAGTCACATCTCAGACCAAACTACGACAAGACACCATATGAACTATGGCACGAGAAATCAACATCAATAAAGAATTTTAGGGTTTTCGGTAGTAAATTATTTATCAAAAATAATGATGAAAAAATAGGAAAGTATGATGGTAGATCTGATGAAGGAATATTTTTAGGGTACTCATCAAAAAGTAAGGGATACAGGTGCTATAATAAGAGGCTGCATAAGATTTTGGAATGCATCAACGTAATATTTGATGAAGAATCACAAGATAAAACTGACAGAAAAAAATTTTATTAACCATCTAGATCATCATCATTGTGAAAACCGAGATAGTGAGGAGCAGGATGAAACATCAAAAGATACATATATGCACTCAAAATTTCCCTGACGACAAAATCAAAAGAATCGTCTAGAAAAACAAATTATTGGAGACAAAAGTGAAGGAGTTCAAACAAGAAGAAAACTACCAGAAAAGTATAAGGAAGTTCATCTAGCTATGTTGTTAGAAATAGAGCCAAAGAACTTTGATGAGGCAAGTAAAGACAAAAATTTTATCAATGCCATGAACGAAGAGTTAAACCAAATTGAGAAAAATAAAACATGGGATATAACACCAAGACTTGTTGGAAATAATGTCATTCACAAAAAATGGGTATTCAAAAATAAGATGAATGAACAGGGTCAAGTAATTAGAAATAAATCCATACTAGTATGTAAGGGGTATTCACAAATATAAGGTCTTGATTATGAAGAAACTTTTGCACCAATTGCGAGAATGGAAGCAATCATGATGTTTTTGGATTTCACATGCTACAATGATTTCAAGGTGTATCAAATGGACGTGAAGTATGCCTTCCTAAATGGTGACCCAGAGGAGGAAGTTTTCATGGAACAACCTGAAGGTTTTTTGTTATCTAATAAGCTCAACTATATTTGCAGATTAAAGAAAGATTTATATGGTCTTACACAAGCACCACGAGCATGGTATTCTAGGTTGGACAAGTACCTTCAGAAACAAGGGCTTGGGAAGGGAGGATTTGATAGTAATTTATACATAAAGGCTAATAAAGATGAATTATTAATCATGGTTGTATATGTAGATGAAATCATGTTGGGAGCAATGAAAAGGATTTGGTAAAAGGATTTGCTGAAGAGATGAAGTCAGAGTTCGAGATGTCAATGATTGGAGAACTTACCTTCTACCTACAGCTTCAAATCGTACAGAAGGTCGAAAGCATATTTATTTCACAAGAAAATTACCTGAGAAATATGTTAAAAAGGTTCCAAATGGAAGACTACAAATGGGTGTCAACCCACATGACTAATGGATGCAAGTTATGTGTAGATGATGGGTCATTAGATGTCGGTCAGAAACTTTACAGGGCTATGATAGGAAATTTGTTCTATCTAACATATTCTAGACCAGACATAATGTTGGCAGTCAAACTAGTGGCAAGATATCAATCATGACCTAAAAAAATCACATGTTAGAAACCAAGAGGATATTCATATACCTACAAGGAACTATAAATTATGAACTATGGTATCTGAGAGGTAAATATTTTACACTGAAAACATATACAAATACGGATTGGGCTAGCTTTGTGGATGACAGGAAAACACAAGTGGTGGCATATTATATCTAGGAGAGAGTCCAGTGGCATGGATAAGCAATAAATAAACATTAGTCTCTCTATCCATAGCTGAATCTGAATACATAGAAGTTGCATCTTGTTGCACACAAGTGATGTGGATGAAACAAACACTTTAGGACATGAAAAAAAATTCAATGAGCCTATTCCTATCAGATGCAACAATATGACTGCATTAAGCATGTTGGAAAATCTTGTGCTACGTTCAAAGACCAAGCACCTCCCTATAAAATACCACTTTCTCAGAGAACAAGTAGCTGAGAAGGCAGTAAATATGCAATACATCCCCACAAAGGAACAAATAGTAGACATATTTACATAACTAGTTGCTAGAGAACTATTCGAATACCTGAGAAACAAGCTCAGGATAATTTCTACAGATGATGATCATTAATATTACGTCGAGGGGAGAATTCAAAAAAAAAAGGAGGGGGAGTTGTGTGTACTAGCTAAAGGGGAGAATACAGTAGCAGAAAGAAGCAAAGAAGAGAAACTACACTCTTACAAATTTATCATGAATCTGAAGAAAAATGATCAAAGACATCATAAGAGTATGAGATCAATCCCCCTTTGTCACAATCATAACTAACATCTATCAGCTACATTCATCTTTAATGCAATTTTTGTTTGATGTACATATCCTGCATGAAAACATGTAAATAAATAAATAGACAAATAAGTACTAGAATTGTTAAAATTCTCCAAAAAATATTCATTCTCAGATTGTCTACATGAAATTTATTGATCTATAAGTTCATGAAATAAATGATAAATTCTCTATGAAAATCTAAGTTCTATTCTCATATAATCTCATGAAAGTGAAAGAAAATACCTTCATCCAGAAGAGAAGAAAATTATCTTGTACCCAATTATAACTGCAACCAAAAACAAAGAGGCCACTATTCAAGTATATTGGAAGAATACATCAAGTGGTCAAGATGAAATCGTACTTTCAAATTCGAAAAAAAAAACCTTCAACACAATCAAATAAAAAAGGGAAAATGTTTTTAATTCATAAAATGAACAAGTGAAAAATGTCGCAATGGATCACTCATGTGATGACTACAACAATGAAGATCAAGGAAACATAGTGGAAATAAGTTAATGGGATGATTGTTGTGCATCACTGGGATTTTCCCAAAATCCTTTAGCCTCACTATGGAATTTTTTTTATGAAGCTTGTTGGTTTGAGGGGTCCTGACCCAGGTTTGGATTTTAGGTTTTCCAACAAACCCCTATACTGCTGGCCCTTTCAACAATGACCTACTTTCGCAGGCCAAGGTCTCACCCAAAGTAGTATGCGTGGGTTCTAGAACTAGGTTTCCACACCCTGGGAGAAAGCAGGTAATTAAGGTAGTCCTGTTGAGATCTATCATGTTCGCACAGAAGAAATATTATTACAGAGCCCTTATAGTATAAAAATTTAACTTATAACCTCATAGAAAGCATTTAAACATAACATAGGTACTATTATTAAGCAGATCTTACCAACACCTTCACATCCACATGTCCATCAGTAATTATCATCACAGAATAACGGAATTGCAGCTTATTTCAGATAACACAAGCATAACTCAACCGTAAACGCATCTAGTTCAGGTAACACAGAGATACTTCCACATATTCCACATTCATTAACATCTAAAACCAAGTTACAAACCTCAGTCATAACCCGCGCGGGGTCTGCACATAGTAGGACTGAGGATCTCTATGCACACAGCCAGTGGGAGTCCTTACCCAATACCACCCAAAACGGATCTCAATAGTTTGTACTTAGCATCAATCTTACTTAGTCTTAGACTCAAAATATCCATCTATTTATATTATCATAGCCTACACTATCCCGTGGTCCACAAACTGCGTTTTGCAGATTATAAGCCTACCCTTTTACCCATTATAATACATTAGGGGCTTTGACTGGCCCCAAATCCCTCGTGCTATACTAATTACTACAAAAAATATATCAAAAACACAGCTAGGGGACCCTATTCCAATAGGCCCCCAACACAATCTTCTGAATCGTCTTGAGTCATAGCGGCCATGGGGTTTTCATATTAGCATGGAGCTGCTTGATTGCATCGACCAGAGGAGGCAACACTCCTTTTCTCTGCGCGGTAATGTTCTGCGTAATGTCCACAAAATTTTGTGAAGTTAGGTATTTTGTGGCAGCAGTGAAACTCTCCAGGGTCTGATTCAGTTGTTTAATCGCGGCATCTAGGTCCTGGGATAACTAGAGGGCTTCATCGGCCAATGGCTTGAGATGGTCGCTCAGAACCTTTTTCTTGTGGTGAAGCCCCTCCAGGTCATCCCTAAGCTCATGTTTGGCTCGCATACTTACCAGGCGTTGGGTTGGGATCAAAGTGGGCATTGTAGCCTCCATTTTCTCGAACTCTTCTTCCTTCTGGCGCAGTTCTTGGGTAAAATCATGCAGAAGAGGTTGCACTGTAGACCACAACTGCATAACTGTCTCAAACAATTCAATGCCTTGAGAAATTTGTGTTGTAATGGTGTTTGTAGCTTCTGTGACCAATGCAACCCTCTAGATGCGTACCTGAGGAGGGGTTTCCAGCTGCAACTTAGCTTTCAATGTAGCAATCTACTGCTCCATCTCATCCTTAACACTCTGGATCTCGATCCGACAGGGCTCCGACGAGTCCCTCAATCTTATCATGGGGGGTGGTAGAAGCTAGAATGTCTTCGGTCACTACTTCGCAGATTCTGTTGATCGGCCTCAGTAGTCTTTTCTATGATGGTCTTCTTGGTTGTACTTAGTTGTTGTTTCACGTGTTGGTCTCTGTGCTAGATTTCCTAAAAAATGGACGTGTGGAGAGCTTGCAGTAGCTCACCCTGAAGCTAGTCCAAGTCCAGATGTATTTCCGTGTAGGCCTGGACTTGTGCACATAAAATGAGTGGACTGAGAGTGATTTTTGTACCTGGAAGGGGGTAGAGGCGGCTCTCAATCGTGGATATCAAGTCAGTGTTGGTCACTTGGGGCAGCCTCGGTTGAACCACACTTGTCTACAGGGTATTGGCTTTGAGCTGAAGAGGTTGGGGCTCAGACTATAATGCGGTGACTGTGACCTTCTGCTACTCTTCCAAGGCAAGCCACCTGTCCTCTGAAGCAATGGTGACCGCATTTGCAATTTTCTCCAGATATTCTTTGGTTAAAGTAACCTCAATCTCCCTACCGGGCCTCATAGACCATCGTTTCGTTCGCGAGCCCTTGAGAGGCTCAGCTATCCATCTCGTGCCATGCGGGGAATCAGCACCTTGCTCATCCATGCCCTTAGTTTCCATGTCCTGCTATGACTCCTACTCCACACCCTAGGCCACATCTCGGGGAACCTCTATCCTGGTGGAGCTTTCTGGGCCATGACCTTTTGAGTTCTTGGTAGTATTAGGTGGGGTGGTGGTCTTCGAAGCTGCGCTTGTACCAGCAGTGTTGATCATTATAGGGCCATCTCATTTGAATCCCAATTTATAGTGCGGTGTCCAAGTGGTGATGAGCCGATCGATTTCCTCATCGACTACCATGTAAGGCAGCGACATCCAAGCTGGATCATTATGGCCTTGAATTTACACATTGTGCATCATAACCTGGAATTTCGTGATGCTATTATAATTTCCATAGACCATCGGTGACAGGCGTCGCCTGGAGTGAATTGTTGTTGTGAGTGCAGCATTAGATAGTATCCAAAATAGTTTGTTTTCCCCAATATGCTTTACATCCTTTGAATCCAAAAATTTTGTGTATCACGCCCCTTCACACATGCTCGGTTCAAGCTCAGGTATGACCGATCCTTTAGGGTCTTCCCATGCAACGAATGGAATTAAGAGCAGCAACCAAGAGTAATAGAAAGCCTTCCCATGGTCCTGGGCCTCGCACACAATTTTCATAAACTCAGTGCAAAGGAACTGCAACCAGTTAAATTAGACCGCCTTTTCACAGCAGCCAGCAAGCTGAATCACATAGGCAGGGATAGTCGTGGCCTGGAACTTGCACATCATTTTACAAGCCAGTAGCAGGGTACCCATGCGCACTCGAGGGTCAGCAATGGTTCCGATCAGGAACCCTCTTTTGATTCACTCGAAATGGTAGTCTTCTCACACCTTGTTGGCAATATTTTGCTCATACTTCTTGTTGACTCGTGGGATTCATCCCCTTCATGGGGAGACCAATAATGCAGTGAATTAGGGCACCATCGATTCGAATGTGGTCCTGGATCCACAAGCTGCCATCATGGATCAAGGCTAGTAGTTGTTGGACAACTAGTCTAGTGAGGTATCTGCAGCAAGTTTAGTAATCCTAAAACTTCTAACCCATTCGCCCACAACATTAGTACTACCTTCAGCACATCATCCTCCAGTACTCTTTCAAGATACAACTTAGTTTCCAATTCTGGGAAGTCCTCCAGGTTGGCAAGGTCGTGATCATCGAACTCAACTATGGGGATATTTCCAAATTCTTCTCCAATTATGGGGACTTCATCTAGAACCAGCGAAATTTGTAGATAGTAGCACACAACATCGAGATTCTTGGGCGTGCACACCGAAGGTGTTCTATTCCAAACATAGGGTGGTAGCCAAGTCAGTGGTGCATCTAGCAAAGCTTCTTCCTAAGTAGACATAGGTCACTTCACCGGGTTAGGCGAGTGTGCCTTAGGCACCTTTCAAGGGGATTGCACATTTCGAGGGGATGTGTGTGGCTTCACCCCAACCCATTTCGTATTCCTCCCCTACCCCTTCTCCTTGCCTTTCCCCTTATTCTTCATTTTCTCCACCTGCTTCCCCTTGGTTGATGTGGATGCGACCTCTTCTACTTCAGAGGTTACTTCCAATACTTCATCAGATGCTATATCAGTAGATTCCATGGTCTGCGATGACTCAGCAGGATTGGTCACAGTCATTCTGGCTCAGAAGAGGAACTCAGGGTTGTTGCTATAAGAGGGGATAGCCCACCCAGACATGAACAAAGCACAATAATTACCGAAATTTTCAAGGCACAAGACTTTAGGAACCCAGTTCCGTTCTGCCCTCCTCCTTTCATAGCTTTGGATAGTGAACAACGGTCGATGAAACTTAGCTAAAACTTATCATCAATGAAACGGTAAAAAATCCTCTGAAATAGCCACATTAATTTCCAACTGCCCACTTCTTCCAACAATTAAATTGGCTTTTTACCCAGCTTTACTATTCCAACAGCTAGTTTTCATAGTTGCGTATTACCCTAGTGTGCCCAGAGCTCTTTTTCATCCTTCATCACCTGCAGATGACCCCTGTGCATATAATGGGTATGCCTGTGTTTTTTCTGTTGCCTACGCATATCCATCCTAATACAACTACTTTAGCCATATAGTCATTTCGTATGCACCGATTTGGCCTGGAATGGTTCGAGACGGTTGCCATTAACATATCTTGGCAGGGGGTCCCCGCGCAGCGTAGCCAATCTCACAACACCTCCATTCGTAATTTCTATTACGATATAAGTTCCCAAACAATGTTGGTGGAATTTCCCTGGGTGGCATGAAAACTGGCTATCATATAATAATACTATCTCATCTTCTTTAAATGACTTCTGTCAAATATTCCTATTGTGCCAGGGTTTTTCCCGGGCCTTCTCAACTTGTTGATGAAAGTTAGCAATGAATCGATCCTCCTCCAAGGCAACTAGATGTGCTAAGAGTTTCTCCATGATATTAGGCTCTGCCAAGTTTGTAAAGGCTGCAATGTGCAGGCTAGGAATGATATACTCCATGGGCATAATGGCCTCCTTCCCATAAACCATCCGAAATGACATTTTCCCAGTCAATTTTTTGCACGTGGTTCGATGGGCCCAAAGGACTTACCAGATGCGCACATCCCAATTACTTCGATCAACATTATAGACCTTGGTAAGTGCCTATTCCAGAATTTTATTAAAATCTTCTACCGTTCCATTTTCCTGTAGGTGATATGAGGTAATTTTTCCGTGGTGGATTTGAAACAACTCAGTCAAATCTTGAATTGTGTCATTAATGAATTGTGTACCTATATCGAACCTTAAGATCTTCGGACAACCAAACCTGGTTAAAATATGCTAAAAATAAAGTGTGAAATGGTATCTATAGTGTAATCCTTCATAGCTTGTGCTTCCGCCCATCTAGTTACATAATCAGTTGCAGTGAGGATGTATCGGGCACCTGTCTTCTTACCTGGTGGGTTGATGGGCCCAATGAATTCTACTGCCCATTTATCGAACGCCTACAGAGACATCTATGGTTGTAAGGGAATTTCATCACTGTGCGATGGTCTTCTTGTCCATTGGCATGTATCACAGGCTTTGCAATAGTCATGATAGTCACTGTGCAGTGTGGGCCACCACAACCTAGCTCTTAAGATCTTTTGACCATCGATTTTCCTGCATAGTGATCTCCTAGTACGCCTTTGTGGGCTTCTGCTAAAATGGCTTTTCTTTCATGCTCCAGTACGTATCTTCATAGTACCTCATCAGCTCCTAGCTTATACAGGTGGCCTGCAATGATGGTAAAGTCAATTGCACGGGTTACCAACCCTCCTTTTTGTTGTACCGAATATTTTGTGCTTTTCATCCCCATAGTTAAGAATTGAATAATATCTGCAAAGTGCTCATCAACCACCTTAATAGTAAATAGATCTGCATTAGGAAATCCTTCTTCTAGGTTGGTTGGTTCTTCACCACTCACAATTTAGGATAGGTGGTCTAATCCAGCATTTAATGTCCTCAACTTCACAATTATCTCAAAGTCATATTCCTGAAATAGTAGTAACCATCGGAAATTATTCCCCCCCAACACAGGCTTATTAACGAGGTACTTCAAAGCTAAGTGATCTGTGAACATCTTGAAGTGCTCTCCCAGTAGATAATTTCAGTATTCCTGGAGGCCATACACCATTTCCAGCCCCTTGCGTTAAGTAGTAGAATAATTATGCTCCACCCTAGAGAGTTTTCTACTAGCAAATGAAACCAGGTGGTCAATGTCCCCTTCCCCAGGTTGTGTAAGGACAACCCCTAGGGTGATCCCTGAAGTGTCCACATGGACATGAAAAACCTTCACCCAGTCAGGAAATATGAGGATAGGTGCGGAGACCATCTTTTCCTTGAGTAACTCAAAACTCTTCTGACACTCCGTGTCCCAAAAAAAAATATGTCCTTCTTTAGCATATTTTCTATGGGTGTCGTGATCAGTGCATACCCTTGAATAAAATTCCTATAGTAGCTCGTGTGCTCGAGGATGGAGTGAAATTGTTTCTCAATTGTAGGGACTGCTAAATTGATGATAAATGCAACCTTGGCAGGGTCAACCATCAATCCCTGCCGACAGAATATTTGGCCTAACAAGATCCCAAAAGGTACAAAGAATATGCACTTATTAATATTTAGGGAATTTCTACAAGCATCCAACATCATGCACAGATTTTAGATGTGCTTCTTTACCAATCCAAATACTGTCCAATCGTCAAAGTATAGTTCCAGAAACTTGTGAATGAAATCCTTGAATCTTTCCACCACTACTCACAAAAAGATGGTAGGGGAATTTTTGAGCCCAAAGGACATGATGGTGTATTTTAAGGATCCTCATTTTGTGGATAAAGTAGGTTTGCTGCGATCTTTAGGTGCAATCCTGATTTGATGGTAGCCCTAAAACCCATCAGTGAACGAGTATGCTTCTTACCCTTCCACACTATCAAGGATTTCATCAGAGAATGTCATAGGGAAGGGATCATGTAGCAAACATAATTCAGCTTATGTAGGTTGACATAGATTCTTATTTCTCCTTTAGTCTTTTTTTCTTAGACCACCATAGTGCTTACCCAATCTGACTGTTCTACTGGTTCGATGATACTTGTGGCTAGCATTTCTTTTATTTCTTCTCTGAATTTCTGCTTATACTTCGGGTTTAGTCGGTAAGGTCACTACTTGATAGGTCGTGCATATGGTTTTAAAGTGATTCACATGACCCCCAAGTCCCTGTGATACCTTTGCGTTCTGAAAATTTTGTGGGAAAAAGATCATGATACTCCGTGAGAAGTTCCATGACTTTCCCAATAGTATCATCATCCCAGTAATCCCCAATTCTAGCCAGATTTGGTTGTTATTCTATTCGAATTTTGACTTCCATTAACTTAAGAGGCTTGGTCACATCAATGACTTGCAGTTTGGGTCCAGCAACTACTCACCCTCAGACTCTAAGATAGTGATATTTCACGGGTCTTTGTCACATTCCTCCATTGATAGGTTGCGACAGTTGGCAATATCCTGCATCTACGTATCCCAAACTTGTTCCCTATATTCTACATGAGGGCGTGATTCATCAAATACTAAAGCATCTATGTCTTGTAGGGCTTCGTCTAATTCCTCAGTTCCACCTATGAAACCAAACATCCCCACAAAATCGTCCCTCATGGTATCCTAGTGGCAGGTGGGCTGATGTAGCTTTACATCAAAATACCATGTGGTGTGGGTTGGTCCCAAGGTATGAATAAAAATGTGAACCCATTTTTCCCAGGTCCTTTCGCACCACACCTTTATCCATGCGAAGAATTTCCTACGCGGGTCCACGTGACCAAGGAAAATCTCCATGGGTAGGTGAAGCGGGGGTTCAAATCGTAGGGTCATCATCCTGCGACACTCCTCTTAGTGCTGAAAATTCCCCTTATGAGTTTCCGACCACTGCGTAGGGGTTGCACGCATGGCGAGGTTAAGCGCCCACATTCTCCATTCTCTTGGGACTTCTACTTCGAATTCTCTAAGAAAATTTGTAATACTACCAAAATCGTCAAAGTAAGGTAGCTCTCTTACCTCTAAGGAGATACACCGGAAGCTCTTTGTGATCCTAAGACACTGTAGTGCAGATATGCCATGCAACTGGTTCTGCCAATTTTCGATCTCCCCGTCAGAGTCAGAGAGGCATTCACCATCTTTCTTCTATAAAATCACGCCATCAGTCATAGGGTTAATCCAATCCTCGTCTGGGGAAATTATTTTATAGATATTATCAATGTTGTCTTCTTCACACACTGATTCTGTATATCACTCTCCCTTTGTTGGGTCTAGATGGACTATTACTCTCGTACCCTCATTCTCAAAAACCATTATCCTTTTCTTCAAGTTGATAATGCCTCCATGTATATAGCCTAGTCCAGTCCTAGGAGCGCAGGATAAGGGTCTGCATCCTCTACAATTTGAATTACCTCAAAATCCACATATACCTTAACTGCTACAATATCTAACATAATATTTGATAGTCTTCCAAATGGTATTATCTTATGTTACTTACCCATGTGGAGTTGTATAGTATACCATTCCAGATTAGGTTCTCCCATCCTCTTCCAAGTCTGTTTGGGTAGGACATTTGCATTGGATCCCAAAGCTAGGATGACCTGATCCATTTCAAAATCCCCAATCTTCGCAGTTAGCCGCATTTCTCGACTAGTGCGTTTCTTATGCCTCTGAAGTTTGTGGACATCTTTAAATTTTGTTGGAGGGTCAGCCTTTTCCGTGCAGCTAGATATTAATGATTGAAGATTTTATACTGCCATCTGGTTGCGTAGCAACTTCATACATGCCTATAGGAATGGTTTGATTTCTTCATCCACTTTTAGATTTGTTGGAGCGTTGGAGGTAGATGCCTCATTTTTGGTAAAGTATTTATGAGCTTCTAGGAAGGTTTCTTTCTCCTTCTGTAGGTCCAAGATTTCCTTTTTTATAGTAGCCTTTTGGATAAGGGGTTCAGTCGCAACTCTTTCCTGAGCTCCTCCAATAGCCATGCCACTGTGTGTAATGCCATTAATACTGGGTCCTTCATTACGTGGTTCTGTCTTAACCTTTTGTACATTTTGCATTGGTGTCTGTTGTTTTTCCTACATCTTTGTTATTAGTACCAAGCAATCTTTGATCACATGATCCAATTGTCTGCAATATCTACAAGATTTTTATGAAGGGTTTAGACAGTCCCTTGCAAAGTTCCCTACTTCTCAAAAATTATAGCAAATCAATTTCCCTCTTCCCCGACCTGTGCTTCTCCCTCTTCCCCCCCCCCCCCCCCCCAAGCCTTTAGTAGGGGAGCCTCCTTAGCTGAGGGGGATAGTGGTGATGAAGGGTCAGCCTGTACCCTGTACATATTTCCTCTGTCTATCATTAATTCATATGTCTGACTATTGTGTTCGACATCTCCCACATATGAGCACAATTGACACCATTTTTTCTTTAACTCTGGAACATAGGCACCAAGATGGGGGCAGTGGTTGGTATCATGTAGCCTGGCTACTCGGTAGTCAGTGCACCATAATGCAGGGGTGTTTAGTCCCATAACCTCTTTAGGGCACAATGGGTTAGGCCCTACAGCGTTCATATAGTCTACCAGTAGAGGGCACTGAACCTTGGTGTGGTATTCCACCCTGCATCTTATGCACCAAACATCTGGACTAGCTTCTTTTCCTCGCTCCTTTCAAAAATTCTAGATTTCGAGGTGCATTGCCTCCATCTCGCCCTAGATTTTTTGTACCCCAAACTCAGTATCATCTCTTGGCGCAGCTTCTAGCTTCATGGAAACCTCCAAGGATTTTTCTTGAGTGTCAATTGCTTGCTAACCCATAGGCCTGTAGAGGTGAGGTAATAGCATGGCAATGAACCATTCCTTGTGATGTCTATCCTCATACTTAACTTCCCCATCCCTAATAAGATTATTTAGCCACTAATCAGCCTTCCATACAGACTCAGTGGGTCCCTGTTTGAAATATTTCAAGTCAATCACCAGTTGAGAGTAGGATTTAGGCTTCTAGAACTATTGTTTTAAGGCATCCTTAATTTCTTGTATTGATGGATCTGCATGTTGGCCCACATACCCCATGAACCAATCCAAGGTGCTTCCTTCAAAGGCTAGGGATATATGTGCACTTTTTGCTAGAAATATTTTGTGCAGCCCATATTGATTCCGCTACGAACCAAAATCAATCCATCTCAAGATTTATGGCAGCTAGTTGAATATGGTTTAGAAGAACCAACAGATGAATAAGAATTTAATGCCTTAACACAGACAAAGAAAGATTTGCTAAAGAGTAATAGGAAGAAGGACCCAAAATCCTTCTTCTATCTCTATCAGGCAATGCATGAAATCATATTTCCAAGAATTTCAGCAGCAAATAAGTCTAAGGATGCATGGGATACCCTCCAGAAAACTTATCAAGGAATGGAGAAGGTAAAGACAACAAAGCTTCAATTAATGAGAAGATATTTTGAGTTCATTTCCGTGAAAGAGTCTGATATAATAGACTCATTCTTTACACTGTTGATTGGGTTGGTTACCCAAATGAGATCTCATGGAGAGACAGTAGAAGAAAGAAGAATAGTGGAGAAAGTGTTGAGGACCTTACCCTCAAGATTTGATGTGATAGTAACAACCATTGAAGAGACAAAGGATCTCTCAATGTTTACTGTTGATGAACCTCATGCATCATTGATGACACATGAAAAAATATTGAGAAGAAAAACAAACTCATGTTTGGAGCATGCCTTCAATACCCAAATTTCCTTTAGAAGAGGAAGAGGTCAAGGAAGATCAAACTACAGAGGAAAAGGTATAGGCAGAAGCCAAAATAGAGGAAGAAACAACCCTGCATGTACTAGTGGAAGGGGCAGCAACCAGAGTCAGAATCAAAGCCAACGCAGTAGCCAACAAGGTGGAAAAAATCAAGCACATGGAAAAAGGTATGATAAATCCCGAGTCCAATGTCATTACTGTAAGAATTTTGGGTACTATACCAGTGAATGTAGGAAGAAACAGAGTGACATGGGTTACAAACCCAGTGCTAATTTCACTAAAGAGAATCTCAGCCAAGAGAATTTATTTTTAGCATGTAACATGGCTGAAGAGAAGAATGAAGATATATGCTTTCTAGATTCAGGATGTAGCAACCATATGACTGGAAACATTTCTATGTTTTCCATGTTAGATGAAAATGTGAAGTCTCAAGTAACATTGGGTACAAATAGTAAGGTCTTTTTCATGGGAAAAGGCAGTGAATGTTTTAACAAAGAAAGGAGAAAGAAGATCCATATCAGATGTTTACTATGTACCTAGTATGAAGTGTAACCTTTTGAGCATTGGACAACTCATTCAAAAAGGCTACAATGTGTTATTTGAGGATGATGTATGTACCATCATAGACATACCACCAAGAAAACAGAGGATTTCACAAGTGAATATGAGAATAAATAGAATGTTTCCTCTCAATATGAGAATGGATTTGAAGAAAGGAGTTGTAATGCTCGCAGTGACACAAGAGACATTCCAAAGAGAAGCAAAGGATGAAAACTGGTTATGGAATTTGAGATTTGGACATCTCAACTTTGGAGGTCTGAATTTGTTGCATAGGAAAGGAATGGTAAAGGGATTACCATTGATTGAAAATCCAGACAGCCTATGTGAAGGCTGCATCTTGGGAAAACAACACAGAGAAAGCTTTCCATCAGGAAAGAGCATAAGGGCAAAGGTACCCTTAGAAATAGTCCATTCTAATTTGTGTGGACCAATGCAAACACCATCATTAGCAGGCAACCACTATATGCTAACCTTTATTGATGATTACACAAGAAAAACATGGGTTTATTTCTTGAAGTTGAAGAGTGAAGTGTTTGAGAAGTTCTACCACTTTCAAGCTCTTGTGGAGAATCAAAGTGGGAATTATATTAAATTCCTTAGAAGAGATAGAGGAGGAGAATATATCTCCAAATAATTTCTGTGTTTTTGCAAAGAAAATGGGATTCAGAAGCAATTTACAGCAAGGTATACACCACAGCAAAATGAAGTTGCTGAAAGGAAAAACAAAACCATCATGGATATGGTAAGAAGCATGTTGAAGGAAAAACATTTGCCAAATGAATATTGGGCTGAAGTTGTACATTGTGCAACATATGTCTTGAATAGATGCCCAAAAAAGAGTGTAATGAACAGAGTTCCTAAAGAAGCATGGAGTGGCAAAAAACAGTTTGTCACCTACATGAGAGTTTTTGGTTGTGTGGCTTATGCACACATTCCATATCAGCTGAGAAAGAAGTTGGACAGTAAGGGGGAGAAGTGCATATTTGTTGGATACATTGAAGAATCCAAGGCATACAAATTGTATAACCCATCTACCAAGACGTTTATGACAAGCAGAGATGTGCAATTTATTGAAGAATAAGCTTGGGATGGAAGCATTGAGAAAAAAATAAATGTAAAAATCTTTTTGTCTCATGATGAAGATGAGGAAGAAATGGCTGAAAGAAATACCTCATTAGAAGCACCACCTCCACCAACACAAGGACATCAAGGGACACCACAAGCAGGTTTGAGAACACCATTGAGAAGTGATCACAGTGCTTCTTCAAGCACATCACAAGGAGCAGATTTGAGTGCTTCTACAAGCACAAGTTAAACAAGTGAAAGAGGAACCAGATTCAGAAGTCTAAATGAAATTTATGAGGAAGAAGAAGGTATGAAATCTTTATTTGCATTGAATTTTCATGTATAAGATCCTATTCATTTTGAAGAAGCAATAAAAGAAAAGAAATGGATAGATGCTATGGATGAAGAGATAAATGCAATAGATAAAAATAAGACATGGGAATTAGTTGATCTCCCAAAAGGCAAGGAAGTAATTGGAGTGAAATGGATTTATAAAAACAAAAGAAATGTTGAAGGTAAGATTGAAAGGCACAAGGCCAGACTTGTTTTCAAAGGCTACAAACAGCAACAAGGAAGAGACTATGAAGAAACTTTTACACCAATTTCAAGAATGGAAATAGTAAGAGCAGTGATGTCCATAACAGCACAACACAAGTGGAAAGTTTACCAAATGGATGTGAAATCAACATTCCTAAATGGAGTATTGATGGTAGAGGTTTATGTTGAACAACCTCTAGGCTATGAGAAATAACGCCAAGAGCAAAAAGTATATAAATTGAAGAAAGATCTTTATGGGATGAAACAAGTGATGGTTCAGATAGAGGTGACTTTTTATTGAAAACTCTAGTGCTCCATCATTTAATTATCAACCTGGGGTAAATCTTTTTATTTCAAGAGTTTCAGCATGGTATATGCAAGTAATTTGTTCTACGGATGCTCTTGTCAGTCGTGAAGAAGGAATTACTAACTTCCTAAACTAGCTTATCCTAGGAAGGGTGACTTGGATGGATCTTTGGCCT
Organism: Pinus albicaulis; assembly: GCA_034641835.2. Classification (NCBI taxonomy): domain Eukaryota; kingdom Viridiplantae; phylum Streptophyta; class Pinopsida; order Pinales; family Pinaceae; genus Pinus; species Pinus albicaulis. Next base: position 1,340,496,162 of record CM076582.1, on the reverse strand, counting down.
AAGATTGAGCGACAAGATTTTGTGTTTCTCTACTGGAACAAAATAAAAACTTAACTTAACCAAACATAAATCTAAATAAACCAAGTAGGCATTGAAATGACAGTAATGGAATTAAATAAAAAAATAGTCTAACTAAGTTACTCAGAAATAGAATCGAATTGAATCAACGGTCTAGTTAACTAAGCAACAATGAAGCAGCAGTATGACTAGCTGTGCAATAATGAAACAACAGTATAACTAATCCTGGAAATAATGGAACAACAATATAACTGAAATGGATTAAATAACTCGTACAATAGTGATTAAGTAATTTTGAAATGGAGTTCTCTACAAGACTTAATTAAGCGACATTGATCAAATAGTTAACTTCTTCGTTATGCTAGAAAGAGACGTAATTTAGAGAGACAAATAATGCTAAAATCAACTGATCTATGATCTGGAATTCAAATGTAGAGACAACAAAAGACCTATAATTTTCTAACAAAACATTGACGTAAATACTTATCCTACTCTAAGAACGCAGTTTCTAACAATCTTAAAGAAAGAGAACTGTAATTGTATTGAATGGAGATATTCGTTACATTACATCAGAGTCAGAAATATTGGTTTTGTAACTTTTCAAAATATGAAAATGTGTGTGGAGCTCCCAGAGGTTGGGCCCAGACCACCAGAAGCCTCCGCACTATAAAAAACTTAAAATATGATGATTCAAAACTGTATATCACATTCAGTGATGTTAAAAAACATAATTAAACAGACTATTCTTGATTTCTCTATTACAGGATGAATCTCTTGTCCTCCTTTCTTCTCCATCCTTTTCCCTTTTAAAGGTGGTCTTTGAGAATTTAGAGAGTGTTTCTCAAACGACAACCCTGTACGCGTGGCTCTCATTTAAGTTCTTGGACTCGGATTTGATTTTTCGCCTTCTACCAGTCATTAGAATTGCTAGGACCTCATATGGTCGCATCCTATTGGTCCAGGAATTCTTAATTTCCTGCATGTAAAGAGAAAAGGAGTCAGTTTCTTATTATAAACCATCATTTTCATCATTAGTCCGATTGTTCCCATTTTCATGATCTTTTATTCCTTATTGTTTAATGTGAAGAGGGATTCCCTAGAAATTATAATATAATTTGAAGTATTTACAGATGAGAATCATACCTTAATCTAGGCCCAACAGCAAGCACCAAGAGCATGGTACAGTAGGATAGATGCCTATCTACTGGAAAATGGGTTTCAGAAATGTGAAGGAGAACCCACATTATACATCAAAGAAAAAGATGGTAAGATGCCCATTGTTTTTTTGTATGTTGATGATGTTATATTCACAAGTAATGATGCTTACCTTATTCATAATTTTAAAACAATCATGAATGAAGAATTTGAGATGACTAATATGGGATTGTTGAGATACTTCTTAGAAATAGAAGTAGATAAAAATGAAAATAAGATTTTTATTTCTCAAGAAAAATATGTGAAATAAGTTTTGGAAATATTTGATATGCAGTATTGCAAGGTAGCAGTTACTCCTACAATTATGGGATTGAAACTGAGCAAAGAAGACAGTAGCAAGGATTTTGATCCAAGTTTGTACAAAAGCATAGTTGGCAGCTTTATGTATTTGATTGCAACTAGGCCAGATATTATGTATGCTGTGAGTTTAATTTATAGATTTATGGAAAGGCCAAAGGAGGAACATTGACAAGAGAATTCTAAGATATGTCACTACAAGGAAAAGACCCTCTAGCGGAGGTTATAAAGGAGGTTTTTAGTGTTATAAAATTGGCCAAAATTTTCAAAAAAACATATGCTACCACATATGTTTCTGGTAACGGAGGTTTTGGTGGAGATTTTAACGGAAATTCAACACAACTAAAAAAAATTGGGCGGCCGAAGGTTATTACGGATGTTTTTCCATCGGTGCTCTTATCAGATTTTAACGCATCAGTGCGTCTCGGTAGACAGCACACCGAGGTGGTCTAAGGAGAATGCACCGAGCCGTTAAGGAAAATAACAGCACCGAGCCTGGTGTTGGTGATACAACACACGAGGTCATTCTAATTGGTCTTGGGATTTGAGTGGTGCCCATACGTCCTATAAGCGCACTGATGCGTGTATCTTTATGAGGCACTGGTGCTCCGTATCGCAGAAAAGAACCGAGATTTATAATTGGTATCGGTATCCGTGTGGTGCACGTGGCATCTACAAATGCACCAGTGATTTTAGATATATAAATGCCGCGGTGCGCAGTATCACACAAACACACTGATGTTTATAACTGGAGTAGGTATTAGTGCGGTGCCCATAGAACCATAAACGCACCGGTGCGTATAGAAACATAAACGCACTGGTTTTCATTTTGTTTTTTTAGAAACATCCACCTCTGATAGTCCAATTATTGTGATTGTTTTAAATTCATTATTCATCAAATGTCGACACATCTTATAAAAATATTCATATTAATTACATTTTTATTAATGCATTTGAATGTGTTTTTTGGATTAATTTGTTATATCATATCAGAATTATTGTGGTTTTTTTAAATTCATTATTCATCAAAAGTCGACACATATATATAATCTTATAACAATATTCATATGAATTAAATTTTTATTAGTGCATTTGAGAACGATAATGGAGAACGCAATAGAATAAATTAAAGCATATATATCTATATATATATATATATATAAGAGATTCTTTATCATACAAAATGGGACAATTACTTGTATCCCTTTGTCTTTCAATTAGGAGACTATGTCCATTATGTTAAACAAAATGTCTGATTTCACAGACATATTTCAAAAAATAAAACGCCTTGCTGTGATATCCAAATTACATAGTGATCATCATTCTTCGCTTCAACTGTTGTCATTGCCAGAGCTACTTCCATGACTTGGGTTATTTTCAGGAATGTTGTGTTCACGGCGTTGATTGTTTTCTTCTTCTTCACATTCCATCTTCAAACATAAAAATAAACTGAAATGAGTGTATACACATTGGTGAGAATAATGAAAATTCCAATATTAAATAATATACATTAATGTAAATCAAAAAGAAAAATGACGTACCATAGTAACAATTGACTCATAAACTATACACATTCTTTCAAAACCATGTACCACGCCATCTTTCAAAATTTCATCTATTGGCACAATTCCATACTTTGTTTCCTGCAAGTTTTATAGCCCATAACAAATCATATGTTTAATATAAAAGATGTTTTTGTTCTATTGATTATAGACGGAGCTAATTAAAACAAAATCGATAGATGCTTACAAATTCCACAATTAAATTCTGATATGCCAACATAAACTCACAACCCATATTTAACCCAATTTCAATCAATTCGTATGATGATTTTTCTTTGTATGTTAGCACCTGTTTGAAGACATTCAATGATGATTTTTGTAAAACAACTTAAAAAATACAAAAACGAAATCTAGTTAAGTTGTTATAAGGAAGTAACAACTACTCACAAACTTATATATCAACCATTTTCTTCCTTGTCATCCTGTTTTATGTGCTGAATGGGTTCCATTTTATTTTATTTTCTGCAAGAAAATTCTTGAAAATTAATATTTAATTATAAATTGTTTATTTATTGTACCTAATGATCGAAAAATTCAATGATTACATATTACATTTGAAGCACGTTGTTGTATTCATTCCACTAGATCCCTCAAACTTTTCTAAATTTTTTTCCCCCTTTTGTTAACTTCCAACAGCACTCTAGATGAGCCAAGGAGCAATTCATTTTCATTTTCATGTTCTATTTTTTTTTTCTTTTCTTATAACAACATTCCTTTTCTGAGTTGTTGGTCTCTATAGAACATTAAAGAGATGTGAATTAGTAGAGTGTTGACATATGTTATCTAATAATTTTAAGTATATTATTAATGATAATTAAAAAAATAAACTCATATTGGATCGATAGTATTGTTTCATTCACCTGATTCATCTTTTTGCAATTTTTCCATTAAACCTTTACGCTCTTCTGGTCATAGAAAAAAAAAAACCATATCGAGCTTCGTCATTTTGTGGCTCTGCATGATACACAATAAACAACACATATTAGTTAAAGTTACATATAGTTCAAAAATAATATTTTTTATAAAGAACTTACAAAGAGCTTGCCTTTTTTTCTTTTCTTGATGTGTTAAGAGTGTTTTTGTTACTTGATATCTTGTCAGTCATTTCTTTATCAATCTGAAACCTACAGTATATCATTCATTAATATATTTATAAATGAATTCAAAACTTTTTAGCTAGAAAATAAATCTTGAGACACACTGGTGGGCCTTTCATGAAATCTGCCCCACTGTCGCTGCGTGGATATATTAACAACGTACCGCAAAAAAGTATAATATTTCGTATGGTGCATTCGGTATTATAAATGCACCACAAAAACAATGTAATAGACCTAACGGTGCATGGGGGTATTATAAACGCACCGCAAAAATGGTGTAATACACCATACAATGCTTTTCTAGTTAAAGAGAGCATCGGTGCCCTATTTTAGATTTGGCGCATGAATTTAAAAAAATCTTTTCATTTTTTTATGGCATAGAATTTGCGCAGTGCACTGTAATAATACGGAGCACTGGTGCGGTGGCATACGTAGGGTGCACCGATAAAGAAAATTCCATTTTTTCAAAAATTCACACAATTGCCAAATGGATTGGGATCAGACTATGCAAGTCATCTCGTGGGTTGGACATCAATTGAAAATAAAAAATCCTAATTCTGAAATCATAGAAATAGGGAGAAGAAAGGGAAAAAACAAAAAAATAAAGGGTTCATGGTAAAAATGGATAAAACTGCAGGAAAAAATAAAAAACTGCAGAAAAAAAGTAAAAAAAAAGAATTGAATTTAATCACGAAATGGTTTAAAATTATATGATAAAGGGATTGAATCACCAGAGTTTTGGTTTTTGATTGTCTGAATACTTCTGTTGGAACGTATTTCACCTTCTACAGTGTCCTCATGCTCTCTTGCTCCAAGTCTGTCTCTTGCAAAAATATGACTAAATTTTCTTAGCAAAAATAGTGAAATAATGAAAAGTGTTTAGCATTTAAAGAATTATTTTATCAAAATTAGATTTTCAAAAATATTTTTCTACCCATTTTTCAAATTGCCGTTTATTTTTTTTTAACTTGAACAAAATAGAGTTGCATTTTTTTAACTTGTGTTTATTTGTTTCCAGTGTGGCTAAATGTGACACACTGGTGCGTTTTATTAATACCACGCATCGGAGCCTGTTAGGATGATAAGCGCACCGAACTTTTTAAAGTTTTTTTTTTTTTTTTGTATGTAACATCATAAAAAAATAATGATAATTATAAAGTACATGAATTTATTTTCATTATTTTCTAAACTTATATATGTAAGATCATAATAAAATAATGATAATTATAAAGTACATGAATTTATTTTCATTATTTTCTAAACTTTATGTTACAAAAATTTGTATTATTCTAGATTTATTATTTTGCAATTATTTGCAAATTTGAAAATTTAAACATTTTAATAAAATCATTTCACATTAATAGAATTAAAATTTTACAAATTAATATTTTACATACAATTACATTAATTAAAATTACAATTAGAATTAGAATTAGAATTACAATTACAATTTTACATTAATTTCACATACATGAATTACAGACAATTCAAAAATACAATTACATTTACAATTTTACATAGAATTACATTCACAATTACAATTACAATTTTACAAATATTTTACATACAATTCAATTAAAATTACAATTACAAATACAATTACAATTTGTGAAATTTACATACAATTAGAATTCGAATTACAATCAAAATTTTACATTAATAAATATTTTACATATAATTACACTTAAAATTACAATTAGTACAAATACAAATACAATTTTAGAATTTTACATAGAATTAAAATTTAAATTACAATTACATTCACGACATAATATTTAATAAATATCATGGTCATTTAATAATATTAAATTAATTAATAAACATCATCATGATCATGATAACCATTGTACAAACATCATATTTGACTAATAAACACATTCAATTAACATCAAATTAACATTATATATTAACATCATCACAACACAAACATCAAATATACATCTCAATATAATGTCAAATAACCCATGCGCCTATCACATATACACATCTATCTGTAAGCTAAACATTAAATGAACATATCTAACATGACTAACAATATGCGCCACATCATGATGATCATCAACATGAAAATTAAGTACAACTGCAACATGAACATAAAATACATGGACCATATATATATATATATATATATATAACTGAATAATGTTAAAAATATACAACTGTAATATAAACCATGTCATGGATCAGACACTGGTGGTAGTATAACAACATCAATAACACTAGTAGAAGTGGATGTGGCCTCCTCAGTAAAGCTGGGTGCAGCCTCGATAGTTGATGATCGAATAGCCTACTCATGATCATGATGATCACTAGTACTGATGGATGCATCCGCTGGTGGTATTACAAGATGATGAATATGAGGTGCAGTAGTAGTGGAGGCGGCCTACTCAGTCAATAGTATTGTAGCCTCGATGGTCGATGGTCCAGCCTACTCATGATGATCGTGAATAGTACTCATGATGGATGCTGCAGGCTACTGACTAGACATGGCGGATGGTCGAGCCTCATCTCCATGATGACTAGTGTTATATGCTGACAGTGGACCCTCATGTTGATCATCAGGCACACCGCGAGGTGAAAGATCGCAAGATGCATCTGAGTCACTACTGGTAGACTATCCATCATGTGTCGCATCTCCACTATGTCTATAGCTATGGAAAATCCTCCTCAATCGCGTAACAATTGTTGTAGCTCCTACTAAATGACGTATCAGGCCATACATGTCACGGGGCATGCTTCTCCACATCCGTAAAAATCTATCATCGCCCTGTATCTCTCTATAATGAGCAGGCTTGATGCTCGCATCTGAAATCAATCCACAAAGTTGGCTGCCCAACTCTATCTGGTATCTGATCTCAGTGCAACTATGCCTAGCAAAAGGCGGTACCGGTGCACCATGAGGCGCATGAGGATCAACACGTCTCTCTGCTGCACCACCAACCTCATCCCTCGACGCATCAACCATCTCTTGATTGTAATCATCATGATCGACACCTGGATCATGTGGTGGATCTGACATCTCATCACCATCAAAAGAGCCAATGTATGAAAAATATATACAAGTACACAACAATAATTAGAATATTTCATTACACAAATTTAATAAAACAAGTTAAATAACATGTTAGAATAAATATAAATAAAGCAGTAATATTACCTATATCATCTAGCGGCTCAACAGGAGTGAAGAGGATGTTGGGACACCCTTGCTAATCTAGTACAGCATAAGGACATGGGACCATAATGAAGGGATGGAGCCTGCCAATGCTGGCTAGTAAGTCCAGTGAATCATGTGATATCCTGGTTGGAAACACAGTATCTCCCATATTGGGAATCATCTGCCCCCACATGCACATTCGGGCCTCGAACATCAGCCTATGAGGCTGTCGAACAAAAATAGGTCTCATCTCTGGAAACCTCTCAAAAAATAAACAAAACAGCTCTGAAGCAAAAGGGAAATTGACCCTCCCTTGTGCATGAGCATGACATCTATCTAAGGCCCTACAAAAATGTCACAAAAAAATTTCAGACCACTTGACAAGTCGTGGCTGTTGTACTAAAGAATCAACATAATATAAAAGCAAGAAACTAATGCGTTGCCCATCACTGGTGTTGTGCGAAATGATCGAAGCGATAATAGAGAGGCACTGCACGTCCTGTCTACCAAAAGCACTTATATGTAACTGACCTCCAGGTACCTAAAACTATAAAGGAGACAGTACATGTGCTCCAATGTATCTCTGGGAGTAAACTAACTGACTCACTGTTACACAACCAGGTGGCACATCTGGGAATGAGGGAAAATCCACCCCTCTCCTCGATAGTCCTGTAGTAAAATTCATTTCCTCCTCAGTGGGTGTGTACCACTGGTCAGGACCAACCTAAAAATCCTGTCAGTGGCATTCCACCTGCCGATAAGATGTCTCAAAAGCACACTATGGGCCTTTAGGCTGGAAATAGCCTCCTCATAGAACTTAAGGAGACCTACCTGCTTAAGGATCTCCTGGGTATCTGTAGTAATAGGGCGATGGCATCCATCTCTCTCCCTCTCTCTCACCTCCCATTGACAAATCATGTCATATTATTCTGCTTGTTGTTTCTACTTTTGCTCCTATTCTCTCTGAATCATTGCCATATTAAATATTTTTTTTTATTAAAACATAGATGTATTTATAAATATACATATATAATTTAAAAAAAAAAAAAAAAACAAACATACAAGTTGGTGCTCCATAAAAACAGTCATGCACCGGTGTCGGTGCGTACTAATATTTTAGGGCACTGTTTCCAGGGCCCCTAATGAAACAGACTGCACTGGATTCAGTGTCGATGTCTATTTTTCAAGCACCATGGACTGTACATAATTCACAATAGCGGTGCGCTCACTTAAATATATGCCCCAGCATGTACAGTCGTGTCAGTGCACTGACTTCATGACAATGACATAGTTGATGGTGAGGTCTTTTACCTGGCCACACTGTTGACCCTCTCAGAGTGCCAAATGCGGCGCGCTGACATAAGCCGGGGCGAAAAATGCAGTCAACGCACCGCACTGTGATTGCCAAGGTCAACGGTGTGCTTGGATAAATGAGTGCACCACCTTTTTTATTTTTTATTTTTAGTTTAAAATTATTTAGGGTGCCTTCCGGCACCACCCTAGAAACGGTGCAGTTACTGTTAGCACCAGTAGCGGTGCTACCTGTATATTTTACAGGTAGCACCGCTACCAGTGCGAGCCGAACAACTCAAGCACACCACACGACAATATATATATATATATATATATATATATATATATATATATATATATATATAATGGTTATTTTTAAGTTTATTTCAATATCTAATTCGGTAAAAGGCTTAATTATAGAAAAACTAGAAAAATACCTGTACATTTCGCGGTCGAGGAGGCATATTGGCTGTAAAATTTGGAAAATAAAATTTCCCCACTGTTTTTCAAAATGCAAGCTGGAGATTGGTCGCCAATGCAGAGTAGCAGTGTGTGCAATGGGTGCAATGAGAGCACGAATGTCAGGGCGGCTCAGAAATAAGGAAATAGCACCGGTGCTTGAGAGCTTTGGAGCACTGAGGAAAGTGAATAATGAAGTTTTTTGGCCGTAATTTTTTTTTATTAACCCTGTTTTGGTGCGTGGGGTTTTATAAGTGCACGGTGCGGTTAAATAAAATTGCACCGAGCAGTATCAATTTTGGCGCGTTGTTTATAATGCGTTGGGGAGTTTCCCTAACTGCGCACCGGGATGTTTCAGTTTCGGCACAAAATTTTGATTATGCACTAGGGCGACGTAATGGTAAAGCACTGGTTCGTAATAGTCGCAAAGCACCGGTTTTTTGGCCTTAATTTATTTTTTATATAACGCTATTCCAGTGTGTGCGATTTCTGGTGCACTGGTGCTCTTAGAGAAGAACGCACCGGTTTGTTTCTGTTCTGACGTGGTGTTTTATGATGCACTGACGTGGAAGAGTATTGACACCCCGGTGCATTATAGTAATTGGACACCCCGGCGATGTGTTTACTTTGCGCACGCAACTGTCTAGTGTGCCAATGTTCGGTGCGCACCGGTGTGTTCTATGGTATTGTGCGTACCGGTAATTGATAGCTCCCTGGGTTTTTTGTCATTCAATTTAACCCTTTACCAGTGCACATTGTTTATAGGTGCACCAGGCCTGTTTGCTACAAACGCACCAGTCATTTTATGTTTTGGCGAGTTTTTTATGATGCACCGGCGTGGTTTTTGTCTACCGCACCAGGTGGTTTTGGTGTTGGCGTTGTGTTTTATAATGCATCGGCACAGACGATTTGTGAGGCACCGTTGCTCTATTATATTATGACGCACCGGGCGTGTGTGTACGGAGTGCACGGTGTCTGGTGTGCCAATTTATTTGTCCGCACCGGTGCTTTATTTTTTTTAGAGCACCGGGGCAAGTTTTAACGATAAGAGCACCAATAGGAAAAAATCTGCAAAGCCCTCTGCCTGCCAACCTCCTCTAGTAACCTTCGCTAGAAACAGATGTATGTGGTATTTTTCTTTGTGGTTCCTCAAAAACATCCACTAGAGGGTCTTTTCCTTATAGTGTGTGAAAGGAACAAAGAGGTATGGTATTTTATACACCTCTTTAGAAAATTTTGAATTGATTGGATATAGTGACAGTGATTGGGCTCGAAGTATAGATGACAAGAAAGCACCTCTAGATATGTTTTTCATATGGTATCAGGAACCATTTCATGGGCTTCTAAGAAACAACCAATTGTGGTTTTATCTATACAGAGGCAGAGTATGTGGCAGCTACAACAGCATCAAGTCAAGCAATTTGGATGAGGAGAATGTTGAGAAGTTTGTGTCATGAACAGGTAAAAGGCACAACAATTTATTGTGATAATAGCTCAGCTATAGCTTTATCCAAGAATTGATCATTTCATAAAAGGACCAGACACATTGATGTAATGTATCACTACATCAGAGAGTTAGTGAACAATGGATAAATTGTTTTGCAACACTGTAGAACAGAAGAGAAGTAATTTTTTTGATATATTAACAAAACCATTGGGGCAGAAAAGTTTTAATTTCCTCAGAGAATTTCTAGGAATCCAAGAAAGTAGCAGTTGTGTTTAAGGGGGAGTGCTGGAGAAACCCCAACTGCAACCTAACCAAAGAGGATGAAAATTCAATTTTTATTTAAAAATCAGAGGACAACAGGAGAAGGAAATTTCTTGTTTTGTTGAGCACTCAACCGTGTATTGAATTCTGGTTTAAAACCCTGCAAATCCATTTTTTTTCTATGAAGGTCGTAGCCCTTCCCAGAATTAAAAACTGTTGTTTAAACACCACGCAACCCTGCCATTTAACCCAGAACACCTACCCACCATAGCACAACACCATCCATTTAATTACCATGCCAGATTTCACATTTGAAACCCTCCACGTAAATTCATGTGGAGCTCGCGAGGTCCACATAACCATTCCTGCAACTAATCATGTGTTATTGCATAGTTTTGAGGCCTCGTCACCACTCGTTCAAACCGTGCGATTAGCCGTCCCCACCACTGTTCCACGTCAAACTCGTCGACCAATCAGAGGTGTATTACATAGTTTAGTGCTTACGTTAGTGGCACTCCAAAACCATGCGATAAAGGATGGCCCACCTCTGCTATGTCATAAGCACTCAGTCAATAGCACTCTTTCACATCGTTTTGATGTCTCGTCAGCCACGGGTTAAACGATGTGATAACTCGTCGCACGACATTTTCAAAATATGTTATAAGGTTTAAGAACCTTAGGTTTAATGTTTTATATGTTTTATGGGCCATGATATAAATTTCATAAGGTTCAAACCTTTGGGTGATGTTTTAAATGTTTTTTATATTCCGTGACATGTTTTAAGTCAAAACTTAGGTTAAATGATTTATAATATATATTGTAAACATGCAATGTTTACAATATATATATATATATATATATATATATATATATATATATATATATATATATATATAAACAAATGTAATAGACATTGAATATGAGAGTAACTCTGTATATGCACGAAGACAGTGAAGTAGAAGAAGAAGAGCACTGTGTGTGTAGGAGCGAGGAGCATTTTGTTTGTAATCCAGAATTGTAGTTTTGAGGCAAAACTTCATTTTGTAATAGTCTAGAAATTTTTTAATAGAGCATAGTTTTTACTCCATCTGTCTGTGCATATTGTTTTTCATTGTTATCTCTATGTTAGAAGAGGAATTTGTATTTCCTCTCTCTTGTTTAGGAATAATTATAAATTCCAACAAGAAGCAAGTTACCAACATTTTAATTTGTCTATCTAACATTCTTGTCAAACATTCATCACTCGTATCTCAATACTTAGTAAACATACCAAAATCCTTCCTCCTATTCTCATATAAAGCAACCCATTCATTGATCCATGGACCTAAAACTCCCTCATTAGTAATGGATCCATGTAACAACTTGTATATGTACAACTCAAGGTTAACATAAAGAGATGTGTCCATGACATAGATTGATATAAATGGACTCTTACTTGTGGCACTTTTTCTTGTGATGATGTATACCCATTAACCATATTCAAGCTTACCATCCGATTTGTACTTATTCTCTTTGGGGAATTCGTTCATAATCCTAATTAAATTTGTGTTATTTCCCAAGCCATGATTGTGTCGATACTATTTTCAAATAATACTGATAGCTAGATATATTTTGGACAAAACTTAACCATGTCAATAAATTGGAATAAATATATAACATCAGTAATAAACTAGAGAGGTACATCGAATATGGTAAGCATGTTCTCTTTCAAGATCCTTCAAATTCTTGTGGGAATAAATTTACTTGATAGGTACATTGAATATGGTAAGAATTTTCTCTTTCAAGATCCTTGAAATGCTTGTTGGAATACCTTCAATCCATTGAGGAAATTAATTTGTAATTTTCAAGATCCACTTAAACCCAGTGCTTGGAATTTCATGTATCTCCCTAACAAAGTCAAACCCCGAATATTAGAAAAGGGACTCGACATAAATTGGCTTTGGAGTCAAAGGTAACAACCTTTCCCTTCGAGAAAATGAATGACAGAACTAGCATGATATCACATCCATATACATCGAAAAAAAAAGTAGGTCAACGAAACCCAACTTTGAGAATCTTGTGGGCGAACTTTGGAAAGGAGGTGTCCTACACAAAAACCAATGTGCAATTCCTTTAAGATACTCCCTAACTACTTTATAGTGAGAGTCCAGAAGATAAAAGCATCCAAATTTTTCCATCCCAATTTATGTAAATACTAAACAATATCCCTGTAACAAACCTAATTTTTGAGCCCATTACAACTCTATAATGCAATAAATATGATTTAATTAAGTTTGCTCTTTCTGTTCAAAAATACGAATATAATCATTTATAACCAGCTTTGTGAGACCCTTGCCTCTTATCAACTTAGTAGTTTTATTTCTAATTCAAACCCATGCATTTTCGTACACCATCTCTCTTTTACCTACACATAATTGCTGTAATAAAATATCCTTCGACATTTGGTAAAGAAAATAAGCGACCACTAATGAATTCCAAACATAAACATGAAATCACTTAAAGGCATTAACAAGAAAAAAGGCTTGGTTTTCCTTTATTGCATAGTTTAACTATGAACCTTTCAAATATTTAATCTTCAAAGCCATGTTTTTTTTAAACCAGACCCCATTCTTATTTAGAAGAATACCTATAATAGTGTGATCTAAATCAAATGAAAAAACTTGAAATTAATTTTTAATGAAGACTCATAACAATTGGAGCACTTGAAATTACAATCATGATATCTTCAAAGGATTTCTTTCCTAAGGAATTCAATAGCATTCTTGTCCCTTCTTCATCACATCTAAAATAAGTTTTGTGATTCCTACAAATCTAAGGACAAACCTCCTCAAGAAATTAATTTGACCTCAAAGGATTGGATTTATTTTTTACTTCTAGAGAAAGGAACATTTTGAATAGGCTCCATCATAATCAAAGCAATTTGTATCTATTCTCATCTACCATAAGTAACTGATTATACCTCTACAAAACACTCCAACACAAACAACATATGAGCCCAATACTCTATAGCATCTGATCCATGTTAGGAAAAGAATAATTATCTTTCAAAGATTTGAAATTGATATTATGGAGAAGAATGCATAAAATAATTTTACCATTTTTATTCTTCCCACATATAATATTAGAAACCCAAAATAAGTACCTAATAATTCAAATAATTACATCATTACAAATATTCTAAACCTGCTTCACAATAGTTGGTGCATTTGTTATTGGAAGCCATTAATTACAACCTACTAAACCCTTAACAACCACGAACCAGTCCTTGGGTTGGATGGTCAATTTTATTCCAACCTAGCTACTTGGTTTGGGCCAATTCCAACTTCAACAGTCTTTAATCCACAAAAAAAATTTCAAGAAGGAAAAAATAAAAAATATTAAACAAAAAGGAAAAACCAAACATTTCTAGTAAGGTTAAATCCTTGAATTAAACATTGATGTTCTCCTTAATTATTCCCTTTATTTCATTTTACTTGAAATTTTAACATTACGATTAATAATTCTAAGGTGTTTGAGACAGGTTACAACCAGATTGTAATTCATGTGAAAAAAGTGCAATTTCATATGATATATTGCATTTAAAATTCAAATGGCTTATCAGTTTTTAGGAATTCTAGACCAGAAGGATCACAAAAATCCCGGAATAGATTCTAGCATATATTAGGGTATGGAAATGTCAATTAATTTACAACACCAATCCACCTATGTACCACAATGCCAAAACCATGAATTAGCCATGTTAAGCTTTTTGGATCATTTTAAAGCTATGATATGTATGTCTTTCCTAGAGTGAGTTTTATTAAAATCATTTGCCACTATATTTGAAAAATTACAATATTTTATTAATTACAAAAGTAATATTTCACTCTCTCCATCTATTTTCTAAGTGAATCACATAAAACCTTCGCATGTGGGGTGTCCTTGCCACTAGAAATATTAGCAAACAAATGTTTGAGATAATGCCTCAATTTTGATGCATATTAAAGTTTAGGGATTGGTTTGGTTTGTTGGAGGATGTTGAGATATTCTCTCAACCTCTCTCTCCAAGATTAGAATTAGTTGGATCTCACTCCAACTATATATATTCGAAGTATCTATGTTTATTAATATAATATAGAAATTAATTATTGTGTGTTATTCTTGTGGAATGGCTGATCTCTCCAATTTTAATATGGTATCAGAGCCTATCTGGGCTTAATCCCTCACGGGAGTGCCCAGGAAGATGAAATATCTTGGGAGAGGTTCTTTGTATATATGTAGATTAGGAATATTAAGTTCTTTTGTTTGTGAGATTGATGTGTGTGGATCGATTTTGCTGTCTTGCTTCATTTTTCCGCTTGTTTGTCATGCATTCTGAGAAGCGTTTGAGGGCATATCTTGCAGAGTTTATTTCCACTCTGATCTTCATCTTTTCAGTATCAGATCTGTCGCGGCCTACGATAATCTGACTTCGGATGCATCTCTCAACCCGGCGGTCACTTTCGGGCTCACCGTAGGCGGTCAAATGACGCTCCTCCGCAGCCTTTTCTACTGGATCACTCAGCTCCTCGGTGCAAATAGTTTCCTCCTTCAAAACAGGACCTGTTGATATTTCTATTTACCGACTTCCAAACGAGATTGTTGACCACACAGACGACAGCGTTGGCGGTTGATGCAGAGACGGTTCATCTGGATTTCTCTGTTTAGTCTGATGGAGGACCAATTCCAGAAAAGAAGCTATACCTTGAAGGAATAGGTGCTGCAAAAACTAGAGACGGAGAGCAGCAGAGTTTCCGTAAGTAGACAGATAAATTTCTATTGTTCCTTCAAAGGCTCAGAGTATAATGTGATTTAATTGTGAGCTGGAATGGAGTTTCTATAGATGCTCCAAAGCAAGAAGTAATGTTCCTCGTAAGCCGTTGGATAATTTCTTCTACGAGGGTATCAAACAACGTGGGTAGCCATTGATCTCGTGCTAGAAAAGCCCTAAATTCCCTGAAACTGAGTTCAAATCTCTTCGTCTGATACGTTACGAGCGTATAAGCTCAGCAGATAAGTTACCAGTGTTTTGAAGCAACCATCAAAGTTAAAAAGAAAAAAATATTATTTAAAAAAATAACTATTATATTCAAGAATGTTGGGTAAGGGTAGTAAATGAGAAATGTGTTCTTGGTTGAACTTGTTGTTGTGAGATTTGTGTAGTGAAGAACCAATTATTGAATAGATTTACACAATTTAAATTAGTCGTTCTTGACGTTCTTCGGTGCCTAGAGAACAATTGGCTAATTTGATTGTGTGAATTTGTTATATGCTGATGGATCTTGTTGTGCTTCGGGCTTCAAGAGCATCGGTTACAGGTTATACAATGAGATCCTTGTGTGTAAAGGTCACTTTGTAGGATTTATCGCTGATCATATTCTGTACCTAGAATATTTTCCTATAGACTGTTGAAATTTATTCCTCGGGGTTATTTGACAGATGGAAATATTTCCATAAGGTAGTTCAGTGTCGAGACTCTTCTTCGGGGGTGTCAAGAATCTTTAATCTTACAAATTCAGCATTGATGGTTAGAAGTAGGTGTACTTTAAATGGGTTAAAAGGTAAGCTCGAAAAAGTGGAGAAAGAAAGAGCAGAATCCAGAAGACCGTAGAGTGGGTAGAGTTGCTGATGAAGACCAACCAAACAAAAAAAAATGCAAATTTTGTAATTGTGATCTCAGTATTGTAAGTTTCCTGTAATGTAGGCATTAAGGGGGGGGTGTTGAAGATAATGCCTCAATTATGATGCATACTAAAGTTTAGGGATTGGTTTGGTTTGTTGGAGGATGTTGACAGATTCTCTCAACCTCTCTCTCTAAGATTAGAATTAGTTGG
Organism: Pinus albicaulis; assembly: GCA_034641835.2. Classification (NCBI taxonomy): domain Eukaryota; kingdom Viridiplantae; phylum Streptophyta; class Pinopsida; order Pinales; family Pinaceae; genus Pinus; species Pinus albicaulis. The sequence continues at coordinate 1,340,479,504 of CM076582.1, read as the reverse complement.
ATCTCACTCCAACTATATATATTTGAAGTATCTATGTTTATTAATATAATATAGAAATTAATTATTGTGTGTTATTCCTGTGGAATGGCTAATCTCTCCAATTTTGATAACAAAATAAACAATAATTTCCCATCATACTGAAAATACAACTATTACCATCTAGTCGTTACTCCCTAGGAGTGTACAAAATATATGCAGTGTGAAAATACAACTATTAACATCTAGTCGTTACTCCCTAGGAGTGTACAAAAATATATGCAATGTAAATATCATAGAAGTATCAATATAAAAATTACCTGAACATACTTCCAAATTAGGCTCATGGATTCACCCAACTTTTAAATTTTTACATGCATATCATGCTTATAGCTATCTTTATATCCTTGATTAAATCACCCAATTCATCCATGCTTGAATTATAAAACACACAAGTATGATGAATGGACATGCTCTGCTTGCTGGTTAAGACACCTCATGTAGGAAAAATCAATGTACAATCAACTTGTTTACATTCTAGTTTCAACATTTAGGCTTCAACATAGAAGTAGTCATGTTTTCGCTCAAAAGGGAATACCCTAACCTTGCTAAAAATAGCATCAAACAATCCTAGGAAAGGCAAAAATCCTGCTTACTCCCAAAGAGTGCACCAAAAATATGCATAAATATTATAAAAATATCCACATTACCTAAACCTAGCTCCAAATAAGGCTCATGGAAGCACCCAAATTTCAATTTTTGCATGCATATCATGCTTAGAGTTATCGTGATATCCTTGAGAAAATCATTGAATTTCTGCATGCATGAATTGCCCAACACACAAGTATGAAGAACCTACTATGCTTGTTGGTAAACCCACCACATGCATGCCAAATCAATGCCTCATTAGCCTTTTTAAATTCTGGTTTCAGGCTTCAACACTAAATTGGTCATGTTTTTTCTCATAAGGAAAATCCCCAACCCTCCCAAAAACAACAAAAAGAAATCCCAAGAAAGAAAACACCCAATAGAAAGGTATGATGAACCTATTTCACTTGTTGTTAGTCCATCTCTCACATGACAAATCAATTCCCTAATAGTTTGTTTATTTCTTAGTTTTATCAAAACTATGGTTACCTATCCCTGGGTGCATTACCACCATGTTTGGGATATCCCTTGCAATTTAGCCAATGATATACATGCCATGAAAGTACTTATTAAAGAATTGTAATTCCTAGCTACCTATAAGGAATGAAATTTCATGAGTATAGGATAAATCCCAAGGAGATTATCAAGGTAAAGGGAAGAAAGAAATGAGATCACCATTTAAGAAGGTTGAATTTGATCTTCCACACTATAGTCTTTTTTTTTTTTGGTAGTCTCGGGATCCCTGAACATATAACATCTAATTCCCTTCATTATTAGCTCCTAAATACATCTACTTAGATCCCTAGAAAAGGCCTTGTAATTACCATTTTTCCACTCTACAATGAGCTTGGAATAGCCCTTTATGGGAAGAAATTTTACACCTAGTTCAACAACAATTTTTAGCATAAAAAACTTTGAAATATCTCTACTATGTAATTAGTACTTGCCCTAACTACTTCCTTTAAAGAAACAACATGGTTGTTTCCACTAATTATTGTGCCTTGTGCTCCATATTTTTTAGGAATACCTTAACAAGCACCATCAAAATAGCTCCATGCCTTCAATTTATCAATCTCATAGTTCTTCATATTTCATTGGTTATTCTTCTCTATAGGTTTGAAAATACCACCATATGCATATGGATATCTTATATGATGAACAACTTGTATTGGTGAGATTTCCTTGGCTTGAAATAACATCTCACTTGCTAAAAGAATTCTTTCGAAACAATCTTATCCCACTCTCAAGTGGATAAGTAAGAATGAGATTGTTGGTGAATTTCTAATCTCAATGGACCACAAGGAGAAAACATGTCACAAGAAAGATTTCAATCTAGGTGGGAGGATAAAAACTTCACCTCCTAACCACCCAAGCTACACGGAATTGACAGAACCTCTACTCACCATCAGCCAGCCATCAATATTTTTAATATCAAAATGTTTTATAACATATTTTTAGAATAATCATGATCCTCTATTTAATGCTTCCCCAAATGTTTTGAGAACATAGATATTACTAACTATCGAACACCTAAACTTGTCTTCTATAATATTTTTATTCATCTATGAATTTGGTGTACGAGTAATTTTTTTCCATATTCCCTTGGTTCTATGATTAAGATTGAATTTTCCATTAGATGGTATTGAGAGTAATCATGTTGCATATTTTTGTTTCTTCCTACTAAATACACATAGTTCAGTTGTGAATTTTATGTCTCACTAAATGTTATGTGAATAATTATTTTACATTGTTGTATGCATTTTCATTTGTTGAATAAATCATTTTGAGGCATATTTGAATATTATTCATTCTAGAGATGTTCATAACACTATAGGAATAATTATTTTAGAGTGATACAATTTATTATTCCCTTGTTAGAGGTGAAGAACATTACACATATTATGTTTTGGGAATAAGCATGAGCAAATCAAAACGCTCAATTTAGAATTAAAAAATAGCTTGAGAATATGTGATGTTTTGGGGATTGACAGTTTCATTATTTGTTGGATGTATTTTTTTCAAAACATTTCCTTTTATATGTTGTCTTCTTTGGCCATCCCTTCCATATAATTTTTCTTCGAGTGAAAATGTATTTTGAAGTAAATAAGAAACTAAATCTAGAATGTTCATTGATGGGACCTTTGGAAACATTTATTAGATAATATTTGAATAACTATTTCTTAAAAAAAGACCAGAGAGACCTACATTAAGAGAACAAATAAATCTTCAATAAATTATAGTACTCGTAGATAGAAGATGCTTGACATGGTATGATAAATATGGACAAGAAATAAGAGAATTTGAAATAGTCAGAACTTTATTGAGAGGAAATTGCTTCTTCAATTCAAATATTAGAGCTTTCCATGTTGGAGAGATGTATGTTTTTACAAATTAAAATTGCAAAATTTGTGTTAAAAAAAAATATAAGCAAGCCACAAACACTAGTGAATGTAGAAAGAGAGGGAGCCATAGCAGCACTGCGTGAATATTTGAGAGAATGCCTAGAAGTTGAAGCTTCATGTGCAATTAGGGATTGGTTAGATTTTCTTAATCTATCCATGAAGAAATTTCTTGTAATTGAAATCATTGTTTTGTTTCCTTGTTACACAATTGATCAATTTGAAAAAATAATAACTCTTCAGAAGTTTAATAACAACAGTTTTTCGTCGCTTTTAATTTATTCTACATAGCTCTATTAACTCATATTTTGTTGGTTTTCCCAAGAAAGTTCCCTTAAGTGGAATGATTTTTGTTTTGGCTATTTATGGTGCTTTGAAAGACTATTCTATGGCAGGATTCCAATATTTGCTGAATTTACAGTTGTATCTACATATTGAGAATGCCAAGAAGATCACAGAGAGCTTGGAAAAGAATAAAGTGTTGCATTTTAGTTTTGAGAGAATAAACTGTTAAACACTTATAGGAGGCATAAGTTTCCCTACCAATCAAAAGTATGTAAAAATATTTTTATAATTTTATAATATATTATTACTATTGTCCAAGGAAAAATTTCACTCACCAAGGATCTCCAAAAACTGGGCTTGAACATGAACTTAAATCAACAGTTTGGTAAGGATGTATTATGCCAAGAAAATAAAGGAAATGCAAGCTTCTATTCATCGTCGGTATATTTCATTTTTAATCTGTGCAATTTTATTTTCCCTGTGGGTTTGACTTTCTTATGGATACTAGTGCACATTGCTCTTGAGCGGTATGGCAATGCTTATGTTTCTTTACGTTGGAACAACATGGAAATTTAGGTTATATTTTTAGATGGTCAAACTTTAAAATTATTGTGTCAATCAAAGTTATAGTGTTCTATTATTAGTTTGTGTTGCATCTTCTATGTTAATACACTGATCCATAATATTTTTTCTTCACGTTGCTTTAAAGTACATTGCAAAATGTGGCTCCACCGTTGGTGTAACTAAACAAAAGTGTATAAATTTAGATGGTTTTTATTCTAGTTATGCAATTGAAAATGATTATTAACTTCTTTGTAAGATTGTTTGGTCAATCAAAAATTTGAGTAAAAGTGTTGACATTGATCAATGATTTGATTTTGCAGGTATGCACAAGTGATTTTGCAGAATGAAATGTTTCCTGGTGTTGGTTTTGGGGAGGTATATGAGATGAAGAAATTTAACTTTTTTAGGTAACCATGGACTTCCATTATTTGTATATTTTGGTTAGGATGTTTTTGTTTTCTTTTTTAGAAAGAATCTTGTATATGAAGGTGTGATATATATAGCTCATAATATTTGTTGTGGAAATGTTAAGTATTTTATTGTGGCCACAATAGTATTTCGCATTTCCATGGACAATAAATTTTAGATTGTACTTGGCATAAATGGCCTATATATGTTTCATTATATTAATGGTTAAAGGAGGCATTTTATTCTAAAATTGTTTATTTTATCCTCTTGTTTCTCTTTGTGCAGAGATATATATCCCAAAAGGTCATGTTGAATGTGACATATTTAGGTATGTGCGTTTTTCTTTGTATTCAGTGTTATTATGAAATTTTATATGTTTTATAAAGGAAGTTCTATAGTCGCATTATATTACAAATAATGATAATTTTCTAGTAGAAAATTTTAATTAAAAAAACATATGAGATCATATTATTAATAGTTAAATGAATATATTTTGGTTACAGATCTAAGGGCTCGAATTCATCTTCTATCCCTAGACTATCCAACAATGGAGTTTCTATTTCTTAGCATGACTCTCTAATCATGGATGCTACCAGTCTCACAGTTTTTAGAAGAAAACTGTTAAATGGCTTGAAAGGTGGAGAGACATATGTGTAAGGAATTTGAAACAAAACATGAATGTTTTGGAGTGATTAAACAATATTTCATTTGTAAATTGTAGCCTATTGAATATTGAGTTGGAAACTTATATTGTAATACTTGACATTTCATATAATAAAATTTGTGGTTGAAATTACTTATGATTTTACTTGTGATTTTTTCAGTGTTGTAATAAACTTATGCGACCTTTTATGAGCACCCACATGTATGTGTAACATTAAGAGAAATTGTTTTTTCTATGATGCAGTTTTTCGGCAAACTATCATATGTTACTTATTATATGTTTTTTTTTTCTTTCGGTCCATGCACAAGTTATCTAGAACCTAAAATTTTTAGCGTGTAACTTAGTTGGCATGATTGTGCCTAAGCTTTTCCTCAAGGTTGAATACTAAGTCCTTACAGTGTTATTTTCTATGGTGATGTTTTACTTGCTTTGTTTATATAGGTAATCTCCACACATATTGACCACTATTTCCCAACTGTAGAAAACTTGTTCGAATTTCTTGCTTTTATGATGAAGAATGGCATTGAAATTTTTGATGTTGAGGTATATGTCATTTAAATATTTTCTAGTATACTTTACTTGATATTCCACTATTCATCATTTTTCATGTATTATAATCTTCATTTTATCTTCTTTCATTTACATAAGAGGAACTTAGTGTTGATGACAAAAAACAAGAATTGAAGAGGGGAACAATAACACTGTAGGGATAAATACAAAAAGAACGAGTGTAGTGATACCCTTAAAGCCAATATCCCACATGAGACACACACATAAAATCTGATGGTGAGGTCTTTAGTGTTGGTGAATTCACTTATATGCTGGTGGGGATATTGACTAAGAACAAAAAATCAATCTACAACTACTAAATTAGTAGTTTATATTTACTAATGATGAACACAAATAAAATGAATATACAATGAATAAATTAGTTGTTTAGAATGATTATTGATGAAATCAAATGAAATTAATATAAACTAATAAATTAGTTGTTTAGATAATGAATATGAAGCTACAGAAAAATGAAAAATGACTATTGTAAATGATAAATTTGTAATTAAAAATCACAATTTTTTTTCATATATACCACTGAGAATTAGTCATATTTTTGTGGTCACTAATTGGTTTATAACCATGACAAAAATTTGCATATATGTGATTATTAATAGCTAATTTAGAGTATCTTATAATGCAACCAACTTTTGGGTCATATTTCTTTGATCATTAATTGGTTCTCTCGATGATCATGTAGTAGTATATTTTGTTATTTATTTGGTCATTAATAATGGAAAATAATGACTAAATTAACAAACAAATTTATGCTAAATATACTACTAGACAATAAAGATGAGACAACCAATTAATGATTAGGCTAAATACGACTAAACATTGGTCACATTATAAGATACTTTAATTTAGAAAATATTGGTTACTAACTAAAAAATGGACGTTTATATGAAAATTTTAGTCGTTGTTTTACTAACTAATTAGCCATTTTGTACTACTGAAAGAATTACAATATTTTTTAGTTTTAAAGAGACAACTTGTTATACAGGCTCTCTGCGGATAGAGACGATCCCTCTAGCCCTAGGGTGGGTCTAGTAAGAGAGGAAACAATATAGAACCTACTTTCCTAGATTGTAAATGAACACATATCATATGGAGATGGCGTACCCTGATCTAACGCTGCGATGTTTCTCCTTGCCCAAGAATTTGTTATCCTTTTATCTTCTTAGTTAAATCCTTGTTCTTTCCAGCACTCAATTACCTGCACAAGTGATCAAACAACTCAAAAATTGAAAGGACAACATGCATTTTACATAAAAAATCTATCTAGTTGATCAAGGATTACTATAAATCTAATCACGAATCATGGCAAAGAATGGAAACTAAGAATAAATTGTATCATATTAATATAAGAGGGGGAGTTACAACCTGCACCTTGATGTCGAAGCTCTCCTTTAATGGTTCCAGATCTAGAAACATCTATAACGCACTCGTTTCAACTCGGTACGAGAAGCCCAAAGGTCTCAACTCTCCTTCAATGCCTATACCAAAAATTCTCTCTATTTTTTTCTTCTATATTTGTTCTAAGTAGGATAGGTATTGGAGGATATCCATTTTATAGTGATGGGAGAGGAATCGTGGATCCACTTAAGTTGGGGAAATGGCTTATCTCCTTGGGTGGTTCCTCTTTTATAGGAACAAGAGGCCGAAAGGGAGAAGCTCAGGTCTATCCCCATGAAAAAACAACTAGCTCTCCATGCAAGAAGCTTCTAGATCATGAAGCTTCATTTCCATTATTAAAAAAATTCTAGAAGTGGATCAGTTCATGTGTGATCTCCATACTAGCGTTGATCGATGCAACTCACATGCTTAAGATGATTCATTGCCGTGGGAGAGACAAATCAAAGTCGTGCTTCTCCAAATAAGAATGTTTTTTAAGGAGCTACTCTAGGAATGATTAAAAAACACTTTTATCTTCATATTTTAAGGGATGTAATGGCATATTTCATGATGGAAAAGAGACACACGGATCACTGTTAAGCTTCTTTGGGATTTTGGAACATGGAGTACAAGTATAGTGACAAACATTTATGTAACAGATGCCCCCTAAATCATGAAGGCCTAATGAGAGTGAGGGATGAAATGCTTTACTAGTACATGCCACGACCAAGATGCCATTGTCGGAAAAACTATGAAATCAAGCACATATATACATAAGCAAAATATTTTAGATAAACACATGACATAAGGTATGGACGCAGCCATACGTAAAAATATCATGTAACAAGATTTGTGGCATGGACACAGCTATCCAGTAATAAATATGATCACAAATATGGACTCAGGCATGGTTACAGTCATCCAGATCGAAGAGTTATGTGAAAAATCATGAAAAATACATATCACCTCACAACCTCGATGTTATCATACAAAATCCAGGGTCGTGCGCTCCATCACGACCCGATCAAGTACAAATTCAACCATGTTAATGAGTGAGTTGAAGTCAAACATGCAAGAAAAACGCTTGATTAATAGTCAATGATGTAAAATGTTAATAGATGCAAGAGAGACCACTAATAATGACAATGGCCCTCAAGGTACCTACAGTACAATCCACGAGATGTGAATAAGGAACTGAAGTCGAACACTCTTGAAATCATTCGATCGAAGACCAGTGATGCGAACCTGTCGTCGAATGCGAACAAATTGCCTTTAGGACATGCAAGCTCTAAGGTATTGAAAATGGATCCCTAAATCAACTTCGTGGATAATTAGTTGAAGTCGACACAAAGCAATCCATCGAAGGAGGTTCATGACATATCCCACATCATTGACACGAGACATAGGGAATAAGATAATGATGAATCAGGATTGAACAGAGAACCAGTTAATAAATAAACCACAAAAGGAAGTTCTCTTGAACATATCGACGACATGAATCTGGAGTTTGGCAGTATTTTACTCAAATGGAATCAGAGGTCATGTTAAAAAAATCAGTGATTGAATGAGAGGAAAAAATTCCCCAAACCCATGGAGGAAAACTAACAAATGTACGACATTCCCAACCCGACACGAAATAGAGGATGTGTCATGTTCAAGAGCGACATACTGTCAATGCAACTGATAAATACTTCCATCCTCCACCATTTCTAGCAAGTACCCCAATTATTTTTTAATACAAGATTGAAGGGGATAGCATATGCTTGTCATATAAGTTTTTCCTTCAGAAAAATTCCATCCTAGTACACTTTACGAGCCCTAGGAAGGACAAACTCGATATCGTCATGGTGACGGGTCCAATTCCGTTAAATTTTAAAGAGTCTGACAAAGGTGAAACTCTGTGTCCTTTCATGTTTAGAGAGTTTGAAAAGAGGCAAATGAAAATAGTCTTGCGAACCCGAAAAGGTAGAAACCAAAGTTAGAGAGAGCCTCTTAGTTGCGATTGACTAAGGTATTCCTTTTTCATAAATAATTTATCCCAATCCGAAAAAGGGGTAAACGCATAATGGGTAAATGAGATTTCATTCACTTTAACAAATTCAGAACGATAAGTAATCGACAATAATTTCATTTTTTCAGAGTCAGAAAAGAGCTTAAAGATGACTCTCAGGGGGTGATTTTTTCATTTATTTTTACCAAGTCTGAAAAAGTAATAAACTGGAACCCATGTTCATATCATCAGTCAAAAAATTAACCCTGTTGTTCCACAAGAAAGAACCCATTATCTGTTTTCAAGGTAAAAATATATTAAAAAATGAAAAAAAAAACTTAAAAGTGACTTGAACATTTATAAAAATGAGAAAATTAAAAAAAAAATCACTTTTTACCTTCACAAGTCTCGGAAGAGGTTTTTTGCCCCTGTTTTTGTTGATTCTTTAGGAGAATATTGTGGGTGATCTAGGAAGCTAATCGACAAACCATTTGCAGCAGGTAAGATCCATGCTCATTTTCTTCATTTTCGTACATGTTTTAGCATTTTTATAAAGCATGGTGGTTTTTGGAGAAGAGATTGTAAAATTTTTGTTACGACGGATCAACACGGAGATTCCTTATCAGGATCTTATCGATCTGCCCTTTTTAACACTGGTCATGCACCAGTCCGTACAGTTTCTTTTAAAACAGTCACGTTGATCGCAGAGCACATGATATTTTCTCCAAAACGATCCATCCAAAATTGATTTTTACACATGAATATTAAAAAAAGGTTATTTAAATATTATGAAAGGAAGGAAATACCAAAAAATCATGGCGATCGAATGGAAAGAGAGGGAGCATGACGATGTAGACATAGAGGCTATGGAGGACTAAGATTTCCTTTCCGCTTTGAGGAACTATGGGCTCCTTAAATTCTTTTTAACACGTAGCTTAAGATCACAACCAGAATTACTGCAGTATCTGTTTAGCATTCGGGACATAGGGCAGGAGAGATTTATCATTAATGACCAAGAGCTAGAAATCAAGTTGGTTGATATTTACTTGATCATTGACCTCTCACGGAGAGGAGAACGAGCTCATCAATCAAGGATCTAGATCGTGGGTGAAAGTATGGATATGAGCATAGGGAGGGTGTGTCGAGAGGCAGCCAAATATTTCAATGGGAAGGTAGATATAAGAAGCATGAGCAACTTGTCACTCAAAATAATCCTATACATGATCACATGTGTTTCTAGGGCACAAGCATCACACGGGCTACCAAGTCTCAACTCCAAACTGTCATTGACTGTATGTCCCCTACCATCTTTAACTAGGCAGAAGCAGTGGTGTAAAATATGAAGAAACAACTCTCAAAATGCAAAAAATTTCGGCTTATGAAATTTGGGTACAGTTCTATATTAACAAAATTCTTTCTCAAACGAGTGTCGTTGTTCCAATTTTAGTGGGAATAATTGGCCATGCCCACACGATGAAATCCACGCATGACTAGGTGGAGTGAGTTGATGCCTCGCACACGAGGTGGACATGACATGTCGTACAAGTCTAATTTCTTTGTGTGGATGAGGTGACAACTCATTGTCGTAGAGGAATAGTCGTACTCTGGGACTGATTTCCGAGGTGACCCATACATTCCACTTCTAAAGGGCCAACATTGGGGTGATAAAGGTAAAAAAACAATTTTTTAAAACTTTTCATGTTTATATATTTTTTGGCATATGTGTTCTAATGTTTCAACTTATGTGCTACAAATGTTGGACCAGAGAGACCTACTGAAATTTCCCCTGTTACTCGAAGAGTGGTGGGGGATTTCTAGGCTGCCCTGTATGAGGAGGGATAAGATTTTGAAGAGGAGATTTCCCAGAACCTAGAAGCATTTGACGACTAGGATCCCAGAATATGCTCGTGCTCATGACATTCCCCACCACTATCATAGGCACACTATAGGGATGTCAGATCACATTCATCTATTACTAACTCGATTCATTCTATAAATGACGTGCTATTATGAGCACCATGCCGATTAGTTTAGTCTAGCCTTGATTTATGCAATTGTAGTCTTTTGGGACCGGTGAGTCTCTTTATGTACCAAAACAAATATATTTTTGGATTATGATGTACCGAAATTTTGCAAAAAACACTGACATATATATATATATTTCCCTGTTTAATGCATGATGTAATGATGATCACAGTTCTACAGATTTCACAAATTTCTATCTAAAACATAATTAGCCAATGCATATGTTAATCTATTCATGTGTCTTGGAATATGATCATATGTAATGTAATAAAAATTCCATTGTAAAATTCAAACACACAGATACATTCTCAAAATATGAGGGTGTCTCATAGAATATTTCACATTGAGCTGCAATACAAAAAGATTTGAATTGAGGTTTACAACTAGTTCTCTAATTCTAAAAGCAATTGCTTTTGATAGCAGTTCAATAATTGCATTGTATTCAACAATATTATTGGTTGTACAACCTGAACAGATACCTTTTATATCTACTAACTCACCACTATGGTCATAGATAACCCATGTTGCAGAGGATAATTTTCGAGTACTACGACATGCACGATTGGCAAAACTGACATAAGGAGTTAGAGAAATATGGGAATTAGGTAAAACAAGAGAACTAGTACAACCACTTGCAAAAACACACCAAACCAAAATTGTACAAAAATGAAAAGCACACTAATGTACAAAAGTAATTACATGAAAATATTATGCATAATACTTTTTCAGATAAATCTCGTTTTGGGGCTTATCCAAATGGCTGCCTTCATAATCAATTAGATCATAGGCCGATTTTTGCAAAACACGCTTTACAATGTATGGCCTGTTCCACATTGGTTCGAATTTTCCTTCCCCCATCTTATCGTGTGCTTCGTCATAGAGAAGAACCAAGTCTCCTTCAGAGAAGGCATGTGGAGAAATTGTCTTATCGAAATGGGCTTTGAATCGTTTCTTCTGAGCATCTATAACTAAAGCAATGAAGCGATGAGTTTCGTCAATCGTTTCTAGATATAATAGATGTTCCTCTTCTGGTTCGACACTCGAAAGTAATTCGATAGATAATTTGAATGAAGGAATTTTACATTCAGTCGGTGAGGTTGCTTCAAGGCCATACTAACTGAAAAGGAGTGAATCCAGTAGAATTTCTAGCCAAGGTTCTGTAAGCCCAAAGAGTTGAGAAAAGCATGAGATGCTAGTTTGACTTGTGCATCCCAATAGTGCACTAAATCATAGTAACTAATACTTTGTTGACTGCTTGAACTTGGTTGTTGGCCTGAGGGTAATATGGAGTTAAACTGTCGTGACGCATGCCAAACTGAGAGGTCAACTCATCCATCATGTAATGGCGAAAATGAGAGACATGCTTAGTGAATATGGCTTGAGGGAATCCAAATCGAGCAATAACATGATTGAAGAGAAATTGAGCAGCATTTTTACCATCATCGTTATATGTAGGCATTCCCTCAGCCCATTTGGTAGAATAGTCGATGACGACGATAATATAAGTATGACCCCCGACCGAGAGAGGGTTTTCATGAAATCAATGCCCAATTTAATGAAAGGTCCAATAATAACAATTGGTTATAAGGATACAGGTGGGGCAGACATCTTCTGCTAGTAAATATGGCAAGCGTGACATTTACAGATGACAAGAATTCAATCCTTGAAAATGGAAGGCCATAAATAACCAACACGGAGGATGTTTTGAGTTGTTGTGTATCCATACATATGAATGCCACATGCCCCAGACTGGTAGTCATTGAGATCCCTCTCAGCCTCTTCGAAAGTTAAACATCGACGAAGAATCAAATCTATGCCGATGTGGTATAAAGTATTCCCAATAATACGATATGCTTGAGAGTGATGTCAAATGCATCGAGGAGAAAATTTGGTCACCTCAGATCATAAGGTTTGTGTTTGGAGATACGCAATTATATCACCATACCATGGATAGATAGTGCTGATAAGGAAGAGAGTGTCATCTGAAATGTGCTCATCAAGATCAAAAGGGGAAGAAGGAGAGGGAAGGGAGTATATCAGCTCCACAAAAACCATTGATTTTTTAGATTTGGTATCAGTGAATTCCAATTCATACTCCTGCAGAATGACAATCCACTTAGTATATTCCCTCCGAGTAACTGAGGGATAAAAATATAGGTCATGCTATTGCAATAAAATATCACGGTAGTCGTGCGGAGTAGGATGTAATGTCATAAGCGCTAAACAACATAAACCACACCTAAAGAAAATTTCTTGACATGTTCATATTGAGTTTCAGTATCCATGAGATTGCAGCTGAGGTAATAAATGACATGTTTAATACCATCGCCATCGTCTTGAACCAGTACGATAGCAATAGTATCGGAAGAAGTTGCTAAGTAAAGGAAATAGTTACAATGGTAAATCGAGGGATGTGGTAAGGAGTGTTGATAAGAACATTCTTTAAGGCATCAAAGGATCCTTAAGAAACTTCATTCGACAAAAATGTGATCCCTTTTTTAAGAAATCGTGTAAAGCCCTTAGCCAACTCAGCATAATTGGGACCAAAATGATGAAGGAAATTATCTTTCCCTTGTAAACTTTGCAACTGAGGTAATGATGAAGGGCTGGAGAGGGGGGTGTAGATTAACAATACCCTTGAATTTTAGAGGATCGAGACAAATTCCTTATTTGGATATGAATAATCCAAGGAGTTTGTCAGATTTAAAGAAAAATACACACTTACGCAGGTCAAGGAAAATATTATAGTGTCTACAGTAGAGAAACATATCTCGAAGGTGAGCAGGGTGGTCAAGGCACTTAGTTGAATGTGTCGGTACATTATCCAGGTAAGGCTAAATGATGTGCTTAATATCATGCAAGGCATATGACATCGCTCATTGGAAATCAACATCATAATTTTTCAGACCGAAGGGGAGCTTATTGCAGGCAAATGTTCCCCTTGGATAAATGAAGGAAATCTTGTGTTGATCGACTGGAAGGATGTTAATATGGTTATACCCAGAAAAAATGTCGATAAAATATAATATCTCACTCCCAGTGCATTCATCAATAATTTGGTAAATAAAAGGAGTGGGATAGTTATCTTTAGGGCATGCACGATTGATGTCTCGATAATCAACAAAGACGTGAATAGTACCCTGATTTTTATTCATAGGGACGATATTGGACACCAAACCTGTCAAAGGAATTGGATATATGAATCTAACCTTAAGATTTTTTTCAACTCTTTCCTTTATAGTTGCTGCCTTCTGGGATGCACGAGATGAAGTCATTGACGAAAACACTTCACATTATGATAATTCAGCATCTAGTGCACCACTATACTTAGAACGATACCAGGCATTTCCTCATAGGACCATGGAAATACATCTTGAAAATATGGAAAAATACTGGTGTAAAGCTTTATCTCATATGGAGAGAAAGTTACCCTGATGTGGATGTTCTCGACAATTCCTAGTTTCACAAAAATGTCCATAGACATAGTTGCAGTGATGCTTCCCATGTTTCCTTCAGAAAATACTTCATGTGTCAACATGGTTGTCGAAAGTGGACAATTCGAAACATGGGAAGTGAAATTTTGAAGAATTTTGCAATCAACTAAAGATGCACCAAATAAGATCTACCCAAAAAGTCTCTTGCCCATGGCCTTACCTTGCTCAGCCTGCAGCTAAAAGAATCAGAGCCATTACCTCAACGCTTTGTGCCTACAGCTGAGGTTTTGAATACGTTAGAACCCTAGCATCGTCTTGAAGCTAGCATACTGGCAGTTTTACCAGCTGAGTCGTAACCTCAACAAGTCCACTCTACGGATCTGTCTCATCTTAGCCGTTACCTCAGCATGTCGTGCTTGTGGCTCTGCCTCAATATAATTAGATCTAAAATGTGCATCAGTCTCTGACCCTGATCCACTACGTGCTACTGCATGAGCTCCTTCCGACGTACCTGTACGAGCCAAAATATAAACATATATGACAATAAACTAATGGATGAAAATCATAGATCGCTTGAGAAATTGTGAAAATGAACTTGAGGTTGCCTCTATTTGTAACTTTGTGAGTGACCAGTTGGGGCTTTGACCAGATCAACATGTGGTTAGGTCCACTCATAAAATATTAAATTAATTTGTAACTTAACTTCTACTTAACTGATTGGGGTGATCTATAGGTCGATTTTTATCCTCATGAAAAGAGGAATCTAATTAATTTGTTATCGTAATTGTCTAAGCTATCAAATGTGTAATTTTATCCTAGTTTCAAAAATTAACACTCCCTCTCAACTAGGAAGAATTCCACTTTCAAATCTCGACTTACAATTCTCTGCATCATGGATTCATCACACAATATGTTGATATTTATTCATCGATAAATATTTCATTTTAATATTCATTAATAATCACATGTCATCACTAAACATCTCTGTCATGTATTCTTCATGCTGTGAACCTTTCTCATTACAAATCATCAATATAATCTTCATGCTTGTTTTTGTTTATCCCTTGATTGTTGTTGCTTCTATTTTGAACATTCTTTGATCTAGAAGAATAGTTTTTCACGAGAGGGGAGCTTGGGATACCACCCTTCATTCCTTAGGTTATCATTCTAGAGTCTTTTCCATCGATATATTACTCGTAATATCATCATCAGAGTGTATATCAACAGGCAGCACATCTGGTCCTATAACCGCATTAGGAAGCACATATTCTGGAATCTCATGGGGGAGTTATACCTGTACAACCCACAATATAGAAAATAGGATAGCCATCCATGTAGGGGAGATCATCTCAACCCTGGTGTCACATCAGGGATCTCACTCTCAACTTGGAATCGCATTGGGCTATTTCACATTGGGGAGCTCACTCTCAACTGAAAATCACATAGGGTTATCCCAACCCATCCTATTGCCTACTGATATTCCCATCAATGACCCTGGATATTAATTTTATAGAACACTTGAATCATAATCTAGCTTGGATGAGATACCCAACTTAACAATAAGTCAGGATCACACACCTCCAAGCCACCTCAACCAATTGGAAAAATAGGGAGGTCCAATCCCAACAAGATCATCTTGTGGGTATGATTTCAACTGGGGTATACTATGCATATACCAACCTATGGAGGAGATACTCTACTTGTCAAAATGGACAAGGATCACACACATCCCACAAGTGACAGATAGGGGAGAAACTTGTTCGGCCTTATTATCCTGAGATCCCTCAACCCCAGGAGCCCTCTATCTCAATTCCTCTTTCCGGGAGCTCAAAGAGTGAGGAGGAAGAGCTTGCTTAATATCCTCGATAAATGTTTCTCTCATATGGTATTTATTTTTCCTATACCTATAGGACATCAAATAAAGTGTTATGTTAGAACATACATTATCATGTAATTCACAGCAAGATACCAATAACAAGAATATACCAAAACCATCCTCCCTCCCATGGAGGTGTCAACTGTGCATGGATACTATAATAATTCACCCTCTCATTGAGGTTACATGGATACTATATGCATCCTCCCTCTCATAAAGGTTACAATCATAAGCTTTAGCTTGTCAGGAAAAACCGTGTTGTCTTAAATGAATGGAGAAAACATAGTACGTATATGGGATTATTTTTCATCATCGTGTATCTATGCCTTATCCAGATCATGCTTGATTAACTCTCTAAGGAGCTTCTACATCATTCCTCATAACTAGCATTGCTAGCGGTATTATACCTGACCTCGATCGTGATATGGACCTCTCATCCAAGATAACATAGAAAAAATCATACTAAGGAAAAATCCAAATTTTCTTACCAATAGTAATCCAAAACATTATTATTTTATTCATGCCACTACATATGATGAGAGAAGTATCTAAACCAGTAAAAGATGTTTGGTGGAAATTCTGAGTGAAGCAGCTCAATCATGAATTAAATTATGTTCATATATGGATGAATGCTCAAAAAGGAACATCAATGATTCAAGAAACTAACTAATTCCATATCATGTTCAATCAACATTTGAAATTTAAATCAGAGTATCCAAGGATTTAGATTACACAAAGACATTTCAACAGTCTTTCTATATGGAAATTCTTTCCCAAATTCTAGGATTCCATATATCATGCCATGATACATAATTACGATATTCAAAATTCATCTCACTCTTACTTATATTTTCAGAGGCTTATCATTTGTTAAGGATATAATTATCAATATGTGTAATAAAGTCCATAATAAAAAATCAAGGCCATATCTTGGAAATCATTAACCTGGCTTCAATAGATAATATTCAAATATAAACAAATCTAAATCGAGGAGTTTGCATCACTCAACACTCTCTATGATTTTAAGGCCTTATCATTCCAACATATTCAACCTTAATCAAATCAATGTTGTGTCAAAAAAATCAGCTCATTAGAAGTCAATTATAACTATTATCAAAGACATTGAAATCATAGTTATCAATTCTCTCAACCAAAGACATGTAGCACACATATCAAGTCTACCTTCATTTCATGTCAAGCTTTAAAGTCTATCATTTAATTACGCCATTATAGACCATTTCAGTCACTATATGTAATTTCATACATATAAATATTATGCCATGCATGTTAATACTATGTCACATCAACCATTTTGTTGGGAAGAATTAGGCCAACACAGAACCCTACATCTATATACTTACATACAACACTAAAGGTAGATATGTCTACATAATATAGTCATCTCGGAAACTCAACCATCACTAGATCATGCCAAATCCAAATGTGCAATCATGGTAAGATCTATAAATCTAGGAATGTCTCAATCATTAAGCACCATGTCAAAAGTACCAAACATAGTTTATCAATATCAGTCAACCAAAACATGATGCACAATCCTAAAAAACCATGAGATATCCATATGAATGTCCCCGTCACTAGCACACACAATTTTATTTAAATAATATGAACTTTCCCAGCTAACAAACCTTACTGGCATCTGTAGTACATATGCAGAACTGACATCTTTCAAGTGACCATATGATTTAATGCTAAATTCCAACAATGCCAGAAATCTGTTCACAATGACAATACCAATCAGAGATCTATGAATTTAGAATATAGATTGATCTATATAGAAATTAAATTATGTTTATACTAGGCATAGTGACATCTACGAGCCTTCCTTTGCATGAATGAGGCTCAACCCTCTACTGCAGATTAATCAATATCAAAAAGTCATAAATCATATTTCAATAGAAATCTTGAGTAATAATCAGTTCTCCCTCTGAATGAGAATCTACTTCATTCATGTCATCAACCTGTCTTTATCGTGATCATACAAGAATATATATATTATATCATAAACATATATCTATCATGATCACCAATATCATGTCATCCATATTTCATCAATTGTTGGGCTGGAAATATGAGAACGACACGTTGATGTGAAAACAAAACCTTACGATCCAATACATCATGTTAGAACATTTAATTTCACCACATCCTATAACCAAATATAGTCTAAGATCTATAACATCAATCTCATAAATATGCCTTTACAATCACAGTTGCCAATACCATGCATATCATAATCAATAGGATCAAGGTTAATCAATAAACCAACAAGGTGCAATTCCTCTTTTATATGAGCTTTCATCATGCTAATCACAAGTATTATAAATACCATATGAATGAGGTAAACTTACATAATGGAGCCAATAGATTTTATGTGTATCAAGAATCAAGAGTACCATCCACTAAAATTAGAATTAGGATCTCAAAAAAATAGATGTTAGCCACACATTAAGATATGCTACTATATCAATGATCGAAAATCACTTCAAGTTCTCCCACAAAATCAAGAAGATTTTCATGATCAAACCATTAATACCAAGTGCACTATTTCATCAACATCAATCTCAATCACACTTACATGTGCATGCATCAGGCATCATAGAAGTAGGCATTCTCAATATACCAAAGGCTTACCTAGCCATACAATGTTGTAGTTAAATCATAACATTAAAACAATATACAATGAATTTCTTATGGTATTACCTCTGGAAATTCACATAGGGAGCTTGTAGTGCGCAATTTCCTCTTTACCTTTTCCATATATAACCATCTTTCCCTTTCCAGATCTAGTGAACCTTCCTTCATTTCCCGATCTATCTATCGTTCTTTAATTTCCAAAGATTATCAAGAGGGATCCACTCATCACATCTCATTACAGAGGTTAGATATATCTAGGTGCTCAAATATACATGAAATAAGTAACGACCAGAAAAAATAATCATATAAATCATATCCATTAGAATAAACAACAGTAAGGGTTATACATCAAGAAACACATATCTTCAGTGAGAGATAATCCTCTCCCTCTTGAAACATCCTTGAAGAGTCAGACATAGATCATGAAGCAATTTTTCCTTCAATCAGAAACTTTATCAATACCTACGTCAGTTGTCAAATCGATCCTAAGTACCTGAGTATCTCCTCATAGATCATGCGAGGATTTCATATATAAAATCTCAATATTTTACCTTAAATGAGGGTTTCTCTCAAACCCTTATCCACTAACCGCCTAGGTATTTCTTCATCCCCTAGAAAATATTTTAGCTCTCTACGGTCCTCTACTTTCTCCCATAGAAGTGTCTCCTTGGGGTGATCACCATGGCTTTTCTTCAACCAACTCTGAAACTATTTTAGTTTTTAATAAAGTAGGATTGTTCTTTACTTTGATAGTTACATTTCACCATTAAGATATTAAATTCATGCCAAATAATTATTCCATTATACTTATTTGTATTAATAATCATGAGAATAAATAACTATGCATAATTAATAACACCATCATCATCATCATCATCATCATATAAGCATTGGAAAGTAAACTATCAAAGGAAGAGAAACATGAACACATAGAGACACCAGGATTGGTCTAAGACCATGAAAAAACCCACTATGGGGAAAAACCTTGGAAATTATTCTTCTTAGATTTTTGTTGACTGGTTTAAAAACAAGAGTACAATGATCCATAAGTACATATTTTTATGATTCAGAAAAAAATAGAATACAAGCACTAAAAACATACCCATACTTCTACCTGAAGGAAAACTGAATCCGAGAACTGAAATTTACTAACATTGGCTGTGGAAAATTGATGAACAAGACTGATAGTAAACGAATACTAAAGATACATATGCAGTGGAAACAAATAGACTTTATTTACATATTGACAGATATATAATACTGAAACTAGGACCTATAATATAGCCAATTGATATCAACTCTGAAGACCTAGATCTGAATCTAGGAGTCTGTCAATGACACTCTTATGCAACTATTATTGAATGAATAATGACTGGAAGTGTTGCACAATCAAATGAAGATGAAAAAAATCAGATATGCCCAAAAATTCTCTTTGTTGTGGCATTAACTTTTTCAGCCCACAACTGAAGGAATATGAGTCTCTACCTCAGTGTTCTATGCCCACAACTGAGGGTCTTAATAGCTTAGAACCTTGGTTTCATTATGAAGTCGTCATACCAATAGCTTTAGAAGTTTACCTGTGACCTCAACAAGCTCAATTCCTGGCTCTACCTCAACTCGGATGATACCTCAATGTGCCTAGCCCATGACTCTGCCTCAATAGACTCAGATCTAAAATGTGCATCAATCTCTGACCCTGATGCACTAAGCACCACTACACCAGATCCTTTTGATGTACCTATGTGGTCCAAAACATAAACATAGATGAAAATAATTTGATGGATTCAGATCATAGATCGCTTGAGAAAGTGTGAAAATGAACTTGAGGTTGCCTCTATTTATAATTGTGAGTGACCATTTGGAGCTTTGGCTGAATCAACATGCGGTTAGACCAACTCATAAAATATCTAAATTAATTCATAACTTAACTTATACTTAACTGATTGGGGATATCTATAGGTCGATTATGATTCTCTCAAAAAGAGGAATTTAATTAAATTATTGTATTAATCATTTGAGCTGTCAATGTTTAGTCCGACCCTAGTTGCAAAAATTAAAAAACATTACACATCTTGTCTAAGTATTTAACCTTTGATCAATTTAATGTTAATTCTAGGTCTCCTAAGAATATTCAATACTTAGAGTCATGGCTTTAATCTCATTCTTCCATGATTACATTTCCCTAACAATTTTCACCATGGTATCCTCCAATTTGAAGCTAATGTTCTTCATTATCCTCCCATTGTAACTCCGTGATATTTTTCTCAACAAAAAGAGTATGAAATTAATAGAGTTTCCATGATCCTCCACACGAGGACGTGGATAAAGAGTGAGTCTACAAATAATATCTTCATGGAGGAGATTGTTTACTATCCCAAAGACTATGTTGAGTATTACATCAATCCCTTTGGCTTTCTATCATTATTGTATTGTTGTTACCTATGTTAGCTATCACTGTGCTTCTGTAGTATTACATCCTCAACATAACATAACCATTATTTTCTAGCATCATAAATATAACTCAACACACCTCCACATCATATATATTTATATCATTGTTATAGTTGTAAAAATATCCATATTTTAATTGGAATTACTACTATATCCATATGATATATATTTAAAGTGGTGTTACAATAGTAACAATATCATAATGTTGATAACCATATGATATATTCTTGTTATTTCAACTATGACTACAATCGAATCATAATTCTATAACCATATGATGTATTTTTAAATAAATTCTATAAATAAAATAATCAATCGTAGCATAACCAAATGCAACAGAGGTTGTGACATTATCCACCTTAATAAAATTCTATGACTTTGATGAACTGCAACCTGTTTTCACCATTAATTGTGTCAAGTGGAAGCTACATGTTTACATACAATGCCAGTTTCCCTTGTTGGTTAAGAAATTTATTTCTTGTCTATATACTTGTATACCTTTTTTATATTTTTCCTTGCTGAAGCTTTAGATTCACTAGAACATATTATTATTATATTTATCACATGTTCGTTTCATCCTTGAATAACATTGGACCCATCCTGAGCTAAGAATTACAATAACCAAAAAAAATCATGGATTGTGAATGCATCACTATGACCCTCTTGGTCTAAAGTGTTGTATACTATATTCATTCACATAGTAGAATTTTTTCCTTTCGAGTCCCATATGGCCCGAATCAATGATTGATTTATCTCCCTCCTTGAATGTGTTTTTTATTTTCTTGAGATTGAGCCTTTTGTGTCACTAAACTAACTAAAATAGATCAAATAATTTAGCATGGATGAAAACAAACATGAATAAAAAAATTTTACAGAACAGTCTTACAAATATTCATAATCCATACATGAAGAGTGTGTTGTCCATTAGGATTCAGATATTAAGTAAAATTCCCAAGACACGTCTATACAACAAACACCACTAGCTCCAATAGTGAAGCATTACAGTCACTCCTTTCTCCCTAAAAGAACTATCTTCTCTCTCTAATTCCTTGAAGGAGGAGCCAAGGTGAAATTTTTTTTTCTCATACAGTGAGGGTGTATATATAACCAAGGGGAGGGGTGATGCTTCACCTTGCTTGTGACTCTTTGACTACCTTCATGACTGTTAAAATTATTATGAATTTTTTGAATTTACGTGACTCTTCAAACTATCTACATGTCCTCTAGAATTCCACTTTCCAATACATTTTTGAATAGAAATTTACATGATCCAAAAAAATGATGTCACATACGATGCCTCATGACATGACATGAAATGACATTGATGACATGGACTATATGATGGCATGGAAATTCCAATTCATTCTTGTTGCTTCATGTTTTGTGGCTTCTTGAAATGTCTTCTTCCCACCTCCATATGTCTGATAGTTAATGATTCTTCAATGATATTAGGTCTTAGGTGGCGATCACAAAATGATGTCCCTTTGCTTTCTCTTGATGGATAAGTTTGCATATTTTCCTAAAAATGTGTCTTCTAGCATGTTATCCTTCTCCATCTTGCTATTCATCATCCTTCCATGGTATGATAGGGTAAATACATCTGCAATTCACTCGTGACAAGACAGCATTAGTCTGGAAAAACCCTAGTTGAAGATGTTTCATGGTGATCTATTGAATAATATGAAACGAGGTGACACGTCGATGGAGAGGCGCAATGACCACGCAATTGCGCAAGTTAGGAAGTCAAGGGTTGTTATTGACTCCTGAGACTTCCCAATGCTCATTTCATGTTAGAATTGAGTAAAAATATTGTGCATTTGGGAAGCGCAGGGAATCGGGTTGGCGGCTTAAGCACTAATTTTTCCCACTGTGTATTTCTCGAAACTAGAGGAGTTCAAGTGATTATGCAATTATGTAGTTCAAGATATCATGGGTGAGGCTTAAGCCTTGTGACTCTGCAATGTGTAGTATGAACTGGGAAAGAGAGATAAATTGCATAAATGTTGGGGTCAGAGACCTAGCTTGAGCACTATTATTACGCAGTGCACAATCCTGGGAGGCAAGAACTATACATTGTGTAGTGAAAATGGGAAAGGTTGTAGCTTAAGGGTTGAGACTACGTAATGCATAGTTCAAAAGGGTTGGATGAGGATTAGTTGCTCAACCAGGATGTTTTTCGTATTTAGCTATGTGTGCGATCGGTGAAGTTGATGTGAACAGTGATAAGACATGATTGTGATCACACATTTAGAACACTTGACATCCAACATATATAATCCATAACATACAAACAACACACCTCTCACAGTGCGACAAGTATGCGATAACTTACGGAAAGTGCGACACCAAAGATAAACTTTGAGACAATAAGCACGATACTTATGTGATAGTGCTTAAAAATTTGGAGATGAGTGTGATAGATGTTTTTATTATAGGAACAACTCATTTCCACAAATATAACCCCTAGAAATCACCAAAACAAATTTTTTATGTGATGTATGACAGTTAATATGTGAAACCATGAAACTTTTATCTTATCGCAAAAGATACCAAAAATCTTAGGGAAAACACATGTAATGAGTCTTAATGCTTGCAAAGACAATATGCAAGAATAAAGGAGTCTCCAAAATTGGGTTACGCTGAATTTTTGGAGGGTGTTGTAGCAATGACAACACTTGGTGACACACTAGTAGAAATCCAACTTCTCTTTTTTGGTTGATTATTTTTTGCATAGTATTATTTCTTGAGGAAGTTTTGATTCATTATGAAAATATAGCTTGTTTCCCCACTCACCCCGTGAATAAACATAGTCCCCTCTCTCCTTCATAGACACATATAAAAACCTTTGATTTAGGTTTTCCTATTGAGGTTTTTCCCCTTTTCCTCTTCTACCCTATTGGATAAGCACGAAAACATTGAAATATAAGGAATTGAGTATAGGAATAAGGTTTCCAAAATGAACATATTTATCATCGTTCAACATAAAAACATCCTTATGTAAGTATCGTATTTTCCATCATAACATCGTTTACCAAAATATGTAACCAACACAAAGAAGGAGGACTGAAGGTTAGCCAAAAATTATATTGTCACAAGACCCTTTTCGATTAAGACACACAAAAAGAAGCCAAAAAACACGTTCACACATGATTGCTATTTTCATAAATGAGACAAAATGAAATACCAAACAAACACGAAAGCAAGAAAATAAACTATGTAGATAACATATGGAACATCCCCAAATCATTATTGGAAATAATGTTTTAAATATTGGCCATTAACATGATTAGAGTCAGCCTCCCTGTCTAGAGTATGAAGATGATATGTGTGTTTTCCAATAGTTTCTTGCACAATGAATGGTTCTATCCAAAGGAAATGGAACTTAGTTTGTTATTCTTTGTCCTTGTGGGCTTTGTCCTACTTCAAGTCTAGATCATCGACATCAAATTATTCCTCCATGCACAGTTCTTATCGAACCACCTCTTGATAAGACTCTAGTGAAGAGAAAAGAAATATTTTACTTTATGTCTTTCTTCTTGGAACTTGTGAATGGTGTTTATCCTACTCTGAACCAATAGGAAATAATTTCCTTGGGATTCTTGTGAAATTTTAAGGGAAGGCAAGTAGTTGTTTGGGGTTAGGATGGCTTCTATTCTGTGCACTAGGAAGTAAGGAGACTTATAAAGAGAAGGCTTTGGCGTGACTCGGTCAGCCCATAAGGCATTCACCAAAGAAGAGTGCTAGTTCCTTTGTTCATAGAAAATAATATCCTTGATAATGCACATGAGGTTCTTATTTCTATACTTAAAAGGACCATTTCCCTCTCAATAGTAATTTGTAGAATGTTTCAACACAATGCCATTTTCCAATGAAAAATAATATAATCTCAACGATGAAAAGTACATTGCATTATCAAAAATAAGTGAAGTAGGAACACAAAACCTGTAAATGATATTTTTTTTTAGGAATTTGATGGCCTCTTGATCATTCACTTGATTCAATGGAAATAATTTTTTTCCACCACGTAAATTATTTTGTGGCCATGAGGATACAACGGTGTTGCTTTGAAAAATGTGGGAAAATTTCACCAATGAAATCTAGGCCCCATTTTTGAAATGGTTCTTTGACATCGATATGATAGAATAGAGTGACTCCCTTATTTCATTGACCAGCACACTTCGGATATACTGGACACTTGTAGTCATATTTGCGAGAATCCTTGAATAATTTGGGAAAATAGAAACCATCTGGCATGAATTTATGTGCAGTAATGTCACTTGCAAAGTTTCACATGGCTGGTCTGTTGTGGATTTCACCTAAAAAAATATCTGAATCATGTGCTTCCAAGTGTCTGAGAACTACTCCATTATGGTGCTTCCTAAAAATCACACCTTGCGCTAATTGGTAAGATAATGATTTTAATTTTAATTGCCTCTTTTTTCACGTGGATAAATGAGAGGGTAAATTTCCATGCTTAAGATACTAGTGCACATCCAGATACAAAGAGTTTGAAATAGAATTGGGGGTGGCTCGCTCAACAGTACACATTTCGATTTCTTTCTCCCACCCGGATGAGCCATATTTTGTTTCACCCACTACTTCTGAAATCTGACAAAGACCATGGCCCTTGATAGTGTGAACTCATTTGAATTTTAAATAATACTCATGCATAACAATCATCTAGTTCACTCTTCTCTCATCGAACTCTTGTTGAAAAAAAAATAGTGTCGAACAAAGATAACACAATGATTCTTCAAGAGGTAGGGTTGGAAGCCCTTTACCTCCTTCTAGTCAGCATACACTTGTTTATAAATGGTGATATAGTTTTTCTCGAGTCCTTACAGGATACCACTCATAAAATAAATTTCCCTCTCATTGTTTTGATCACACTTGTGTGTAAGTACTGCGGTAAGAGAAGTATGAGAAGAGAAGGTGTTGAGACGAAAATACTTATTGCAAATTTTCTTGTACAATTTTGGTGCTTCTGCAATTTCTGTCTTGGTACGGGAGAATGCATCTATTTCCATTTTATCCCACTTACATATTGCATCCTTCTTTACCATCTCCTTAGTGGGTTTAACAAATTGAATATTATTAGAGATGAGCGTGTGGAGGAATTTGATCTTCCCTATGAAGGACTACAAGGCTTTCTTGTTGAGTGGGAAGAGAATTTTTGTAATAGACTTGACCCTTTTTGGGACCACTCTAATCCCAAATTTTGCGATAATATGGCCCAAGAGGTTTCCCTTGGACACTACAAATATACTCTTCTTGGGATTAAGAGCGATCTCATATTATTGACATAGCTCAAATATTATTTTCAAGTGGCATAGGTGGTCAGGCATATTCTTCGAAAAAACCAAGACATATTGAATCTATACCAGAACATTGTGTCCAATCAAACTGTGAAATGTGAGGTACATTGCACGTTGGAATGTTGCACCGACAATAACTAGAAAAAATGGCATTCTTAAGAATGCGAATGTGCCCCACTTCATTCGAAAGTTATTATTTATTATATGGATCTTAGACTAGATCCTGGTTATATCCAATATATCCATTCAACAAAGAGAACATTTTAGACCCCAATATTGTCTGCAATATTTTTTCCATAGATGACAGAAGGTAGTTGTCTCTGTCTAAGACACAGTTAATATTTCATAAATCTACGCACAAGTGTATTTCCCCAGAATTATTTCAAATTGGGACTGGATTAGATACCAAGGTTGAATGTCACACTTTATAAATGATTCAAGTATCCAACAGTTTCCATAAATCCTTCTAAATCAGGGGCTCAAGCATCGGATGCTCCTTTCATAACTTCTACTGGAAACGCTTCGCCCCTTGCTTGATTAAAATAATAAGTTGGATGATTCATGTATTGTAATCTTTGATCTCGTCATATTTCCACCTAAAACCATCTCAGTATGGCTTGAGTAAGTGGATGAATGCTTACTGCACTTCTAGTGTGCAACAAGTACTCCGATTCACAAACATTGGATCTTTCTCTGTTCCAATATTCATCTATTCATGTGAAAAATTTTAACTATGGGTTTTAACATTGAATGGCCCTCTAACACAATTATGCATGTCATACAAATTTTTCAGTGATACCCTGTCCTTACGTATGGTGTTCTCCTTGTTCGTGCAAGCTGCATTTTCGAACTCCTTTTCATGCATGTATTCATCAATTTCTACATGTATGAATACATTAATGTTCTCCATTAAATGAAGTATTTGTTGGTCATCGTTGAAAAGTCGTAAATTGGTAATATCATTAGAGAGGGATGGCTTATAAATAATTTCAACAAAAGAATCGTTCAAAAGCGATAAAAATCTAACATCAGAATTTTCTAATGCATCAACAGTTGTATTACACATTCTAGGAACAAATGTAATATTAAAATGTTGGAAATGCGAAATTAAATGTCATACCTCTTGTTGATAACTTTCCAAATGAGGTGACACAAAGTTTATAGTGTTGCACACCTATCACACAATGATTTATGATTCACATATTTCTTTAAGAATTGTAACATTGAGGTTAATGGACTTTTGTAATCTGGGAATGGGTCCTTCATATTCAACAATGTTATTAGTGCACTTGAATTCCAAGAAGCTCAAGATTAGATATTTTATCTGTCGTGAGTATAATAAAAAAAAAACCAACTCCAGATACCTCCTCTGTATTTGAACCATCAAAATATAAAATCCAAACATCAAATCTATAAGAGATAGGACATACACTAGTACTACTACTACTACTCTCTACTATACAAAGGTCATTTGCACCAGTTGGACTACGAAGGAGATCCAACTATGTGTCTGGTGATACTGGGGAAGGTTGAGCAAGGTAGCAACCCATGTTAGTCTCCAAAAATTAATTTCCAACGATAATATTTGTGAAATCAACTAGCTCATTTTTTCCATCGAAGTGTGTAACAATGTGTTTTGTGTAAGGCTCCGATTTCACTCGGATTTCATTAGTTCTGCCCTTATACGAAAGCCATAGATGTGACCAATCGGTAGAAAAATACCACTATGATTTTCTTCAACAATATCTACATAGCAATACTCCATATGCTTTCAAGATATCCATAATTACTATAATTATGCACTCGTGAGCTAATTGATCATATGATAGGTTAATAATAAAAAAAAATATTTCACTAATAACATGAACAAGAGTCCTTCCAGCTAAGTGATCTTTGCATCTATCTTATCCCATTTTTCATTTATTTTCTTAGCCATATATAAAGGCGTTATGTTTACAGATGAACTAGAATAAACTATGAAATTGTGCATATTATAATTGAAAATTTCAAATGATAACATAAACTAATGTTAATGTATTAAACACAGATTCCAAGTAACATAAAGAATTACTAGGTCCCTTCTATGAAGAACCATTGTCACATGAAGTATATTGTTCAAAAATGCGGACATGTAGTTACCACTAACCCATGATCCTTTTAAGTTAAAAGAGTGAAATGTTATCAAATTTTCTTCATGTCTTCGACTATCTTACAACCCAGCATATTCGGAATTGTCGAAGCATATTGAGGAGAAAAATTGTTTGATACTTCTGGCATGATAAATTTTATTTTAGCATTAGAATAATTACTATTCATTGTAATATTATTTCCACAAATTCCCTAAGCTGTCAGAGTTGAGTTGACAAGAGGTGTGAGCTTTCTTAACAACTATTCTTTCAATTTCTACCTTCTCAATTCTGATTGAAAGATTGGCCCTTAGCTTCTCAACTTATATTGATTGTTATAATTTTGAGCCAACTCCTCATTTGTGTTAGTTCATTAAAAATTCTCTTTTGAGCTACATATATACAACTAATGTGTTCATTATGTTCTGAAAACTTGTAGTTTCTTCAGAAACAACAGTTTCTGCCTTCTCTTCTACTAGATCGATCTTCTTATCTGAAATCATTGTATCAATGAAGTTCATAGATAAAAAATTCACGATGTGATTCCATTGTGGGCATGTATTTTCTAAATTTTACTTTTGATGAAATTAAAAATATTGATCCATGCCCATACTTTCAAAATTTAACACAATGTTCTACCTTTGTAGAAACTTGGATGAATTCTTGCTTTTTTCGCTACCAGAGGTGGAAACCATTCTAATAATGTTTAATTTAGGAAGCTTGTTACTTATGGTCACCCTGCTTGACCTTTGTTTCAACTCTTCCAACTCATTGGACAAATACTTTATTTTCCAGTCCAAATTAAAATATATGTAACTTCTTTATCCTTGGCCTCACTTGAAGAGACCTGAGACTTTCTACCTGTGTATTTGGAGTATTTTTATGATTCATCATTCACAATGACTCTGATAGTGTGCAGGCCATTTTCAACTTCTATGGTCTCTTCATAGTTTTGTGCTATAGTCTCTTTAGCAATTTTCCTGACAAACTTCATAATGCTTGCTGGTAAGGAATAAGTATAATAATCAATGGTGATGGATTCATGAGGTTTTGTATTCAGAGGAAATTTATTCAATATGTGATTAAAACAATGATTAAGGTCTTAAATTTCTCTTTTTTCTCCATCTTCAAATTTCCTAGCTCTTTCAATAACATGGTTGGGGTTTTATCATCACCAATTTTTTCAAGAAACAACTTGTTAAATACCCTCCAATTATAAATTGAGTTCGGTGGAAGAATTTTGTACCATATAACTGCTCTACCATTTAAGGTAAAAGGGAAAAGTATACAAAAACATCATCGTAATGTATCTCAATCATTTGTACATGTAGGTAGAAGTTCTCCAAATCTTCCTCCGCTTTCACCTTTTTGTCAGGGTCATACCACGTTAACAGTTTCTCTGGGATCCTTGGAATCTTGTGTAACACACTCGATAGAATGAGTGGCCCTGAGACATCCAATCGAATTATGGGTCTACCATGTCTTCATATTTAAACTCCTCCCCTTATTCAAAATATGAAAGATATTCTTCTTCCCCTTTGTGACATCCTCACCCATGGAATGTGTCATCCAAGAGTACAACATTGTATCCATCACCTCCATTGAAAGATGGAGGATGCTCTAGTTTCTCTGTGTTATTGAAGTTTTTTCTAACTCTTCAAGGGTGGCAAGAACTAAACGTTCGATTTTCAAAACCACTATCCCAGTATAATTGGTTGTGTTCTACTTTGAAAAATATGGAATATTATGTACTATAGGGATCAAACCAATATATTTTGTAAAACTACGGTTTATAGGCCAAATGGAAAAAATATGATCTTAAGAGATTTAATAAGTTTTTACAAGATAGGGCTGAGAATATCCGTCAACTTCAGGAATTTTTTTAGAGGAGGTCTTTGGAATATCGTTTCCATGACAAAAAAAAAGTGTGGTGAGGGTGGGTGGAGTTTTCAGCCATAAAAAGTTGGCTTCCCTCCTAGCAATAGAAATGTCGGCAGTGATGGATCTACTAACATTCAAGGGGTCTCCCTGATATGTGATCCAAATTAGACCTCACACCATTTATGATAGCAACCCCATCCATAATACAACCCGGTTATCATTTTCTTAAAGCTTTTCCTTGGCTCTAATTGTCAGCAAGAGAGACAAGTGGATATGTTCCTTCGAAAAGAATGTAAGTGTTCCTGGTGATTTTTCAGTCGTAGGTGTTTCAGGGTTTTTAGACTACGGAGGGGAAGAGAATTCATCCCCTAAGAGAGAGGTAATAATACCACCCTAGTAGAGACACATGCAAAAAAGAAGGATGTGTCTAACATCTAGCAGAATAGTTCGTAAATATGCGATGGTCATTCGAACAAACACAAAAAAGAAAGGTCTACCTAACATCCAATGGAATAGTCCACAAATATGTGAGAGTCATAACAACCATTACAACACATTCTCAATATGATAAGCGCTAAAATAACTGAAATAGTTCAACTACTTTACCACATGTGAAAAAAATATGAATTATGAACATTCACAAAATAGTCTTACAAATATTCATGATACATGGATGAATAGCATGTTGACCATTAGGCTCTACATATTAAGTAAAATTTACAAGACATATTTATACAACGAACACCACTAGCTCCAATAGTGAAGCATTAGAGCCACTCCTTGCTCCCTAAAATAACTAGCTTGTCTCTCTAATGCGTTGTAGGAGGACCTAAGGGGAGAATTCCTTTGCTCATATAATGAGGGTGTATATATAACCAATGGGAGGGGTGGTGCTTCACCTTCCTTGTGACTCTTTTACTAACCTCATGAATGTTCAACTTCTTATGACTCTTCGACTTTAAACGACTCTTCAAATTTTGTACATGTCCTTCGCAGTTCAAGTTGCCAATGCATTTTTTGATAGAAATTTACATGATCCACAAAATTGTCGTGGCATATGATGACTCATGACATGACATGACATGACATTTATGGCTTGGATTATATGATTAAATGGAAATGGTAAGTCATTCTTGCTCCTTCTTGCTTTGTGTATTATTGAAAATATATTTTTTCCACCTCTATATGGCTTAGATATAAGGAGTCTTCAATGATATCAGGTCTTAAGTTGTGGTCACAAATTTATGTCCCTTTGCTTTCTCCTAACTAATCAACTTGTATATTCAGATATAGAGGTTTCTTATAGGATTTTCTCCTTCTCCATATCCTCCTTCATCATCCTATAATGGTATCATAGAGTACATGCATCTGCAATTCACTCATGACAAGACGACATCATTCCGACAAGCCCCTAGTTAAAGATGTTGGATGATGATCTAATGAGTGAGATTAAATGAGGTGATAGATTAACAGAGAGGCTCAGTGATTTCACAATTGTGCATCTCAGGGAGTTAAGGGTTGATATTGATCCTAGAGACTACATAATGTGTAGTTCAATATGCGACTGAGTAAAAAAAAATGGGCAGCTAGGAAGGTTAGGGAGATGGGCTCAAGGCTTGAGCACTGATTTTACCCAGTGCACACTTATGGAAGGAAGAGGAGGCCAAGTTATTACAAAGATACATGATTCAACAGCTTAGGGAAACAAATTAGCCTTGTCACTGTGCAATGTGAAGTACTGATTTGTCAGAAGAGAGAAATTGCGCAAAATTTTGGGTTAGAGGTTGGGCTAGAGCATTGTGAGTGCACATTCCATAGTATTGGGAGGAAGGAACTATGAATTGTGTAATGCGAAGAGGAAATTTTGCAGCTTTATTCATGAGACTACATAATGCACAATTTAGGAGGGTTTGATGAGGCTTATTTTCTTGATCGTGGAGTTTTCCAGATCTGGCTAAGTGTGGGATCGGTGAATTTGATGTGAACGATGATAAGACTTTACTATTATCACACACTTAGAACACTTAGAGACACAACATAGATCATCCCAAACACATAAAAACCACACTTCCCTTAGTGAAAAAACTTTGTGACAACTTACGACAAGTGAGACACCAAAGATACACTTTGCGACGATAGTGACAACACTTGTGTGCCAATGCTTAAAACTTTGGAGATGAGTGTGATGAATGTTTATATGATGGGATCAACTCATTTCCATAAATATAACCCCTTGAAACCACTAAACAATATTTTGTGTGATATATGAAACTTAGCATGTGGAAAAATGACACTTTGATTTTCTTGTAAACAAGACAGAAACAGTTAGAGAAAAAATAGGTAATGAGTCTTAATGCATCCAACAGAAGTATGCAAGAACAAGGGAGGCTCCAAAATTGGGTGTAGGAAAATATTTTGAGGGTGTAGTAGAGACAAAATCTTTTTCATAGAATAATTAATGTTAATCAACCTTCTCCCTACAAATAATTATAGGACTACGTTAAGCACTTCAGGAAAAACATGACACAAAGCCATACCGGGATTGCTACCCCTCTCCCCTATTTTTCATATTTCCTCATGCTATGATGGTGTTTAGTTAGCTATGACAATTACATATAATTTTTGGACATGTATTTAAAGAACATAATGTTAAACTACGTTGGCACCTATGTTTAACATGGAGCTTCATGCTACGATATTGTTTTTATCTAGTTTCACAAATACATAAAATTTCTATATGTCTAGCTAAAGCGCATGACGTTTATGTTTTCATTATCAATTGCGAAGAAGACAAGATAGTATTAGTGGCTTTCAAGTAATGATGTCGGGGGGATAATTTAACCTTGAGAATAGCATGCATTCTTATTTTATGCACTATAATGGGCCACTTTACATTCACAATGAGATTAGGATGACCAAGTTCATGAATCTTCTAATATTTACACATAATATTGGCTTTGAAAATGGTGTGTTTAATTAAGTAAATTTTCAATGAATATTAAAGTAGGATGATAAGGCCAATCTTCCCGCCTCGAGCCCAATGCCAACTACATCATAATCCCTTGTCATAAAATCCATGTTGCATGGCATCTGCAACACATTATTCTCTTCAATTAATTTTTCAACTCTTGTGTAACATCATATCTACTCTTGTGTAGGTTGTAACATGATAATACCTAAGATGATACAAATGAAAATAGGCAGAATCAGGGATCATAACCCATCATAATAGTCCCCACTGCACTGCACTAATGTGACAATGACATCAACTAAAACGAATAGTGCGCATTCAAGCTTTAAAGAACTTGTGAGGCCATTGAACGTCAAAATTACAAATATTACCTAAGTATTTAACCTCTAATAAATTTCATGATCATTCGAATCAATATTCACAATGCCTACCTCAATCCTATTCTTCCCTGATTACCTTTTCCTAAGAATTTGCACCATGGTGGCTTCAAAGTTGAAGCTGATGTTCTTTATTATCCTCGCACTACAGTTCTCTGCGATATTTTCTCAAGAGAATAAGAATGGAATTAAAGGAATGTCCATGATCTGGCACATGAATATGAGGAAAAAGAGTTTGTCTAAAAATAAGATCATATTGGAGGAGCCTCTCTACTATCCCAACAACATGATCGAGTATTACATCAAATTTTCGGTGGGTACTCCTCCATAGGATCTGTTGTTAGTCATGGACACGGGTAGTGATGTGGTCTGAGCACCCTGCAACAGAAATTATACCTGTAACAACTGAAATGGATACATCACATAGTTTAATCCAAGGAATTCATCCTCTAACGTGCCTATAAATTGTGCAAATCCCAAGTGCAGAGATCTGTGTTAGAATGTGGGTTGTGTCGAAGGCTTCCGGAAGTGCTCGCGGATTTTTCTAGATTTCAGCCTTACTTATGGCCTTGGAAATGCGACGGGGTGTCTACTGAGTGACACCTTAAATTTTCCTCTGGAATATGGAAGAAGGTAAGAAATAAAGCATTTTTCTATAGGATGTTCAGGGGTTTCGAACTAGGTCACTGGGATTGCAGGATTTGGTAGAGGATGTATGTCTATGCCTTCCCATATTTCTCCGCTTATTGGTGATAAATTTTCATATTTCCTTGACCATGTAAACAAAAAAAACAAGAGATTTTTGGGTAACTAGGAAGTTATTAGGTGAACAAGGCAAGATATACTTATAGTATGTGCAATTGGTGAAGTTGTTGCAGCTGAAGCAGGGAAATGTCACTTGAACTACACTAGGTAAGGACTTCATTCATAGCCCAAGTAATAAAAAAATGTACGGCTAGTTGTGAGGTAATGATTACCAAGGAATGGTAGGGAATGTTAACATGTACTAGATAGTGCGAAGGAATGTCAAGTATGCTAATATGTGTCAATTGCTAAGGCATGCCAAGATGTGCAAGGGCATGACAATACATGTCAACGACTGTGAATGAAACAAAGAGGAGAAAGAATTTAAACTAAAAGGAAATGCACACATAAGAGGGTGAATAAGTCAACAATTTACCTTCTCCAACAGGGGCATGCTAGGCACACCAACACTAGGTTACATTAGGTTCCAAGTGCCAAGTGTTATTGCATTATAAGCTTCAAATATTCATCTATTCCTTCTCATATTCTTTCAAATAATTGATCTCCAATAACTCCAATATAAAACCATGTCAAATCATGCCAAGGCATATCAAAAAATGTTAGAGATTCGAAGTGCCAACACATGGCAAGTGTCAATGTGTGTTAGGGATTGATACACGTGTTATGAAGTGGTAGGGCATGTCGAACAATGCTATTTTGTTCGAGAGAGAGATAATGCATGTTGAGGAGAGTTAGGGAGTACTAAGAAAACACAAGGGAGCACTAGGTAAAAATTCATAGAAGTCAATGAATATGAGGGTGTGCGAGGGAGTGTCAATGAGTGCTAGTTGGAATTCCTGTGAGGGAGTGACAAGGAATGCTAAGAACTAGTAAGGCATGCTAGGGAGTATCAGGGTAGGTCAAGAAGTGCCATAGTGTGCTAGGGATTTCCGGCATTTGTTAACATGTGCCAAATAGTGCCTAGGAATACCAGAACACAATAGATGTTAAGGCATGGTACGATGTGCAAGGAGCTAGGGTATGCCAATATGCATCAAGGACTGTCAAGAAAATAAAAGGAAGAGCCAAGATAAAATGCAAGGAAATGAACACATAAGAAGGTTAATAATTGAGGATTTTATATTTTTCAAAGGGGGCATGCTAGGCACACTAATAATAGGTTCAAATACATGCCAAATCCAACGTGTGCCAAGTGTTACAATATATTAATGCATGAAAATGTGTTGTGGGGAATGATAGGGACTACATGGCATGTCAACACATCCTAGGAGATTGATATGCTATGCTAAGGCATGCCAACGTGTGGTTGTGTGTCCTAGTCATGACAATATGTTCTAGGTATACATATATTCCAAGACATGTGAAGTTCCAAGGAATGTTAGTGTGTGCCAAAGAATTTTAAGATATGCCAAGAGTGTTGAGGAGTGTCAGGTCTCTCTCATTAATATAATTGATAGAGATTGATTATGTAATAATGTTCCTACACACACTAGTGTAACTTTATCTACAGGGAATTTTTTAGATAATAAACCTAATAGAGATGAAGTATGTGTTGAATCATAGGAAAATTATACGCATTACCTGAGGGAAAAGACACACACTAATTACTTCTTAACAAATTGACTAACTCTAACCACTATGACCTTGGACACATAATGAAAAAAGATTCCACAACAATGGTCTTAAATCATTATCTTTTGACAAAAAATAGAGTAACATGCACATAACGTCTTCAAAAACTCTTTGTAATTATCAATAATGACGAGCAGTTTTTTACTATCATGAAAAGAAAGAAAAATAGCATTGGTGAAGTTCAATAAAAGATTATCACTAGAAGTGTCGCCAAAGAGAGAATTAGTGACGTTTCTTTAACAACCCTCACAAAATGTGTCACTGAAAATGGCTTTGGTGAAAAACCTTAAAGGAACATTACTATATGCACTTACAATAATGCTTTCTTAAGGACCGACACCATATGTGACATTGGTGATAAAACTTAAAGGTTATAGTTTAGTAAATTCATGGACATACATTTCTTTTATTTTAAATGATTAATCGAACTATAAAACAAGAAAATTAGCACATTATGAACAACATATTTAATATTTCAACAAAAAGTAACATGTAAACCAAAACATCACATCAACACATAACAACAACACATATGGACACTAGATATAAGTGGAAACCGATAAAAGGAAAAAAACATGATCTATTATTGTTGTGATGAAAAGGCAATGTCCTAGTCACTTATAACATCATATTTTCTATAGGGTCCAACCTAAAGGAGGTTGCTACCTCGATTCTTATGCAAGCTTCAACTTGTAAGGAAGCTCTAACTCCAACAAATTTTCTATAAGCTATAACCCACAAGAGGTCCATACCTCAACAAGATGCTTCCTTTTCTTTATAAAACAACAACTTGAAAGGATACTATAATCCCCTGATACATACAAGAATCAACATGCTAGTTTAATTTCTCTACAACTTTGCATACCTCCATCTCTATCTCTTCTTCTTCCTCTCCTAAATTGTGCTTCACATTAGCTCTATATATGTTCCAGGTAGCTAATGGACAACAGTACAATCATATCTCACATGCTGTGACATTTTATAACTCTCTCACCGCTTTTATCTTCCAACCTCATACCTTTTTATAAATGAACTTTGATTGTTGTTAGTATTTCACACACAAACTTGAAATGGAAAGTATTGTCTCTTTGCATTCGAAAGGCGTCTCTTAGATCCAAAAAAAAAAATTAACTGTTTCAATATTAAAAATACACGAAATGAATTTTTACATATTTAAATAACATACATTAATATTATGCATGCTAATAAAATGAATTTGAACTTATTCAAATAACATGCATTGAAATTATTTTGCAACACATTAACTTATATCCTCTTGCATTACAACACCTTTGTTTTGACTATACCCCCTAACAAAAACCACAAACCATCTCCAATACCATGCCTCTGTAGTTGAACTTAATAGCAATGAAATTTTGAATGTGAACTAAACTAAGTGAAAAATAATTACATTATGCAAGCATGAAACCATGAGTTGTTACAAGAAGACTGAAACCAATTCTTTATCTCAAACCTCTGCAACTCACAACAACAACCTTTTCACCATCTATGTAAAAATATCTCAACAATTAAAATGCATATAGTATCAAGATCATAACATGATCTTATGAAACGAGCAAGTATTACATCACTTGCAACAACTCCCTTTGCAATATAAGCAAGGAAAAAAGTATTACAACATAACTAAGCAACCTCTAACAAGAATATCATTAACTTCTAATCAACATGGTATATCAAGCATACCTTCCTCATAGCATTTCCAACATACCTTACTGGTCCTTTTCCATCAATGACAACAATGCCAACAAATTACTAACTAGAAGATATAGAATTAACCTCTTTTGTGTTGATCAAGCCTAAATTGTTTGATTTAAGGGCATATTGGCCTGGAATCCTTATTAACTATGAAACTATTCAATACAATTTTTCTATAAAATATTTGAAAGGAATGTCCCATGCTTGAAATCCCAAACATTATTCAAGGTTCATTCATGGAATTGCCATCTAGAATTCCCATTCCAACCATAAAATCTTTAGTACTTGCTTCGAACAAATCAACCTACACTAAAATGATTTTGGAGTCATACTTACCATGACCTCTCTCAACCAAATAGAAAAATTGTAGTCTCTTATGTTTATGAGCTAGATTGTGGAAAAATTTATTATATAATTTGAATTAAAAACTAACAGTTTAGTGCATTGATATTTGCATAAAAATATATATATTTAAATATTAAAAAAATGTATTTATTTCCAGTCGATAATGTTTAATTTTATATGGAGCATCTCTCATATATATATATATTTGTAAAAATTTTAGTGCCTCTCTATTCATTTATATAAACAAAACAACATGTTAGATCATCAGATTCTATGCTTGGTAGCCTCAAGCTGCTCGAAGGGAACCAGTTGTGCTGCCACCTCAAAGAGTTAAAAGCCAACCAAAATAGAAACAATTTGATCCTATCTCTAAATTCCTTGTAAGGTATATTATCTACTATATCTTTTGACATACTATTAAAAAAGTAAATGTTATCCACCCGCTTCATGTTTTAACAATAAAACTTGACTTCTGGAATTACTCATTTGAGGATTCAATAGGTGTCACATCCTTTGAACTTGATCCAGGAATATCTACTTGATGCATGTTTAGGATTTGATGTTTAGTGTGACCAAGACGCACATTTTGGTGATGTACCTGAAGCTGTATTGCCTTAATATCTCTATGCATATCAGCCAATATGGAAGCTGCCTTTGGGTCACCTCCTACCTCTTGAATTGTTATAATGGCCTTTGCCATTAGACACTTCATTGTCCAATAGAGGTGGATTGTCTGTTTGAACAGGGACAATATTCCTCTTGTATTCCTAAGATCAGTCACCATAGGTTCCATTTCACCATATGGAATGTCATCCTCCACTTTTGTTTTTAGGTCTCACTCCCAACATGAAATCAAACGTTTTACATGTCCTGGTGTCCCCAGATCATGTGCATGCAGTAATTTTTCCATGGTTTCCTTACTGGACTTTCTTCCGCATTTACTAAGTCCCACCTTCTCCTTGCCTTTGTATTTTCCTGTGCTTCCAGTTGGACCTATTTTTCCTGCATTTCCTCTACCTGTCTACGCTTTCACCATTTTATTTTTTGGTGGGTTTTCCAACAACTTTACATTCACCTGAATCCACATTGGGGTTCCCACTCGACGTGGAGAGACCATAGGGTGAGAGAAGGTCAGAGGACTTGTATAGAGAAAAAGAACAAGACCATTGTTTATAGTCGAACTAAGAAAAATCTTCTCCTATTTATTGAGTTTCATGTATCTCCACCCGTCTCCCTCTCCATTATTTCCTTTCTTTTGCGTGCATGCACCTATTCTCATGTCTCTACGAAAGTTCCTCTTTGCAGTCATTGCCTAACTCAAGAACAGATAATACAGAGTCATGAACCTAACATACTTAATAGATAACAAGACGAAGCGCTCTTTGCATTCCTCTATTTTCTGAATTATATGAGAATTCCTCTTTGCAGCAAGTTCCCAGCTCGAAGATTTATAATGCAATATCATTTAATTGCTACCCTTGACATACAACAGGACATAGCCCATAATTTTTAGAAAAAATCCCTAGGCGCCAGCAAAATAGCAATGACTTCTACAAGAATTCAAGAACTAATGATGAATCCTCCATAATTTTCCACTCTATCGGTTCACGATGTTAACAGAGCCCATGATACCCAGGTAACCATTCCATACTGATCCAGGTAGATTAATCAGGTACAGGTACAAATGGCTTGAGTACAAGGCTCAAAAATCAAAGTGTTCGAAATATTCCCAAACCAGGTTCATGTTGTAGCTCCCGTCTTTTTTATTCCAACGACGCAGACGACACTCAATTCCGAGTTTGTCTGAAGAAGATATAAGCGGTCAAAGTTCCAAGTTGACTTGGTGACTGGACAGCCTTAAGGAAGGCACAAATTCAAAATTTTCCGGCCACAGGATTCCGGCAAGCTCAGGCCAGATTCCGGGCGAAATTTTCGCCTGGTTAAAATGACTCCTACGGTCAAAATCCGATTTTTCAAAAATGCACAATTTTTTTTTATTAAAACAAAAATTATTTAAAAAAAGGGGTGGCAGGCCACCACCCCCGCCACCCCACCCAACCATATGCCACATATTATGGGCCGGCAGGAATCGAACCTGCCCGGCCGCAAGGGTCGGCCCACTCCACGGGCGGACCAACCAACGACCACAACATATTCAAAAATATAACGTGTAACACGGAGCCTCCACCATAAAACACAAATATTTTTTGAAACCCGCATATATATAACGTGTTGAACCGTATATGACAGAGATGGTTGGGGTGGGCCGCCCAATGCGGATCTGGCCTCTCCAAAAACAATGTTATATTGTTTTTTAAAACAAAAAGTGCTTGCATATTTTTTGAGAGTTGGGATTTGATCCCCCGACCTCTCTTCAACAACCATATGCCACATATTATGGGCCGGCAGGAATCGAACCTGCCCGGCCGCAAGGGTCGGCCCGCTCCACGGGCGGCCCAACTAACGGCCACAACGTATTCAAAAATATAACTTGTAACACAGAGCCTCCACCATAAAACACAAATATTTGTTGAAACCCGCATATATATAACATGTTGAATCGTATATGACAGAGATGGTTGGGGCGGGCCACCCAATGCGGGTCCGGCCCCTCCAAAAACAATGTTATATTGTTTTTTAAAACAAAACGCACATGCATATTTTTCGAGAGGCGGGATTTGATCCCCCGACCTCTCTTCAACAACCGTATGCCACATATTATGGATCGGTAGAAATCGAACCTGCCCGGCTGCAAGGGCCAGCCGGCTCCACGGGTGGCCCAACCAACGGCCACAACATATTAAAAAATATAACGTGTAACACGGAGCCTCCACCATAAAACACAAATATTTGTTGAAACCCGCATATATATAACGTGTTGAACCGTATATGACGGAGATGGTTGGGGCGAGCCGCCCAATGTGGGTTTGGCCCCTCCAAAAACAATGTTATATTGTTTTTTAAAACAAAAAGCGCGTGCATATTTTTCGAGAGGCGGGATTTGATCCCCCGACCTCTCTTCAACAAATGCTCTATTTTAACAAACGCACCAACGGTGGAACTTGGGTAAGTCCGCCCAAACAATATATATAAACTCTTCTTTTTACCAGACTGCCCAGGCTATGGAACGGGAGTGCGCACACACAGATCAAGATTTATTATTTTTTAATTGTAGGTGCAGTGGAACCATGAGCCCAGAAAGAGGCAGGTGGAACCCTGATTAAGGCCAAATTTTAGGAGGGCGAAATTTTGACTTTGTCCAAATAGGACAAATTTTATGTTGTTTCAGCACTACTCGACGCCACGAGTCTGATGGCATGCTCAGTTTCTGTATCTAAGCTTTTGATTTTTCAGCCACTTTTGGAAGTGGGTTATACAAGTGTCAGATTTTTGCATGTGAGCAGTCATTTTCACCTTTTTTGACGCTACAAGATTGATGGTGTTTTCAGATTCAGCCGCACAGCTGCTCAGTCTTCAGCAAATGGCAGCATGAGGTATATGATGTGGATTCCATGTACTTATTCATTTATTTCTCTTTGA
The DNA here is from genome assembly GCA_034641835.2 of Pinus albicaulis. Taxonomy (NCBI): domain Eukaryota; kingdom Viridiplantae; phylum Streptophyta; class Pinopsida; order Pinales; family Pinaceae; genus Pinus; species Pinus albicaulis. The sequence continues at coordinate 1,340,437,514 of CM076582.1, read as the reverse complement.
GATGCATTATGTCTTGCAGATCCCGGTTGATACATGAGTCATGGGATCTTGCTTTGTGTTGTTATTGATGTACTTTCAGCTATGGATTTGTGTCATGTATGACTCCCTTTTATGCCAGATTGGCGGGATGCTCAATTTCATATGTGTATTGTTGAGATCCCTTGTTTTCTAGGATTGGCGAGATACTCTTATTTACTACATGTCAGCTATGGTCATACTAATAGGAGTGTTTCTTTATGTATGAGAGTTCCATAATGGAACATCTCTTAAAGAAGTCAAGCCACTCCTGCGTGAGGGAAATTTTTCCTTGTATGTCATAGGAAAACAAATCCATGTACATCACTTCTTACAACACATAATGCAGCGGTCTACACCATCTTGACACCGAGGCCCAGAGATGTAGTCCCTCCTGGACAAACTCCGTCATCAAATGACGTGTTTTTATGATTTCTGATCTTGTTCATTTATGTTCCTCTTATTTACAGCTACAGTTGTTCATTTATGTTCTTTAACGTCTTTAATTAAATGCAATTCTAATTATCAGCCAAAGTAAAAGGTCTTGGATAAGGGTATCAAGATTTTACCCTGGATCAAGTGGTATCAGAGCAGGTATTCTTGTTGATTGGATTGCAAGCATGAACATTGAACGTTTGCTGAATTGAACCATGGAAAGGTTCAAGGACATGTATGAAACCATGCTCAGGGTGTCCGAGAATGTGGACATATTGTACGAGGCTTACAAAAAACAAGCAGCAGAGAACGAAGAATTGAAGACCCTGCTACACAAAGAGAAGGAGGACAAACAACAGTTGCAGCTTCAGTTGCAAGCCACAACAGAAGTGTGGGAAGATTGGAAGCGCAACAATGAAATTCTACAAGTAGATCATGATGCCTTGAAGGCGTTCCTACATGAAGAGAAGGAGGAGAAGCAGTAGTTGCAGCTTCAGTTGCAAGCCACGACAGAGGCGTGGGAAGATTTGAAATGCAACAAGAAACTCTTCAGAGAGATCATGATGCCTTAAAATCATTCCTACAGAAAGAGAAGGAGGAGATGCAGTAGCTACAGCTTCAGCTACAATCCATGCCAGAGACATTAACGGAAGTGAAGCGCAACGAAGGCTTACAATAGCTTTCTTCATCTGTTTTGTAATCAACACCTAAAGTAAACAATGTTGATTTTTCTTCCTTTTCTTCACAGGATTTCATTTCAGTTGGAAGTGTGGAGATACCCATCACAGGTACCGGCATGAGGCTCCTCACCAAAATGGGGTACAGAGGAGGAGGACTTGGCATTCGTGGCCAAGGCATAACCAAATCTTTGGAGGTTGTGCAACGACCTCAGTATGCAGGTTTGGGGTACATTGACGAAGGATGTTCGAAGGACATCAAAGGCAAACAGATAATGATGAACTCTCCAAGGAAGAGGAATGATAGGGACACTTCGCCATCGTTCCACATCAGTGCACGTTGCAGTGAAGGAACTGAGGTGAGCTCCCATCATCATGATGGCACCAAAGACCACCACAGAAGGTAAACTAAGTCTCATTATTCCAGAGTGCATTTCAATTACAAGAATGTTGATAACCACGGTCGTAAAATATGGCATCGTAAAAAAATTTTATTTTGTGGTTTAAATAACCATGTGATTTCTGAGTGCTGGAAGAGGATGGCGGCACAAAGGCGGAAGAGGCATGAAAAGCCTTCTCCCCAACAGGAAATGAAATCAATTAAGCAAGTTTGGAGGAAAAATAATTTTTGCACCCATTGCGACCGAAGTGGCCACCAAAGAGCCACATGCTGGAAACTTCATCCAGAGTAGCGCCGTAAAGCCAAAGAGCTCGTGCATACACCAGTCGAAAGAGCTGGTCAACAGGAAATTTCGCCACAGGGAAATGATCCACTCGTTTTAATAAATGAGAAGTGGTTCTTCTAGATTGTTTTTTTCTAGAGATGTTAAGCTTGTCATGGCCATGCTTGTAAGTCATTTGTCGCATTTTTATTATGAAAGTGATGATGTGTTTCCATCACTCGTTTAAGCAACCATGATATTGTTTTTGGCCTTGTTTTATGAGTCGTGTGTTAGATCTCTTTCATGTAAAAGTGATGATATGTTGCCATCACTTTGAGACGTGATGATTATGTTTTGGTCATGTTGTATGAGTCGTCTGATGCATTTCTTTAATGTAAAAGTGATGAGGATTTTTTCCATCACTTCGAAATGTGACGATGAGGTCTGGTCTTGTAATTTTGTTGAGGTATGATTTCCATTTTGCTGTAAACTTGACCACTGAGTGCATGTTATAAACTCGTGGCAAGTATGGAAACATCTGGGTCATTATTGGTCACATTAAGAATGTAATGTTCGTTGTAGCTTTAGGCAGGTGTTGGCATTTTGATTCCGAAGGATGAGAAGTGAAGGAGTCTTCAAGGGATGTGCCTTTTCAAACATTGCATTGCAGTAGTTGTAGATGATGGCTTTACATCTTGATTCCGAAGTACGTGAGGTGAAGGAATCTTCAAGGGATGTGAATTTTCAAACATTTGCATTTCCGCAGTTGCAGGTGTTGGCTTTGCATCTTGATTCCGAAGTACGTGAGCTGAAGGAGTCTTCAAGGGATGTGCCTTTTCAGACATTTGCATTTCCGCAGTTGCAAGTGTTGGCTTTGCATCTCAATTCCGAGGTACATGAGGTGATGGAATCTTCAGGGGATGTACTTTTTTTGACATTTGCATTTCCACAGGTAGGTGTTGGCTTTTCATCTTGATTCCGAAGGACGAGAAGTGAAGGAGTCTTCAGGGGATGTGCCTTCTCAAACATTTGTGTTGCAACAAATTTCAGGTGTTGGCATTCTGATTCCGAAGGAAAAAAGTGAAGGAGTCTTTAAGGGAAGCGCCTTTTTAGACATTTGCATTTCAGCAGTTTCAAGTGTTGGCTTTGCATCTCGATTCCGAAGTACATGAGGTGAAGGAGTCTTCAAGGAATGTGCCTTTTCAGAAATTTTCATTTCCGCAGTTGCAGGTGTTGGATTTACATCTTGATTCCGAAGTACGAGAGGTGAAGGAATCTTCAAGGGATGTGCCTTTTCAGACTTCACATTGCAGCAGTTGCAGATGATGGCTTTGCATCTTGATTCCAAAGTACGTCAGGTGAAGGAGTCATGTGGGGATGCACCTTTCAACGAAAGTTGCAGACAGTTGATGGTAGGTAAAGCTTGATTCTTTTGGAGGACCAAAAGCTTCTCAGTGGGGAGGATTGATCCAGGTGGATTAATCAGGTACAGGTACAAATGGCTTGAGTACAAGGCTCAAAAATCAAAGTGTTCAAAATATTCTCAAACTAGGTTCATGTTGTAGATCCCATATTTCTGATTCCAACGGTGCAGACATCACTCAATTCCGAGTTCGTATGAAGAAGTTATAAGCGGTCAAAGTTCCAGGTTGACTTGGTGACTAGATAGCTTTAAGGAAGTTGCAAGTTCGACTTTTTCCGGCCACCAGATTCTGGCAAGCTCAGGCTAGATTTTGGGTGAAATTTTCGCCTGGTTAAAATGACTCCTACGGTCAAAATCGGATTTTTCAAAAATGCACAATTTTGTTTTATTAAAACAAAAATTATTTAAAAAAAGGGGTGGCAGGCCACCACCCCCACCACCCCACCGAACCGTATGCCACATATTATGGGCCAGAAGGAATCGAACCTGCCCAGTCGCAAGGGCCGGCCCGCTCCACAGGCGGCCCAACCAACAACCACAACATATTCAAAAATATAACGTCTAACACGGAGCGTCCACCATAAAACACAAATATTTGTTAAAACCCGCATATATATATCGTGTTGAACCGTATATGACGGAGATGGTTGGGGTGGGCCGCCTAATGTGGGTCTGGCCCCTCCAAAAATAATTTTATATTGTTTTAAAAAAAAAAAGCGTGTGCATATTTTTGGAGAGGCAAGATTTTATCCCTCGACCTCTCTTCAACAAATGCCCTATTTTAACCAACGCACCAACGGTGGGACTTGGGTAAGTCCGCGCAAAAAATATATATAAACTCATCTTTTTACCAGAGTGCCCAGGCTATGGAACGGGAGTGCGCGCACACATATCGATATTTATTATTTTTTAATTGCAGGTGTAGTGGAATCATGATCCCAGAAAGAGGCAGGCGGAACCCTGATTGAGGCCAAATTTTAGGAGGGCGAAATGTTGAATTTGTCCAAATGGGACAAATTTTATGTCATTTTATCACTACTCAACGCCACGAGTCTGATGGCGTGCTTAGTTTCTGCATCTGATTTTTTGATTTTTCAGCCACTTTTGGAAGTGGGTTATGCAAGTGTCAGATTTTTGCATGTGAGCAGTCGTTTTCACCTTTTTTGACGCTACAAGATTGATGGTGTTTTCAGATTTAGCCGCACAGCTTCTCAGTCTTCAGCAAATGGCAGCATGAGGTATATGATGTGGATTCCATGTACTTCTTCATTTATTTCTCTTTGAGATGCATTATGTCTTGCAGATCCCGGTTGATACATGAGTCGTGGGATCTTGCTTTGTGTTGTTATTGATGTACTTTCAGCTATGGATTTGTGTCATGTATGAGTCCCTTTTATCTAGATTGGCGAGATTCTCAATTTCATATGTGTATTGTTGAGATCCCTTGTTTGCTATGATTGGTGGGATACTCTTATTTACTACATGTCAGCTATGGTCATACTGATAGGAGTCTTTCTTTATGTATGAGAGTTCTGCAGTGGAACATCTCTTAAAGAAGTCAAGCCACTCCTGCGTTAGGGAAATTTTTCCTTGTATGTCATAGGAAAACACATATATGTAGATCTCTTCTTACAACACATAATGCAGCGGCCTACACCATCTTGACACTAAGGCCCGAAGATGTAGTCCCTCCTGGACAAACTCCGTCATCAAACGACGTGCTCTTATGATTGTTGATCTTGTTCATTTATGTTCCTCTTATCTATAGCTACAGTTGTTCATTTATGTTCTTTAACGTCTTTAATTAAATGCAATTCTAATTATCAGCAGAAGTAAAAGGTCTTGGCTAAGGGTATCAAGATTTTACCCTGGATCACATACCATACATGCAGAGCTATAAAAATGACATGCATATCTATAAAAATTACATGCAAAACTATAGAAACAAAAATGGTAGTAGGGGGAGTCAGGATTCAGGGTTTCGTGATGAAATTGGGGGTGAGATCATATCGTGCTTCTTTGAGCACCATCTCCTACCGTCACTCCTACATTTCTCATTAGCAAGGAACAAAGACTACTACTCTGCAAAACAATATCAATTTGACTAACAAGGGCACAAACTCTGATGGATGTGTCATGAGATATCGAGACACTAACATTCATGGAGGAAAATTGACAATGAACAAACTGGAAAGGCCATTGAGAATTGGTATCTATTGTACGTACCCTCCGCCACTTAGAAACTATCATAAGCACCATAACATCACCAAGATAGTGTTGATTCCACTCCGGTTTGATAAACTAACAAGGATGCATATCATTCAGAATATACCTCCCTCCCATCCCAACAACATAGAGGACTCGCATGCTCATAAAAAGGCGAGAGAAAGAAACATACCGGGTAATTTGTTGCCCATTGGATGAAGCCACATTTTTCTTCCACAATTCCATTGTTGGTTGCTCCATGAACCTTTGTGCTCTGACTGACATCAAATGGTTAACGAACCTTCTCCCTAATCTTTTCCCCCTCTAGCTGTAGCTCCCATTCCAATATTTTTCTGACATCACTTGCCCTCTTCTGTTCGCAATGAATGCTACTTAATGTGCCATGGGGAGAGTCAACCACATTATCTGACTCATGTCGTCCTCCTTTCGTCATGTGGCCCGCATGACCGGCTACTGTGTCACGCCTCCCTTGACGCCCTTCACACCTCGATTGGGGAAATTGGTTTTGGTTTTTGTCTTTGTCAACAATCTCTTACATAGTTTCAAGGCCTCCCTCTTGCATTGATCATTCCCAAATCATGTCTAGGTACTTGCCTTGATGACCATACCCCTAATTTGCTAGCAGGTTTCCTGCTGCGTTACCTATTCTACAAATATGAGAGGGTATCAGATAGCTTATGTGGGGAATTAGATCCTTCATTTCCTATATGAGCCTTACTGTGCGCCAACTGCGGCTAGTTTTTTCCCACCCAACTCCATGCTGAAGCTTTTGGAGGACTCCTGTAACAAAAGCTAAGTCCCCTTCAACTACTAGACATAAAAAATAATAATTTTATTTCATATTATTTTCAAAATAAAAATAATACTGTAGTAAATTAGTTTTACGTTTATTTTTCTTCTTTGTGGTAATCTCATAAGAGAATATTGGATAAGACTATTTTTATGACTTGTTTTAAAAGTACTCTTTAATTTAGTAACAGATTAATATTGATTAAAAACTTGAAGTATAGAGTCTATATATATATTTAATAACTCAAAGATGCAATTCCAAGAATCTTTGGTTAGATTTTCTTAAAAATCATCAAAGAAATATGCCTAAGAAAAAAAAAATTAAAATTTTTTTACTACACTAAAAATAATTATGCCTTAAGTCGTTCTTATTTGAAAACAACTCCCCTAGCCGCCAATGTGTCAATGTCTGACCCATTGGATAAAATTTTAGACGATTGAAACATTTTATACCATTAGATCCACGAGCACATAATTTTATATATGTTTTTTATAATGTTAGTTTTTTTTCTTTTTTAATAAGTATTAAGTATGATAGAAATGTTGTTATGTCATGTTCAACCTTTTGAATATGTCAAATTACACAAAAATAAAAATAAAGTAAATTAAATAAAAAATAATGACATAATGTAATCAACACTTTAACTTGGTCAAAATACAATAAAAAAATAAAAATAATAAAATAAAATAATAATAAACTATAAAAATAGCCCATGGTATTGACCCATGGTATTCATGTGGAATGTAGTTTATTTAAAGGGGGAAATTAAGATAAATTTTTAGGTTTTGGTGACTTTAAAGTTAAAATGATGTTATTAAAATTTTGTTAAATTTAAATTAAATTTAAATCATAAAATTAAACTCTACACAAGCCAATTAATTTAAATTAAATGGATAAAAAACACTATTAAAAAGGAAAATAACTATTTATGTATTTAAATATTATATACTGTGTTATAATTTTCTCTAAAAATGTCATGGAAAGAAAATTTCATTGTTAATGTAATAGAAGCTAATTACAAATTCATTTCTTCTACATAAGATCAAGAAAGCTATGTTAAGTAGCCAACAATTCCATAAATGCTACTGAATCTCTCTTGGTGTTGGAGTTCTTTTCTCAATAGCCTTATTTTTACTTCTCTTGAAGTGATGAAAGACACCTCTCCGTACCTTTTTAACTATATTCACAAATAACTAAAGAAGCCAAATTCATATCAGTCATATTTAAAAAGCAAGAACATGGTAGACACCAGGGGATCACTGGTAAAGAACAATGTGATCTTTTGAATATTTTCAAAGATCATGAAGAAACTAATACATAGGTGACTCAATAGGAAGTGATCAATATTAAATATGGAGTAGCTGCACCAAAAATACCTTTGATTTTGAAGGTATAAAATCAAAATCTGTTTCTTTATTCATTAGGCATTCATGTTGGTATGATCAGACAAGGTTTTTAACTTAACTTCAACTTATTTTTTTATTTTTAAATTAAAAATAAAACACACACACACACACACACACATATATATTCTCTTCAGCTATATCTTATGAGCTTAATATGTTTTTAATCAAGAAGAGGTTTTAGTGTTTAAGAACTATATCTTAGATCTGAGCACATGATTCTATTAAAATTTATGAAACAAATTTAATTTTTACAACTGCTATATCTTATGAGTTTAATGTGTCTTCAATCAAGAAGAGGCTTTAGAGTTTAAGAACCATATCTTAGATCTGAGCACATGATTCTATTAACATTTATGAAACAAATTCAATTTTTACAACTTGTATGTTTAAATATGTGATTTTGAAAGTGATGATCGCTTCTTAGACACTTGATTAGTATTGTGAAAGAAATTTGAGTATATCATTAAGGACTATGAATAGCTCATGTAGCAGTTGCATTACTTATAACATAATTTAATATCCTTTCTTGCTGATACATACCACTTAATACATGAAAAACTGTAACCATGTCTGCAATGATATATGCTAATCATTTCAGTTTTATGTTGATGCCAACAGGCATGAAGATGCTTCTAATTTTCAATTAAGTAGTCTTCAAACGTTCCTAGCTCTATTTTAATTACATAAATGCATTGAAAACCATCTGATAGTATTTACTTCAGTGTTTTTATCTAGACGTGTTGCAAGATGACATATTGTGCCAAGAAGCTTGCTATATCTTATCAGTTTAGTATTTTTTCAATCAAGAAGAGGCTTCGGAGTTTAAGAGCTAAATCTTTCTCATTGATAACTCTTATCATCAATATCTTTGGAACCTCCAATACGTGCTTCCATGGATGTAAAATTTTCCTTTCATTCCTTCACAGTGACTCCTTCTCTCCAGCATCTTATTTCTTTTAAGCTACTATTTTCTATTATATTTCCTTAAGGCGTTTATTTTGCAACATGTGGTGCAATTGCTAGTTATAATTTTATTTTCTAATTATTCTCCCATGTAATGAAACACAACTATCAATGTCTCAAATACATCTAGCAACATTGAAAGTCCACCAATTTTTATAACTATTAATAAATTATTCAAAATAATGTGTTTTCCCAGATATATAGTTTTTGACTGCACTAAAAATAATTATAATTTCCTTTTCTTATTGAAAATATACTTATTTTATTATGTAACAAAATAAAACTACATAAAACTTTAAGAGATCTAACGAAAATAAAAGTCTACCACTTATGTAATAATTAATAAATTATTCCAAGTAGTACTCTATTCCAAATATAATGCTTTCCAAAGCAACTCAACTACAATCAGGAATAATAGCCCATAATAACAATCCCCACTACACTGCACTACTGTGACAATGACATCAACTGAAATGAATATTTCACATTCACGCTTTAAATAAGTTATGAGGCCATTGAACGTCGGCATTACACATCTTGTCTAAGTATTTAGCCTCTAATCAATTTCATGATAATTCGAATCAATATTGGGAATGCCCACTTCAACCCACTTCTTCCCCGATTACATTTCCCTGAGAATTCACACCATGGTGGCTTCCAAGTTGAAGCTGATGTTCTTCATTATCCTCACACTGCAGCTCTCTGCGATATTTTCTAAAGAGAATAAGCATGAAATTGATGGAGTATACTTCATGATCCTCCACATGAAGAGCATGTCTACAAAGAAGATCATTGTGAAGGAGCATCTCTACCATCCCAGTGACTCCATTGAGTATTATATCAAATTGTTGGTGGATACTCCTCCATAGGATTTATTGCTAGTCATGGACATGGGAAGTGATGTGGTGTGGGCGCCCTGCACTAGAAATTATGCCTGTAACAACTGCACTGGATACATCATGACTTTTCGTCCAAAAAGGTCGTCCTCTCATGTGCCTATAAAGTGTGTAGATCCCAAGTGTAGAGATCCATGTGAGAATGGGGGTTGAGTGGAAAGCTTCCAGAAGTGCTCACAGATTTGTCTAGATTTCAGCCTTAACTATTACACTGGAAATGCGACGGGGCGTCTACTGAGTGACACCTTGACTTTGCCTCTCGAAGACGGAAGAAGGAAAGAAATAAAGCAGTTCGCAATAAGATTTTCAGGGGTTTCGAACTAGGTTGCTGGTATTGTCGAATTTGGAAAAGGAGGAGTGTCTATGCCTTCCAAGATTGCTCCTCTTATTGGTGATAAATTTGTGTATTGCCTTGACCATGTAAACAACAGCAGCAAGATAGTGTTGGGTAATAAGGCGGTTACCAAGGATATTACATTGACCTACACTCCCCTTCTCATCAACCCAGTAATTCCTGTGCTTTTTTATCTTAGCCTCGAAGCGGTGAGTATTGGTGGAAAGTGCTTGACGCTGCCCTCCAATTTAACGACATTTGACAGCCAAGGCAATGGTGGAACCATAATAGATTCTAGCAGTTCTGGTTGTTACTTTCTAGACTTAATGTATAACCAGATTGTAGGTGAGTTTGTTTCTCAAATTGGATATAGAAGAGCTCTTGGAGTTGAGGCTAATACCGGCTTTGGCTTGTGTTACATTTTGTCTGGTTTAGAGAAATTTTAGTCGCCTAAATTTTCACAAGAATTGAAAACTGAAAAGAAGTGAAGCAGAGGATTTCTCTTCTCAAGATTACGAAACAATTAAATAGATTACATTGGAAACATCAACAATAAATGTCTGTAGTGTAACTCGACTAAGCTGGACTAATTAGAAACTGAACTAGACACTTGGACTGATGGTTTCGACACCTAGCAGGTGGTTGGGATTACATTCTTTAACACTCCCCTTTAATTACAACCACATAAAAATTTGATTCAGATACTTGTTGGTCTATGTCTCAGTGAGGCTTACAATTAAAAAAAATTGACTTCAATTAGATTTGGTTTTCTTCTTCTCTTTTGCTAGATTCTGTAGCCTTTAAATTGTTTTAGAGTTTTCACTTTGTTGTATCCTTCAAACGTCAGTTTCTTGATTTTCTGGTGCAGGTCTCTTACTGTTCTAGGTTGTCTAAGCATGTCTTGGAATTCTTCAAGAAATGTGGGTTGCTACCACATATTGTCTTATGTAGTGCACTTTTCATCCTCCATCTGCTGCAACATATGATTAGAATAATATCTTATTTCTTCAAAACTCCAATACCTGAAAATCTCATTGACATGTTCATCATGCATGTCATCTTCAACATTCATATCTACATCTTCTGTGTAGATATCATCCATACATGGTGTTGCAAGCCATGTTTCAATAAACTTTATCTCTTCTTCATAATCTGTTTTTTTAGTTGCACACTGAAAATCAATGTTAGAATTAAAAATATTTGGAGAACGACATTCGTTCTGGTCTTTCTGCTCAGCAGTGAAGGCTTTCTCTTATTGTGTTTCCTTTTCTTCTCCTGCCTCTATCTCTATTTATACTTTCCCTTTGCAGACTTCTTTCTTTGCTTTTGTCTCTTCTTCTTTCTCCATATCTTCATTTTTCTTTGCAATGAGAGATTTCTGCTGTTGTGCTTCCTTCATTGCCTCTTCCTTATCTGCTTTTACTTCTATCTCTGTCTCTTCTTCACTAACCTGTGCTGCTGTAAAAAAATTGTCTTCAACTAACTGAAGTGGGGTTAGCTTACCAAATAACATTATGTCGATATCATATTTTTTTTCATCATCTGCAACTAGTCATCATTAGCCAAAAATTCATTATCAAATTTTACATCAACCAAAAAATTTACATCAGCAAGCTGTGTTGCTAGAATCAATAAGTCATCATTAGAAAACTCTGTTGCTGGAATCATCAAGTCTTCATCAGCAAACTATGTTGTTGGAATCACCATATCATCAGCAAGCTCTATTGTTGGATTCATCAAATATTCATCAGCAAGTTCTGTTGTTGGATTCATGAAAACATCATCAGTAAGCTCTGTTGCTGGAATGATCAAGTCTTCATCAGCAAGCTGTGTTGTTGGATTCATCAAAACATCATCAGCAAGCTCTATTGTTGAAATCATCAAATCATCGTCAGCAAGCTCTGTTGCTGGATTCATTACATCTTCGTCAATAAGCCATGTTGCTAGTATCATCAAATCGTCATGAGCAAGATCCATTGGTGGTATCATCAAAACATTATCAACAATTTTTGTACAGTGGGGTTCACAAGCATCTTTGTGCTCTCTCTCTACTGCTTCTAACTCTTCATCTCGTTGTTGATCTGCTGCTACAGATCCACCTTCATCTTCTTCTTCAATGCTCCCACTTGCACCAAAACATCTCTCAAGGGTATCCCATGCCTCCTTGGCTGTCTTGGCATCTGAGATCAGAGGGAGAATACTGTCATCGACAGATTATTTTATGCATTTTAACACATAGGCATATTTTTTCCTCTTTATTTCCAAATCTAAAAAGATCTCGAACATCTTCTTTTTTCTCTTTAGCCTCTTGGCTTTTTCCATGACCTCGTTGTTTGGCTTCCACAAATAGACGAGCCTATATATGCATCAAATACCTTGTTTCTAAAAAAATTCCTTTCCTCAAAAAAATCTCCTTTTAAACATTCATTTTCACTTTCTCACATCACAACTTTAAGTTAAAAAAAAAAAAAAAAAACTCCAAAAAAAATTTCTTCTCTCCTTTCACATGCTTTAAAATCCTTTCACATATGCTCTTTTTTTCCAAAAATTTTTTTATGCCAAAAATAATTATAGAAATCCCTTCCTTTCCTTTTAAGATCCCCTTTTTCCTTTTATAAAACACTTTCCAAATTTAAAGTTTAAAAAAAAAAAACCTTTAAAAAACTTTTCTTCACATAAAATTTTTTAGGCATCCTTATCTTACGCTTTAAATTCCTTTCTATATGTTTGAATGAAACACTTAAAGCTTTAGTAAATCACCTTAACATGAAACCTTTAAAAGTCACATGAATGCTTTTTTGAATTCACGTTGAATTCCATTGAATACGATGAAAGAAAAAATACCTTCATGCATTTAACTTTTTTTTTTAAATCCTTTGAATGCGTTTGACTATGACGATCTAGAATTATGAACAAATTATCTTAACGCAGGTGATGGAACCCTTATAACGAGTGCAGCTTAACGCAACTCATTCACTCAACACCTGCGCCAGTTGAAATCATTGTAAGTGATTGAACGGTAACGCGGCTGGAACCTCTTGGCTCCCGTGTTATAACGTGGAGCTGCTTCTCAAACAGTGCATTAGTATAACGCTGAGAAGCTATTCAAACAGAGCGTTAGTGCAAGATTTTTTTTTTTTAAATATTTAAAATAAATAAACTCTCTTCAATCGCCTCTCTTTGCTTCTTTGCTGACTTCTTTGCCATTTTTTTTTATTTTTGCACTTTCACTTCGCTCACGCATTCACGTTGTTTCTCGAAGGTCTTATGCAGTGTCTTTTCGATCTTTGTTGCTCTAATGGAGTCTTACACAGGTTGGCTTCTCCTCTCTGCTACTCCAACATGGCTTTGTTGCTGATCTCTGAGGAGGATTATGCAAGCTAGCTCTGATACCATGAAAAGAATTGAAAACTGAAAAGAAGTGGAGCAGAGGATTTCTCTTCTCAAGATTACAAAATAGTTAAATAGATTACATTGGAAACATCAGCAATAAATGTCTGTAGTGTAACTCTACTAAACTGGATGCTTGGACTGATGGTTTCGACACCTAGTAGGTGGTTGGGATTACATTCTTTAACAAATTTGTATTCCATTTCAAGGGTGGCTCAGACATGATAGTCCATGCTGAGAATAGTTTCACAGCTATCAGTTGTGATGCAATCTGCCTGGCAATCCTGAATGGTGGCACTGCTGTTAATGGACCTGCCATTTTCATAGGAAACATTCAGCAGCATAAATTCTATATATTGTATGATAGAAAGAAGAATCGTTTGGGCTTCACTCAACATTCCTGCACATCATTGAGCTGAGTCATTGTTGCAGCGCTCTACATAATTTTGGTAGTGTATGATTTCCTTTTGGCCCATATGTTTTTCCTTCTCTATTCACCTGTTGGGCTCAGCAGCATCCTGTATGCACTTTATAGACTAAAATGATATGACAGTTGGATGTACGCATCCTCTATACATTTTACAAGCTAAATAAATATTACTGTTGCATATTTCTGGACTATCATATCAAGAAATTGTGTCCCTTATATATGGATATAACAGTTAATTTAACTTGATGCGTTCAGTTTTTGTCTTTAGATAGAAAAGAGATTTGCTATAAAAATTATGTTATCACGATTGTGGATCCATTCTAAACCAATCACATATAAACCAATCACATATAAATTTTTCAAAAACTAATCACATATAGATTACGCGTGTACTTAGTTGGCATCATAGGATTGCCTGAGATTAAAAATGCTTTGACAGCGTTATATCATCTCAAAGGATGTGGGGGTTACATTGTTTCAGTAAATAAGGTTAGAAGTATACTAAAAGGTCTTGACTCTGAAGAATGTTTTTCATAATTAGGAAATTAAATGTGCATTAATGAATAAATAAGAGTTATAACATAGCATAGTGTCTTTTTTGTTTTTATTGTTAATTAATTGATTAAGCCATTGTGATATCCATGTTTTTGTTGTTATTGAAGGTCAATTGTCTTCACAATCTTTGCACACACTTTTTTTTACACATTTACATTTGACTTCTGCACTCATCACAACAAAATCCACATCCACACATTTTCCTCTGCTTCTGCACATCTTTATTTACCTCACTACAACTTCCTTCACACATCTGCCCTCTGCACATGTGTTCAAAAATACACAATAAAACTATAACATTACATTGCGGCTGAGATATTGGAATGTCGAGTAGAATTAGTAGCTTGGAATTGAAGAAAAACAATAATTTGAAGAATTCTATTATGGAATAAAGTAACTAATTTGAGGCGTCCATTAATTATTTGTCGTCCTTGTCATTATTATACCAAAAACAAAAAAAATGTGAGCATAAAGGAACAATATTATATATGGGAGTTGTCTTTAGTGCGACTTTTTGGAGTTTCAGGTGCTAGAATTTGGGAAAAGTTTTTTTAGGTAAAATTTTGATTTCTATTATTTAAACTGGGTTTTTTAACTGTAAATTTGGATTCAGGACCTTAAACAATTTCCTAGAGCACTTCAATTGTGCAAGGTTATCCATCAAACTTATATTTTCAATGAATTCCAGCTGAATTTTAGACAAATTAGACCAGAAAAATCTACCATGAAAACCTTCAAAAAGTCGCGCTAAAAACTACTAGTTATATATGATTAAATAGAAAAATGTAATCACTTAGTGAGAAGCGAAGGAGTTCCATTTAACAATTGTGTCCTATAAATTCATGACACGGAAGTTAACTTCACATGCATTGTGGAGGCTTTAGCAAATAACTTGGCATGCATCTTGGAGGCTTAGGATTTTGTGATATATGAAAAAATGATTGATACATTTTTCGATTTAATTTCAATCCACATTGTGCATATTGGAGCAGAGAAAATAACAACGCCAAACACTCCTCACTTTGCACTCCAGTAATACTAATACACTAACGAATATCAATAATGAAACTACATTATTGTAAATTACATAATGAAATATTTAACAATTTTAATATACAAAATAGCATCAGAATCAATATTGACTAATAGAATGACAATCTAGTATACATGAACTAATTGTATCTAAAGGTGCATATTGAATATATTGTAATGACATTAACTAGTGTTCACAACATAGCACATATAAATGGATGCAGAATGTGGAGTCTTTAGTCATGGAGGCTTTAGTAGTTAACTTGGCATGCATATTGGAGGCTTTAGCTTTTGTGAGATATGAAAAAGTAATTCATACATTTTTTGATTTACTTGCAATACACATTGTGCATAGTGGAGTAGAGAAAATAACAATGCCAAGCACTCCTCACTTTGCACTCCAGTAATACTAATAAACTAACGAATATTAATAATGAAACTGCATTATTATAAATTGTTGGAATTTCTGAATATTCTGGACACACAGGGAGAATAAAATTCTCCTCTTTTAACACAAAGAAATGAAAAAATTATTTCTTACTGATAGATAGAGATGGCATAAAAATTCTTTCTATTTCATTAACAAAACAATATTACAAAATGATGAAGTCCTTCCTCTTTGGAGGGATTTACAAAATGTGTCAAAGACTGCTACAGACGCAGTGCTCTCAAAGCACTTCTCTTTGTCACAAAAAATGCACATACAGTGCTCTGTTTTTCTTCTACTGTGGTTTCTCTGCTTACGGGCTTTTTCATTACAAAGTAATAAACTCTTACATTAAGCCTACGAGATTTTTCGCTTTTTATATGGCGATACATTTAAAAAACATAAAACAAAAGAAATATGACGAAGGTTTTAAAAAACACTTAATACACTGCCACATGACTTTAAACAAATTTTTAATAAACTTGTGGGCCTAGATTTCAAACTTCAGACAAAACTTGATTGCATTATTTTCGCGTTACAAAACGCTCCTACGTCAGCTAGGATGAAACAACGCGAACGCTCTCCTATTGGCTGGTGCTGGGCCCCATCGGAATTCAAATCAAAACATAAATCATGTTGGAGTCTTTTCGTGTAAAAAATCTGGTTGATGGCGTCATGGAAAAAATGAACATGATAAACTATGATTGGTCCACGTAGTAGTGGGACCACATCGGCGCATCAGCGATCGGCGGAACAAGCGGTGCGGCGACTTTGAACTTTGGTGAAGCGATGTTGCGATGAGCGATATCGGCGGTTGGCAGAACGAACCTTTGGACTTTGGCCATTGCGATGGATGGTGGGGACCACATCACATCAGTGCATCGGCGATAGATCAGTGGATGGATGAGTGGTGGCATGAACATTTTTGATGAGCAATTGCGATGGTGGTAGGGACAACATCGCATCACAATATCGACAATGATCTAGTTGTGGTGGCATAAGCATTTTTCCATTGCGATATGCGATGTGCGATATCGCAACATCGCATCGCTTCGGAACTTCATATCAACAAGACACTAACATATGGCTATTACGATGTGCGATGGTGGTGCGGAACACATCGCATCGCAAGTTCGACAATGGACAATAACTTGGTGGGGACCACAAAAAGACTTGGCCCTTTCAAAAATCTTAAAGACTTGGCATGTTTAACAAAAACTTCTTTGTTTGGTTGGTGAGGGATTTTATGCCCGAGAAGAATTTTCTTTAATAAACTTGTTGTTGCGTGGCTTGAACAACGAATTCTTATATTCCTTCTGCCAAAGTCAGCTGCGGCCCATAAACATAAATTCATCCCTACTGCTTCATTAAACTCTGTTGAATACACAATGGTGTGCACTCAACCTTCTCTGCCCCTGTTGTACTCCGTTTCTACCTGCATGGGGTTTTGCAGGTGACTTTAATATTTTCAACACTCCCCCTTAAAGTCAGCTGCTAGGTTATTTGTCATACCCAAGCATTTTCTTAAATATTCAAAACCCTTTTGCCCCAATGGCTTTGTCAAAATGTCTGCAAATTTCTCCTCTGTTCTACAGTGCTGTAAAAAAATTCTCCATTGTTCACTAACTCCCAGATGTAGTGAAACTTTGCATCTATGTGTTTAGTTCTTTTATGAAACATAGAATTCTTTGACAACGCAATATCTGAGCTATTGTCACAATAAATCAATGTACCTTTTACTTGTTCTTGACATAAACTCCTCAACATTCTTCTCATCCAAATTGCTTGACATGCTACTGTTGTAGCTGCCAGATACTCTACTTCTGTTGTAGAGAATGCCACAATTGGCTGTTTCTTAGAAGCCCATGAAATGGCTCCTGAACCCATGTTTAAAACATAACCAAATGTGCTTTCCTGGTCATCTATACTTCCAACCCAATCACTGTCAGTATATCCAATCAATTCAGAATTTTCTGAAGTAGTATACAAAATACCATACCTCTTAGTTCCTTTCACATACTTCGGAATTATTTTTGCTGCTTGCCAGTGTGACTCCTTTGGCCTTTCCATAAATCTGGAAATCAAACTAACAGCATACATAATATCAGGCCTATTTTCTATCAAATACATGAGGCTACCAACTATGCTCTTGTACAAACTAGGATCAAAATCCTTGTTGTTGTCCTCTTTGCTGAGTTTCAATCCCATTACTGTGGGAGTAATTTCTTCCTTTCAATATTGCATATTAAATCTTTCCAAAACTTCATTTACATACTTTTATTGAGAAATAAAAATTTTATTTTAACTTTTATCTACTTCTATTCCTAAGAAGTATCTCAGCAATCCCATATCAGTCATTTGAAATTCATCCTTCATGACTATTTTAAAATTCTCAATGAGGTAATCATCATTACCTATGAATATCACATCATCAACATACAAAACAACAATAAGCACCTTACCATCTTTCTCCTTGATGTATAATGTGGGTTATCCTTCACATTTTTCAAACCCATTCTCCAGTAGATAGGAATATATCCTACTGTACCATGCTCTTGGTGCTTGTTTCAGCCCATAAAGAGCTTTCTTCAATTTGCAAAATTTGTGCTCTTGGCCCTTTTTCTCATAGCCGAGAGGTTGCTCAACATAAACCTCTTCCATCAAAACTCAATTTAGGAATGCTAATTTTACATCCATTTGGTAAACCTTCCATTTTTTTGTGTTTCTATAGACAACATTGCTCTCACTGTTTCCATTCTTGCAACTGGTGCAAAAGTTTCTTCATAATCTCTTCCATGTTGTTGCTTATAGCCTTTGACTACAAGTTTGGCCTTGTGCCTTTAAATCTTACCTTCAGCATTGCTTTTCGTCTTGTAGACCCACTTTACTCCAATGACTTCCTTACCATTTGGGAGATCAACCAATTCCCATGTTTCACTTTTCTTTATTGCATTAATTTCTTCATCCGTAGCTTCTATCCATTTCTTATCTTTTATAGCTTCCTCAAAATGAATAGGATCATCATCATGAAAATATAAATCAAATAAAGAGTTCATACCTTAATTTGCTGCTTCTTTCTCATAGATTTCATTTAAATTTTTGAATCTAGTTCCTCTTTCATTTGGTGTAGCTGTGCTTGAAGAAGAACTTAAATCTGCTCCATGTGGTGTGCTTGGAGAAGCACTCTCATTTCTTCTCAAGGGTGTTCTTACTCCTGCTTGTGGTGTCCCTTGCTGTCCTTGTGTTGGTGGAGGTGGTGCTACCAATGAGGTGTTCTTTTCAGCCACATCTTCCTCATCTTCATCATGAGACAAACAACTTTTGACATTGATTGTTTTCTCAATGCTTCCATCCCATGCTTCTTCTTCAATGAATTGCACATCTCTGATTATAAAAAAATTCTTTGTGGATGGGTTATACAATCTATATCCCTTGGATTCTTCACAGTATCCAAGGAAGATGCACTTCTCCCCCTTAATTTCTCAGCTGATCTAGAATGTGTGCATAAGCCACACAACCAAAAACTCTCATGTGGGTGACTCCCTGATTTCTGCCACTCCACGCTTCTTCTAGAACTCTGTTCATCACTGCTTTTGTTGCGCATCCATTCAAAATATATACGGCACAATTTGTAGCTTCTTCCCAATACTCATTTGGAAAATGTTTTTCCTTCCACATACTTCTCACCATATCCATGATTGTTCTGTTTTTCCTTTCAGCAACACCATTTTGCTGCGGTGTGTACCTTGTTGTAAATTGTTTGTGTATGCCATTTTCTCTGCAAAAACGTAGAAATTATTTTGAGATGTACTCTCAACTCCTCTATCAGTTCTTAGGACTTTGATATGCTGCCCACTTTGTTTCTCTACAATAGCTTTAAATTGGCAAAATTTCTCAAACACTTCACTTTTATATTTCAAGAAATAAACCCATACTTTTCTTGTGAAATCATCAATGAAGGTCAACATGTAATTGCTGCCTGATATTGATGATGTTTGCATGGGCCCACACAAATCTGAATAGATAATTTATAAGGGTGATTTTTCCCTTATGCTCTTTCCTGATGGAAATTTTTCTTTGTGTTGTTTGCCTAAGATGCAGCCTTCACATAGGTTGTCTAGTTTCTCAATCAATGGTAGTCCTCTTACCATTCCTTTTCTGTGCAACCAATTCAGTTCTCCGAAATTGAGATGTCCTAATCTCAAGTGCCATAACCAATTCTCATCTTTCACTTCCTTTTGAAAGACCCCTTTAGTTACAGCTACTACACTCTTTCTCTTTCCCTTCAAGTCTGTATTGAGCTTGAGTGGAAACATTCTATTGTTGGTCATTTTCACTTCTGCAATAACCTTCTTTCTTGGAGGTATGTCCATTATTGTGCACACATAAGTTTTGAAGAATACATTGTAACCTTTGATAATGAGCTTCCCAATGCTCAAAATATTACATTTCAAGCGAGGAACATAGTATACATCTGGCACAAATTTCTGCTCTCCATTTCTTGCACGGATACTTACTCTACCTTTTCCCTTGATAGAGATCTTAGTATCAGTTCCAATTGTTACTTCAGATTTAACATCTTCATCAAGATTGGCAAACATTTTTATGTTTCCAGTCATGTGATTACTGCAGCCTGAATCTAAGAACCATACATCATCCTACCTATCTTGTGCTACATTACATGTTAACAACACATTCTTTGGGTTCTTTTCTTCTCTTTCTACCTTAGCATTCTGCCTATTATTCATGTCATTTTTCTTTTCCTACACTCATTGGCATAGTGCCCATATTTCTTGCAATAATGACATTAGACATTGGATTTATCATACCTTTGTCCATGAGCATGTTGGTGTCCACCTTGTTGGCTGTTGGTTTGGATTTGGCTTTGATTCTGATTGCTGCTCCTTCCATGAGTATGTGAAGGGTTGTTTCTTCCTCCTCTGTTTTGGCTTATGCCTCTTCCTCTTCCTCTGCCTTGACCTCTTCCTCTTCCAAAAGGAATCTGGGTCTTGAAGGCATGTTCCAAACATGGGTTTACTGATCTTCCCAATATTTGTTCATGAGTCATCAGTGATGAATGAAGTTCATCTACAATGAGCTTTGAGAGATCCTTTGTCTCTTTAATGGTGGTTACAATAACATCAAACCTTCAGGGTAGGCTTCTCAATAGTTTCTCCACAATCCTTCTTTCTTCAATTATCCCTCCATGGGACCTTATCTGGGTGACCATCCCAATCACATGTGTGAAGAATGAGTCTATGTTATCAGACTCTTTTAGACAGAGAGTTTCAAAATCTCTCCTCCGCAATTTTAGTTTTGTTGTCTTCACTTTCTCCATACCTTAATAGGTTGTCTTAATATTATTCCATGAATCCTTAGATCTATTAGCTACTGCTATCCTCGGAAACACACTCTCATGTACTGCTTGATAGAGATAGAAGAGGGCTTTAGTGTCCTTCCTATTTCTCTTCAATAAATCCTTCTCTGCCTGTGTTAAGGCATTAAAGGCTTGCTCATCAATTGGTTCATCAAAACCATCTTCTACAAATTCCCATAGATCCTAGGAGGAAAACAAGGCTCTCATGGTAATGGCCCAATAATCATATTTTTTCCCATTAAATTGTGGGAGCTGAGTATTTCCAATACTCTTATTGGTGCTTGTTCCAGTAATGGCTTACTAGCTAAACTTTCCAATAAACTTGACTGTGTTTTTATTAAACAAACTATATTTCCTTCTTTAAAAGGAAAACTTTGTCTCTGAGGACTGCACTCTTTTAAACAAAACAAAATTCTATTTTTTTTGAGAAATACCTGGACTTTTGCTGAGCCTTCACTATGCTGGAGAACTGCTACAACAAATCCTTCCTTCAGCTTCTTTGACACCTTCAAAGAGCCTGAATTAGCTCTGATACCATGTTGGAATTTCTGAATATTCTGAACATAGAGGGAGAATAAAATTATCCTCTCTTAAAACAGAGAAATGAAAAAATTATTGCTTACTGATAGACAAAGATGGCATAAAAATGCTTTCTATTTCATTAACAAAATCGTATTACAAATTGATGAAGTTCTTCCTCTCTGGAGGGATTTACAAAATGTGTCAAAGACTACTACAGACGTAGTGCTCTCAAAGCACATCTCTCTGTCACAAAAAATACACATATAGTGCTCTTTTTTTCTTCTACTGTGTTTTCTCTGCCTACGGGCTTTTTCATTACACAGTAATACACTCTTACATTAAGCCTACGGGATTTTTCTCTTTTTATATGGCGCTAAATTTAAAAAACATAAAACAAAAGAAATATGACAAAGGTTTTAAAAAAAACTTAATACACTATCACATGACTTTAAATAAAGTTTTAATAAACCTATGGGCCTGGATTTCAAACTTCAAACAAAACTTGATTGCATTCTTTTTGCATTACAAAATTCTCCTACGTCCGCGAGGCTGAAACCAACGTGCACACTCTCCTATTGGCTGGTGCTGCGCCGCATCAGAATTCAAATAAAAAAATGAATCATATTGGATTCTTTTCGTGTAAAAAAATTGGTTGATGGTGTCATGGAAAAAATGAATGCGATAAAATATGATTGCTCCACGTAGCAGTGGGACCACATCAGCGCATCGGCGCATCGGTGAAACAAGCGGTGTCGCGACTTTGAACTTTGGTGAAGCGATGTTGCGATGAGCGATATCGGCGATCAGCGGATCGGTGGTTGGCAGAACGGCAGAATGGGCCTTTAGAATTTGGCGATTGCGATGTGCGATTGTGATGTGTGATTGCGATGGATGGTGGGGACCACATTGCATCGGTGCATCAGTGACGGATCAGTCGATGGATTAAATAGTTAACAAATTTATACACAATATCATTGGAATCAATATTGACTCATAGAATGACAATCTAGTATACATGAACTAATTGTATCTAAAGGTGCAAATTGAATATCATTGTAATGGCATTAACGAGTGTTCACAACATAGCACATATAAACGGATGTAGAATGTGGAGGCTTTCATGATGGGGAAGCACAATGAAATCTTCCTCTTCAGGATGAATGGAAAACTACCACAAGAAAATACTATTAGTTAGTAAACACCTATTCGAATTTAATTAAGGATTAATATAAAAATGTTTAGCAAAATCCATGAACAAAAGGTACATGGATAGCTTCTGGTTAAGAAGAGTCGACTATAGCGAGTCTAGTTGAACATTGTAAACACAAAGGAAACTCCAAGCATGCAAATGGTCGTAGCGACAACATATTTTAAATTCCCAATTTTTGGACTGTTGCAGACAAATAAATGGCATCCAAAAGACTGCGAAAGGGCCCAAAACGATCCAATGTACTTCACATACTGACCTATTCCATCTAATAACTGAAGAATGAGGCATTCATAAAAAAAGAATGGACATCTTCAACCATGCCACAAAAGAACAAGGGTTTTATCACAAATTTATGACACATAATGTCCTCATCAACAAGCGTGGCCGAGCTAAGAGATTCCAAGTCCTTGAAGGGATTTTTAAACAAATGTCTATACTATGAGGATTTTGAATTGTAATCCCTCGTTGAGGGCCTTAGAGTACTTTGGTTAATCTCTTGGTGGAATTCAGCGTCTAAATTTGGTGGAGGAAGTGTTTGCGTATTTGAGGAATTTGAGGTTAGCTCCCAATGCTTACATTTTTAGTAGTTTCATTATGTTTCATTGCAAGGCTAGAAATTTTGAAAAGGGCTTTGAGATTTTGGAGGAAAAAGATAGGTTTCAATGTGCTCCCAATGGTAGTAGTTATTCAAGTGTGATGGATGGGCTATGTCATCTGGGGAAATGTTGACATAAGGAAATTTTCCTGATGCATTTCCATATAATGTTTTAATTAATGTATTTTGTGATGTTGGGAATGTGAATGGGGATGCATATATTTGATATGGTGAAGGATAATAAGTATATACCCAAAAATTTGAATTTTATTTCTCTTATTTATGGCCTTTGCAATGAAAGGAGGAAATACGAGGCCGCTAAGCTTTTGGTTGAGATGCTTGCAACTCGTTGTGAGGCTGATGCGGTAATTTGTACAAAAATGATCAGTTGATTTTGTAGAGAGGGTAGGATTAGGGACGAACTATTACATTTTTCAATGGAACTATTACATTTTACGAGCCCCTAGACAAGGGTTCGGGGACAATGCCCTTGAATCTAAAAATAGATGTAAAATTGTCTTGTAAAATATTATAATTTCATAGTCAATGTTGGTTGTTCATTAAGCTGATGATGTGACGGTAGAATTTATGTTAAATTTAGGGGGTTTTCCTTAGAAGACAACCCCTCGATTTATTTGAGAGAATTGTATTGTGCGAGTGTATTGTGTGTGTATTTTGATCAAGAGAGAGAGAACAAGACTATGTGAAATATCACAGGAAATTACAACGGATTTGTTGTAGGTTTTTATTTTTGGTAGCATGTGATGTTCTCTAAGCTTCACAAGTGTTTTAAAATTGGCCAAAATTGTCAAAAAAACATTTTCTACAACATTCATTTTCGGTAAACGAGGCTTTGGCATAGATTCTAATAGAACTTCAACAAAACTAAAAAAACTAGGTGGTCGTAGGTTTTTACAAATGTTTTTCTCATCGGTGTGCACATTAGGTGTGAAAGCATGAGTTTTTTTTACTATGTATTGCTACTGTAAACATGCCAAGCATCGAGATTCAAAACAAATTTCGGATGCATTGTGTATTTTAGAAACATTGTGATGCATGTCACCCATCAAGATGCACCAGGCCAATGGAATCCCCATGCACTGGGTTGTTAAGGTGTAAAACCAAAATGGTTCGTCTAGGTGCTAAAACACACTAGGCCATTAAGTTATAAAAATTCACTGACGCATTAAAGAGAAATTGTGCCAGTGCATGCAATGCCTATCAGACCCCCTGGGTGGTAGTCATCGATAAAGCGGATAGGATGTTCTAATTGGTATTTGTATTTGTGTGGTGCCCATAGGTCGTAGAAACACATCAGTGTGCAGTATCATAAAAATGCACCGGTGCAAAATAACTAACCTGCACCGATGTTCATTTTTTATTTTTTAGAAACATCGACGTGTGACAGTGCAATTATTGTGCTTTCTTTTTTAATTCATTATTCATCAAAAATCAACACATATCTGATAATAGTATTCATATCAATTAATTTTTTATTAGTGGATTTGAATGCGATATTTGGATTAATTTGTTATATCATATCATCATATTTCACATCTCTTCATTATTATATTTAATAATATATATATTTAATTAGTGGTGTAACATTTGACAACGACAATGGAGAATACAATAGAATAAATTAAAACATGTGTGTGTGTGTGTGTGTGTGTGTGTGTGTGTGTGTGTTTTAATTTATTCTATTGTGTTCTCCATTGTCACTGTCAAATGTTACATATATTTATCTTTTTCATACAAAATGAGACAATTATTGGTATCCCTTTGTCTTTCAACTTGAACACTATGTTCATTACATTAAACAAAATGTCCGATTTGACGGAGAAATATTTAAAAAAATACAACATCTTGCTTTGATATTCAAACATATTGATCATAATTCTTCGCTGAAATTGTTGTCACTTCTCGAGCTACTTCCATGACTTGGGTTATTTGGAGCAATTTTTTGTTCACTGTGTTGATTGTTTTGTTCCTCTTCAAGTTCCATCTACAAACATAAAAATAAAGTGTAAAAAGTGTATATACATTGGTGAGAATACTTAAAATTGCAATATTAAATAATATATATCAGTGTAAATCGAAAAAAAATGTACCATAGCAAGAATTGACTCATGAACTATAAACATTTCTTTCAAAACCAAATTTCATGCCATCTCTCAACAATTCATTTGTTGGCACAGTTCCATACTTTTTTTCCTATAAGTTTTATACCCCATAAAAATCATAGATTTGATATAAAGTATTTTTTTGTTCTATTAATTACAGAGAGAGCTAAGTAAAACAATATAGATTCTTACAAATTCCAGAATTTTTGATATGCCAAGATATACTAACAACCCATATTTAACCCAATGTCAATCAATTCTTCTGATGATTCTTGTTTGTATGTTAGCACATGAAATCGAGTTAAGTTGTTATAAGGAAGTAACAATTACTTACAAACATAGATATCAACCCTTTTCTTCCTTGTTGTCCTGTTTTATGTGTTGAATGGGTTTTATTATCTTTTCTTTTTTGCAAGAAAATACTTGAAAATTCATATTTAATGCTAAATTGCTTATTTATTGTACCTACTCGAAAAATTGAATGATTACATATTACATTTCTAGCATGCTGTTGTTGAGATGACTCATCGTGCAATGAAATTATGTCCATTTCTTTGACCATCTCCTTGTACAACTTTTTGGACATTTCTACTCGCATATTTCTGATATTAGCTCACTCATCCTTTGAGATTTTCTTAATCTTCCTCAAAATATAACATGACAATAAACTATTTAATTTTTATGTTGATATATGAAAAGTAAATATAACAAAAGTGATATTTATAAATGATTGCTTTGTAGTATGTATACATATAGTTCTAGAAAAATATTTAAGGGAATATTACATTTTCATTCATTTTTTTCTTGTACATTTTTTCTATTAAAAGTCTGATATGTCTCATTGACCAATTCTTTGAAAACTTATCCTGTATTTTAAATAAAATTTGATTCTTGGAATCATTGGATTGCTTTTTGCATTGAATGTGGAAATAATGTCTATACATTCGTTCCACTAGATCCCTCAATTTTTTGTAAAATTTTTTCCCCCTTTTGTTAACCTCCAACACCACTCCAGATGAGCTAAGGAGCAATTCATTTTCATTTGTATGTTCTATTTTTTTTCTTTTCTTAGAAAAACATTCAATTTCTTCATTGTTGGTCCTTGTATATCATTAAACATATGTAAATTAATATATTGTTTGAAACATGTTATATAATATTTTCAAGTCTATTATTAATGAAAATTCAAAAAAGAAACTCATATTGGATCAATAGTACTTTTTCATTCACGTGATCCATCCTTCTGTAAATTTTCCATCAAGATTTTATGCTCTTCTGCCCTTAGATAAGAAACAATATTATCAAGCTTCATCATTTTTTCTCTCTTCATAATACACACTAAACAATACATATTTTTTAAACTTACATATAGTTCAAAAAAAAAAAAAAATTGTAAAGAATTTACAAACAACTAGTCTTTTTTTATTGCTCGATGTGTTATCAGTGTTTTTGTTACTTGAACTCTTATCAGCCATTTCTTTATCAATATGAAATATGTATCATACCATTCATTAATATATTTTATAAATAAATCACATACTTTTCAGGTTAAAAAAAATGAAGAAAGCGGTGCGCCTTTCCTAATGTAAGCATGAACGCGATTCGATAGGTTCTTATAAACACATCGCCAATACAGTAGAAACATCATAAAATGCTATTTTTCAACAAGGAGACCCAGTGCGTTATATGTTAATCGGTGCACCAATTAACACAAACATAAATTAATAAAATAAATAAATTATCAAATACTATTTTTTTTGTTAGTACGCGCCCGGTGCGCTATTTTAAACCGGGTGCATCGATTAAAAAAAGTATGTTTTTTTTAAAAATTGTGCAAGGGTCAACATGGATTGCGATCTGACTCTTCAATTTGTCCAACGATTTGGATTCCATATGCCTATATATATATTAATACAAACCCTATAAATCTAAAATAAAAAACCTTAATTGTGAAGTCACATAAACAAGGAGAAGCAAGGGTTTAACGTAGGAATGGATTTTTTTGTTTTTTCTGAAAATGCATAGTAAAATTGAATTTTTTTATTATGCATGTATTAAATACAACATAAACTATAAGAAAACAATTATTACAGTAAAATTTAACAATTTTACTATACTACAGGGTTTTTGTGTGAATCACCAGATGTTTCAAATTTTGATTCTCTGAATAGTGTTGCAGTTCGAAAGTATTTTGCTACTTCACAGTGCTCTTGTGCTCCCTTGCTCTAGGTATGTCTCTCATGAAAATCCTCCCTTGAATTTTTTGCAAAAATAACGAAATAATAAATAACTTTTTCTATTTCAAGAACGTTTTTATAAAATTAGATTTCCAAAAATAATTTGCCACCCATTTTTCAATTTACGCTTTTTTTGCACTTCATAAAAATAAAGTTGTTCTTTTTTTAATTCCAGATATTTGGTGCATTTTTTAACTAACAGTACCAGTGCATCAGTTAATAAAACTGCACCGGTGTGCAATAACTAAAATGTATCAGTGTGGTTAACAATACATTAACACTGATAACAATAAGTCCATTTTTAAGGCACCGAAATTACTTTTATCTATGTCCACCAAAATTTGTTGTTAATTTTTCTCAAATGTAGGGAGAGAATCTCATAATTATATCAAATGGTCAATTCTTCAAAATCTAGCTCGTTCCATAAAATTTATCAAAGTCCATCGCGGACTTCTCCCTATCCATCTCTAGACATAATTACTTCAAATTTTATTTATATTTTCATTATCTAATTGAATTTATTTATTTTATCCATGTCAATCAGATGAATAAGATTAATGTATACACATTTACAGGTTCATGTAGATTCATAATCGATTTCAGATGCACAAAATATTCAAATAACTCCAAAACGTCGAAAGCTCTTATCAGGCGCAACACATCGCAATGTGCATTTGGTAGATGAAAATCGATAGTTGCTTCACCCTGCCCATTGTAACAATACATATTCTAGCCACAATACTCAGACAATGATGGTAGTAATAATTTTTTGGTATATTAACGTAATTATTTCAACATCAAACCAATTAATCATGCATAGTTGACGTGCTTACTAATTTATATCATGGATTTTGTACTAATCATGTTCAAATGTATTTTTTGAAATTATTAGGATTCTAGTGATGATGAGTGACCTACCTACCATCTTTCGTTGCACCCCACGACAATTCCAAATCAAGAGAACAATGAATTAAGAGAAAAACTCGGAGAGGAATGATACCAAGAATGGTTGAATCAACCACCTATTCAATTCCCACTACGTCCAGGTTCACCAATTAGGAATGAGTACAACAATATTAGTTCTTCACAGGATAGCAATGTAGACAATCAAATAGAGGCTGGTATGGATGATTACTTAAGGGCTACGACTACCATGGAGACAATGTTGTTAAATTCATTCCAGAACGATGACTAGCTAGGGGATTATGCTCATATCATTGATACCTTTTTCGAAAGCCTTAAATTTACTTCCACCACCCCTCTGTTGGAAATACTGAGAGGGGGGGTGAATCAATATTCCTTTCAGTTAGTATTATTATTAATATTTCAGAGAATTATTTAATCTTCAATTATTATCAGTATTTTGACAATGATAACAATAAACAAAAGGAACACAAATGCACACATTTTCTAAGGTGGAAACCCCCTCCAGGACAAAAACCACATGAATTATTTTCTAATAATTCTTTAATATTCAACTCCAATTGAAAAATAATTCTTCAACTTCCTATAATCTAGAAAAGCATTCTTCTCCAAATCCCACTGGATGGACGCTCCAACGCCCAAGATTTTTTAGTAGTCAACTGAACGAATGCCCCAACACCCAATGAGCTACAACTCACCTTACCACCACACTACCACCCTGATGTTTTCACAGGCTTGAACTTGTGGGTGACTTCATGCACTAGCCTAGCACCACCCTAACACACTATAGAAGAATAAAATAAGAATGGACTCTCGTATCAGGGAAAATGGTCCACTTTACAATGATATAAAATAATGTAGAAGAAGAAGACACACTAGACTATGACCCCAACTATGACACAACCACCTAATCATGATCCTAGACCTCCCTACACTGCCACTTTAATTATTGGCACTTAGACACTTGTAAAAAATTTACAATGATGCTTTTACAATGACTCAGTACAATGATACCTTTACAATGACTGTATACAGTGCTGCCCACTTGAAGACTTCATTTGGTGAAATTCTTACTATTGTTCTGCACCTTGATTTTTTCTCTTTTCATGCTACCCTTTCTCACTGTTCAGAACATTAGATCATGCATTAAGTCTTATCTTGATAAATATATAACACCTGCAAAAATTCATCAAGGAAATACCCATGACATGATAATGGCAAAACGTACCTCATCCTCGAGAGCATATGTTAGTGCTAAAAAAAAATAGAATACAAAGAATTTACTACAATTAAGAGATGAACATGCATATACAAAATATACTTACGTAAGGCATACCTTTGCTGCATCATTTTCCTACACCTTTATTTTCTTTTCTACCCTATAAATTCTATTCCCTTGCAGCCCTTGACATCACATGATCTAGATTTTTCATGGCTTCTGGGAGCTTGATATTGAATCTAATTTATCTCTGATATTTCAAATCACCAATACATAGTTTCCAGTCCTGTATTAGCCCTCTGAGTTTTCTCTCCAATGCCATAGGTCTGGCCCAATTTTGATTCTACAAGACAAATTTATGCCCAATCTCTCATAATGCCCTAATTATGGACTAGTTTAGTAGAGCAAACTTGTACGGTGTGCCACGTATCACTGCTTCCTCCTTCGGCTGTGAAATTGATACACAGAAAACTAAATTCCATGCAATATCAACCACTTTGTACAGAATTCCAATCCAATGATCAGAGAGATATTTAGGATGATTTACCTAAGGTCATCTCTTTCATATGAAGTTCAGGAGCCAACAAAAACCCTAACTTCCACAAATCATATGTCCGAAAATAATACGAACCATGATCTGAATTTTTTACATGCACTTCTGTAGGATTTCGGCTTCACGTGATAAAAAAATTTGCTTCTGAACCTTCATAGAAAAAAATTTATAGTGAAAATTCCATGATGACATGTTTGAAGTAGAGAAAAACCTACGAGGAGGATATGATGATCACAATTTATATAAATTCTTAGGTTGAGAGGCTAATCAATAAGTGAACGTGGGAGGGATTTTAGGAGCTTAAAATTTATTAACTATTGGTTGTTCAATGATCACAACCAATGATTAGTGTCATGCTACAACCCCATGGGCTTTTAGTGTTGAACCCTTGGTTAAACTGTTGGGGGGGGGGGGGGGGGTGAATCATTTTAATGCAGTCATGTTCTTATCAAACTTTCTTTTATACTCATTCACATCATCATTTTGTGATCAACTTAATATACAATGGAACAACAATATTAATAAATGAGCAGCAGGTATAAAGCAGAATAAATACAGAGTATTAACACATAATCATCATGCATATAGACAATAGATATAAGTGGAAACCCATAAAGGGAGAAAACCACATCTTATTATTGTTGTGATGCAAAGGAAAGCTCCAACTCCCTCTCACCACTGATTTTCTATAGGCTCCAACCTACAGGAGGCTCCTACCTCAATTCTGCAAGCTACAACTTGCAAGGAAGCTCCAACTCCCATCTATTTTCTGTAGGCTACAACAAACAGGAGGCTCCTACCTCAGCCAACTACAATTGACTTCTATCAAGCTACAACTTGATATGGAAGCACCAACTTCTTCACTCTTTCAACAAAAACACATGTTGATTTACTTGGATATCAGCTCTTTTCTGTTCCTTTTTCACTTCTGTTCACCAGCCTTCATATCTACCTTATATCATCTCAGAATCTTTACAGCTTCTCTATCTGCTCCTCCATCTTCTTAACTTTTCTCTCTCATTTCTCCATTCTCTTATCTCTCTATGCATATCAGTGTGATATCGTTTATAGAGTTCACCTCATGATTGTTTGCATTCCACAAAGAATTCAAAGTGAACAGCCATGACTCTTTGACTTCTACGTTCTCATTTCTTTGTCCAGCTCATTCAAAGGAATATAGCAATTTATACAAATTTCAGCTTTACAGTTGAGTTTTGTTTTCCTACCTGAGACTTGCCAATGCATCACAAACAATATAAAATAAATAAAACTTTACATTTTCGGTTACAACAATAATTTCAATTCAACCCATTCAATTCTTGGTTCATTGTGTGTTTTTCCTTTCTGGTACTGTAATGTAACAAACCACCATTTTCATTCCCGTGCATTTCAAATTCAGATTCTGAAAATATGAATACCTTCACTGCACACCTCTTCAAATCTGCAATCTTTGTTCACTGCAATTGTGTATCTGTTGCATATATAACTGCTTTACCAGTTTAGCCCCAAATAAATCTCAAAGCCTTGTGCATATAAAAGTGCCTCTCCATTCATTTTCCCTGGGCTAGCAACTTAAATAAATGTATGCAAAAGCTTTTCCATCAAAGGTTAAACTCTCTGTCTTTGGAATAAAATCCAATAATCATATTTTGGCCAACACTTTCATTTATGTTCTGCACAGTTTTATTAATCCATCGATGGAATACCTTTATATGTTTTGGCTTTGGTAAGGGTTATAAACATACATTCCTTTGGCCCCAAGGCTTACCAAA
Organism: Pinus albicaulis; assembly: GCA_034641835.2. Classification (NCBI taxonomy): domain Eukaryota; kingdom Viridiplantae; phylum Streptophyta; class Pinopsida; order Pinales; family Pinaceae; genus Pinus; species Pinus albicaulis. The sequence goes on along the minus strand of CM076582.1, from coordinate 1,340,405,321 downwards.
TCACATGCGGTTATATCTATAACCATTTTTTTATATGCGGACCATAATCCATTAAAACATATCAAAGCCTCCATTATAACATTGACTCCATGCATATAACAATGCTCTTCCATACTCTATCAACAACATTAGGTTTAAACTCAAATAAACATAATTGATATGGCCCCACAGCGTATTAACATACTTTCATTCGTTGACTTTGTTAAACCCAAGTACCCATATAACCCGATGCATATAAATGTCTGGCCCCGCAACATACTTCAAAACCTTTGAGTATATATCCAAAGTTTTATAATATCAATAACCATTATATAATGTTTTATTTCTAGCACTAACACATAGTCGGACCCCCTGAACATTAAAACTCAATTGTAATATCTGTTTGGGCCCACATATATATTGGTTCTCTTCATTATTCATCATCGTCTTGGCTTAAATCTTGAAATATAACTTGCTTTTCCACATATGTTAATATGTGTCAAGACTCTCTATTATGCCCAAATATCATATCTGGCCCATGGTACTATAGTTTCAAACCATATATGTAAGTCTCAGCATATAACTCAGGTCTTACAATTTAACCCCAATGGTCAATAAGGCATATTGAAACCGGACTTTGATTTATAACCAAAAACCCGATGAACACTCAATTCTGTTCGGGCCCCACAACTCATTGAATGCATAAAAACAGAGTTAATGAACCCGCAACCTGATGATGTGACCACCATCCGATCATTTGATCAACACATCTAACAGATATCACATTTTTTCTTGAAAAGAACTTTAATACCAAAATATTTTGCGTAGTGGGTAGATTTGGAATACCACTTGGGCCACGCGTCACATGCTGAATGGTATCGCATTATTTTTAGCCCTTCCATATACCGTCTATTTATTTTGAAAAAACTGGTAGTTGGTTTTTCAAAGCAGCTTCTATTGTTCAGTGCTCGGTTCCACTTCTATTCATGGTTCTGTCTTTTATTAACACATTTGGTTATGTCCATTTTCCATTGTATTCTATACGAAACTCCGACCTTGGTTTAAAACATAAACCATCGCACGATCCACATTTAATATTGGGTCCCACTATTCTTTTAACGTACCATTCACATCCAACGGTCTACCTACTCTCACACTCCAACTATACCTTGGGCAAACATCCGACGGATGTTGCGCAATATCGCGCAAATTAGATGCACGATGCTTAATTCTCAAAAGTTATGTGATGAAAGTGGTAATTAAATACCACTTTAGGACACGTGTTGAGTGGTGACCCTAATCACATTTTTTTGAGCAATTCTGCCTACCACTTTTGAGGTCGCACGAAACTACTGGTTTTGTTCTCTCAAAACCGCTTCATCTTCAGGGTTCCACCATATCTTAGCTCATCATTCTCCTTTTGATTCTATTTCTTTTGCCCCATCATTTATGCAAATTTCGATCTTGATTTCGCATCTGCCCTTTTCCATATAAAGCCAGATTCCATATTATTCAAACCATGGTTTTATTTCAATGATTGTGCAACTCTATCTTAATTTCTCTACCGTGCCATTCCACCTTCAACAGCTTCCAATGTATTCTTGCGCCATGTCTAGACACAGTTATGTTCTGATATCACAATCGGAATATAGTGCTTCATTTCATAAATTAATAGGTCTATGAAAACTCTGTACTCCTTCTTCTGTTGCGATATAAATCATCGACTCATGATTTGTTTCTGCATGTGAAAATGCACCATCATCTTGATTTGTTGGTTGTCTACAGTTCATTCTTCAACTATATCATAGTCCTTCAATTCACTCTATGTCATCGATCCTGATCGATGTCTACAATATTCCTACATTCCTTTCAAAGAAAGTATAATGATACATAGAACACCATTCAAACCCTTGCCACAAAGTTTATTCAAACCTGTTTATAAACCCTGATCGACTCACATATGTAATAAATCATCAATGCACAGATAATTGCACACCACAACATCAATAACACATAGGACCCATTTAGACCCCCAATTACAGAGTCTCACCTCACTTTTTCTCATACAAATCCTTTTACATACACAAATAAACTCAGTGGCCCTTTCACCCTCACTACTCTGCCTCTAATTCCTCTGCTGCTTCTGCTGCCTCTTGCTTGTCTCCTTTTCATATTTTTTGGTTCTTATTTCTTCTCTTTTTCCATAGTGATAGTTCAGGTGCTGCTCCTTTCTTCTCCTTTGCCATCAATGACAATATTTCCAACTGTCTCCCCCTTTGGCATTGATGGAAATACTTTAATATTCTTCTTTTTCTTGCTTTTCCTCCCCCTTTGACATCAATGGCAAAGGGTTGCACATTTCCTAGTGTGGTTTCCAAATCTTGTCCATAATACTCTAATCTTGAGGACCTGTTCCATGCACTGCTTGTTGGCTACCTATAAATTTTGGTCTATCAAAAGGTGGCCAAAACATGTTTTCAGCCTTCAAGAAACACTTTCCTGGCCAAAATGTTATCTCTTGAAGCCTGTAGATGATCTCATGCTCATGTCTCAAGGTTTTCACTGTTATTTCTCAGAAACTCAAAATCCTGCTAAAAATTCCATGAGAAGACTGCTGCAATATCCTCCTTCTTTTCCCCTTTTTCCGCTTAGAAACTAACCTTCATATTTTTCATCATTTTCCTTTGTTTTCCATTTTCCTCACCTTTCTTTCATAAAAATTGCCTTGCAGAATTCCAAACTTCTTTCGAACTCTGTCGAAACCCTCAGAAACCTTTGAAAATCACTGAAAATCTATGTAAAAAACCCATTTCTCTCTTAAGGGTTTAAGCCCCTTGGCCTGAGTTTCCAAACCACTTCCCCAATACGCCCTCATCATAAAAACCAAGCGCCAAACCCATGAAGCGCTAATCGCATCGGAAAGATTCAAGGGTGCATGTTTGTGAGCCATTTCAAAATGCCGATTGCGATCAGCCCCTTTGTCATAAACCGAAGATCGTATTATCATTTCATCTACCGCATAAGCCCGCAATCGGGCGCTAAGCTTCTTTGAAAATCGTATCCGATGGACATTTTTCTTTGTAAAACTTGAAAACCCATTTTTTCCAAAGTTTGTTTCAAAATGCCAAAATCACGTGTTTAAATAAAATGGGTTGATCAAAAAGACTGATCGCGCAATCGCGATTGGAGAATTCACAATGGGTAGATCAAAAATACCAATGCGCAATCGCGTCGGAGAAGTTACAAATGGGTTGATTGAAAGACCGAGCCCGAATGTTCCGATTGTGATTGGCCCTAGTTATATAAAGCCCCGGGCCCATGGTACTCCATACACCCAGTGGCCCCGCAATCGGGAGCCAGCCTATCATATATATATTCTGCCCGATCCACTCAAAAACTTGGTTTTTATTGAAATTTGTGGGTTTCTTACAAAGTATAAGGGTCCCGCCGGTGCAAGAAAACAAAGGATCTAGACCGTTGATCTAGACCCGATCTAACGACCCGCGCAGAATCACAAGTTTCAAATCGCATACTTTATATCCGTTCCCCCGATCGGCCCACCCCTCCGATTTACTCCCCGCCGTCGATCTGATCTGCAGATCGAACGGTTATCGCTCAATCGCATCCCCTCTTCCGCGCACCCCGATTGCGATCCTCCGATCAAATCCTAGCCGTCCATCTCATTGATGATCGGACGGACAGCGCTCAATCGCATCGCAATGTTTCAATCGCATCCCCTTTGCTGCCCTCCCCGATTATGATCCTCCGATTAAATCCGGGCCGTCCATCTCCCTGATGATCAGATGGACAGCACTCAATCGCATCGCAATGTTTCAATCGCATGCTTTGTTGTGACCTGCCGATTGCGATCCTCTGATTAAATCCGGGCCGTCCATCTCCCTGATGATCGGACGGACAGCGCTCAATCGCATCGCAATGTTTCAATCGCATCCCCTTTGCTGCCCTCCCCGATTGCGATCCTCCGATTAAAATCCGGGCCATCCACGTGTCCAGATCGGATGGTCCCAGATCACCCCCACCATTGCTCATCGCGCGATCGATGATTCTGTTTTATTCTTCCTCCCGCGTCATTTAAAATTCCTCTCAGTTAATCTCCACCGTTGGATGATGCCATCCAACAGTCCTGCTCTCTTCCTATGCCTCTGAAGCAGTAAAACCAAATACGCAGGATTTTATAACAAATATTTTGTATTTTGCAGGTTTTCGAATGAATTCTTCCGCCATTTTTGAAAGAAACCACAAAGGCCGAGGGTGACGATCCTCTGTCTTCTGAGTTCATAAAGAATCATTCGAGGGGTGTTATATTTATGTTTTATTAGTGATTTCATGATGCATTGATGCCATTCGACCCCGCTACTGCCCTGCGCACCAGAAGACAAGCAGAAATCATCATTTATTAAAGAGTATCAGTGCCAAAGACAAAATTTATCAGAACCGGAGATTGAAGACCCAAAAACACAGATCTCAAGTAACTTAAAGTGTTTTAGGAAACGACGAAGACATCTATCGAGTTGAGAAATCCTCCACCGCTATAAGAAGAGGCTAATTGAACCCTCTACAGCTCCAAAAGACACCTGCAGTCTCGTTGAGATCAAAGACCGCCGAAAAATTAATACTAATTGAGCTATCTTATCTCTAATTGTCGGCAGAACCATTCGAGAAGATTAAAGAACAGTTCAGAAGCAGATATTTAGATCATTTCATCTCAGGAAGTAGAAATAAAGTCACTCCAGCATGACACTGAGCTTCAAAGGATAGCATACTTCCCATTGATTTTAATCTTAAGTGTAACTCAATTAATGCAGGTTAACACCTGTAGATTTCTTGATCGAGGCCCTCAAAGCACCGAAGAGTCATCTTCTGTATTAATTGATTGATCCAAACAAATCTTTTCATAGTGGACCACCGCCTCATTCTTCTATAAGTACCTCTGTAAAAGATGAGCAAATGGTTGGTCTCGGGACATCTGAACGCATGTAATAGTCATTCTGAAGCCACTGATGCCCTGTTCTGTAATTGAAAGATACATAAGCTAATATGAGAAGTTCAAAGCTGTAGAGACCCACCAGGCTTGCTGATTGTAACTGGTTTGAACATCAATACAAGCTACTGATTCATGGAATTCTGAAACTATGTCAATGGTGATGTGTTCCTTACTGTCAATTGTCGTTTTACTTAATGTTTTCACTCTGTTCACTTTCTCTGATAAAGAGCAACAAACATAGAGTTAGGATATACTCTCCACGGTACCCTACTCTTACTGAAAGCTTTATCTTCTATGTTTTCTTCATTTGAATGTCCTCTTTGAAGAGTTTATTAATGCAGGTTAGTTTAAAAGTACTTCCCTGATCTAGGTAGCTCTTTGAGATGATTGTTTTCTTTGTTATCCTTGGAGTTTATCAATGCAACATAGTTTAAAAGTACTTAGCTGATCTATATTGCTCTTTGTGATTATCATCTGTGTTCCCTTATCGAATATGCTGAAGCAGGCTAGTTTAAAATCACTTACCTGATCTTAAGCTGTTTGAACTGTTTTTTAAATGTTTCTGATGGAAAGTACTTCAATGCAGGCTAGTTTAAAAGCACTTACCTGATCAACAGAAATAATTTTATGTTTCTCCTTAAGTACATGTTGAAAGCAAGCTAGTTTAAAAGTACTTACTTGATCTTAGACTGTGCTTTGTTTTTTCATTTGTTTAAGTCTTTCACTGCCTATTTGTTTCACTCCATTAATCACCTTAAGAGATCCTTTGATGTAAATGACTTTCTCCATGGATCCTTCTTGAATTTGCTATCCAATTAAATCCTCCTATGACTCCATAGCCCAATGGGTTAAAGCTGTCTTTGTCCTTTGCTATCAACTGAAACATTCCTTCATTTTCAGGCTCTTCACCCTTTATTTTGAACTGCTTTCACCTTCACCATGTCTTCGCCCAACCAAAAACAAACAAAACAAACCCATGCTCTTCATAACTAGCCTAATATCATAATTCCAGTCTTTAAAGATTACATCTTTGAACTCATTTATAGAGAGATCCCTCTATAGATTCAGGAGGGCTAGATCCTTGAATCCCAAAGCGGTTTGATGTTACCTCTGCATTTGGACTTTGCCAATCTTGCTAATTACAGAGTGATAACACTGCTCACTATCTCTTGCTCTTTTTGTGACAATATTTGTTGACTGATCTCCCCCTGGAATGATGATTTCTTTTCATGTCAGAGAGTAGCATCTATATACACTACTCCTAGTTTGTCTCTTAGATATTTGAATGGTTCTTTAGCAAGAGGTTTTGTGAATATTTCTGTTGTTTGTTCCTTTGTTGGTACATATTTGAGCTTCACTACTTTTTGTGCTACCTGTTCTTTGAGGAAATGGTACTTAATAGGAATGTGCTTTTTTTTTTAATGAAATACAATATTTTTTGATATACTTATTGCACTTGTATTATCACATTTGATTGAGATGGGATCATCCATTCTTACCTTCATGTCTTGGAGATTTTGTTTCACCCACGTTACTTGTGTGCAACATGCTGCTGTTGCTATGTATTCTGCTTCTGTTGTAGATAGAGAAATGGAAATTTGCTTCTCGCTTAGCCATGATACTAGACATTTTCCCAAATAAAAAGCACCTCCACTTGTGCTTTTCCTGTCATCCATGCAGCTAGCCCAATCTGCATCTATATATGCTATCAAAGTGAATCTTTTACTTTTTGGATACCATATCCCATACTGTGTAGTTCCTTGTAGATATCTGAATATCCTCTTGATTGCTAGTAAGTGATTTTGTTTTGGTGCTGCTTGATATCTTGCCACAAGTCCTACTGCTAACACAATGTCTAGTCTAGAGGCAGTTAGGTATAGTAGACTTCCTACCATGGATTTGTAAATTTTTTGATCTACATCTATTGATCCATCATTTGCACAAAGTTTGCATCCAATGATCATGGGAGTTGACACAGGTTTGCAGTCCTCCATTTTGAACCTTTTAAACATCTCACTTAAGTATTTTTCTTGTGAGATGAATGTTCTTGAGTGATTTTGTTGAATTTTAAGTCCTAAATAGAAGGTGAGCTCTCCAATCATAGACATCTCAAATTATGATTTCATTTCTTCAGCAAATCCTTTTGCTAACTCATCTTTATTGCTTCCAAACATGTTGTCATCTGCATTTACTACTACAATTAAGAGTTCATTTTCATTAGCCTTTATGTACAAATTGATGCCTACTCCTCCTTTCTTAAAACCTTGTTTTTGCAAGTATTTGTCCAGCCTTGAATATCATGCACGAGGAGCTTGTTTTCACCCATATAAGGATTTCTTTAATCTGCACACATAGTATTGTTTATCTGTTAATGAGAATCCTTCAGGTTGTTCCATGTAAACTTCTTCTTCTAGATCTCCATTCAGGAAGGAAGACTTCACATCCATTTGATATACCTTGAAATCATGATAACATGCAAAGGCCATAAACATTCTGATTTCTTCCATTCTGGCTACAGGGGCAAATGTTTCATCATAATCAAGACATTCAATTTGTGAATATCCCTTTCATACAAGTCTAGCTTTATTTCTGATTACCTATCCTTTTTTGTTCATCTTATTCTTGAATATCCATTTTGTGCCAATGACATTTTTCCCAGTGGGTCTTGGAATTAATTCCCAAGTATTTTTCTTCTCAATTTGGTCCAATTATTCATTAATAGATTTTACCCACCATTTGTCTTTGCTGGCTTCTTCAAAATTCTATGGCTCTATTTGAGATAACTTGGCTAGGTATGCTTCTTGCTTTTGTTCAGCTAGTTGTCTTCTAGTCTGGACTCCCGCACTTTTGTCCCCAATGATTTGATCTTCTGGATGACTCTTTTGAGTGTGTCTTGAGGGGCCTTTTGAGTTTAATTTAGTATCTTATGTTTTCTTTCTTAGTTCATCATTATCTTGGTTCTCTTCTTCATGATCTTCTGGAGGATTGCTGCATCTTGTACTTCTTGTTCTATTTGGTAGATATTCATCAAATCTTACATCAATGCTTTCCACAATTTTGTGCAGTGTTTTGTTGTAGAACCTGTAACCCTTACTCTTGGATGCATATCCTAAAAATATTCCTTCATCAGCTCTTGCATCAAACTTTCCTAGTTTTTCATTGTTATTTTTTATGAAACACCTTCTTCCAAAGACTCTAAAGTTCTTGATTGATGTTGGTTTACCATGCCATAATTCGTAAGGAGTCTTGTCACTGTTTGGTCTTAAATGAGATTTGTTAAGAATGTGCATAGCTGAGTGTACTGCTTCTGCCTAGAAGGTTTTGGGAATGTTACTTTCTTGCATCATGGCTCTGGAAATCTATTGTACTTACCTATTTTGTTTCTCTACCACTCCATTTTGTTGAGGTGTACCTGCAATTGTAAAATTTTGTTTTATCCCATGCTCATTTCATAAGTTTGCAAAATCATAGTCTGTGAATTCACCTCCTCTGTCTGATATGATGCACTTTAGCTTGCATCCTGTTTTATTTTCTGCCAATGCCTTGAATATATTGAATTTCTCAAGTGCTTCAGATTTATATTTGAGAAATGCTACCTATGTCATTCTAGAAAAATCATCTATTATTAGCATGAAATAAGATTCTCCACTTGGTGCTTTAGTTCTTGAAGGTCCACAAAGGTCCATGTGTACAAGCTAAAGTGGCCTACTTGTTGATAGTTCATCTTTGGTCTTAAAATATGTGTGGGTCTATTTTCCCAATTGGCAAGATTTACATATGGTATTTGAAGTCTTCTTTATTGCTGGCAGATCCGTGACTGCTTTCTTCTTGCTCAGATTGATGATATGGTCAAAGTTAAGGTGTCCCAATCTTCTATGCCATAACCATGACTCATCAAGTTTGCTTAGGTGGAATGCTTCATTCTCTTCTTTCACTATATAGACATTACTTTCTGTTCGAATACCTTTGATCAAGGTCTTTCCTGTGGTGCTTGATCTTACTTCACAGTCTTGTGCTCTAAAAAGAACTTCATAGTCTTTATCACACATTTGACTGACACTAAGCAGATTTTCTTTCAGCCCATCCACAAATAGTACATCTTGGGCCTTTCCTCTTCCATTATCCAGACTAACTGAGCCTTTTCCTTTGATTTTCCCTACTTTTTCATCGCCGAAAGTTGCATTTCCAGATTTATTTTCATCAAAGGTTATGAACTTGCTTCTATCTCCAGTCATATTCTTTGAGCATCCACTGTCCAAATACCATTGGCTTTTCTGATCTTGGGCTATTAGAGCCAGGTCACACTTATTCAACTTCTTTTTGCATTGCAGGCAGCTATTTGTTTGGCACCTTTTCATAAATATCCTTGAGGTTTTGAACATCAGTCTTTGTCCATATGTTCTACACTCCTTGGCTTTATGGCTGAATTCCTTACAGTAAAAACAATACCCATAAAAACAATTAGCATACTTGATGAAGGGTTGTCTTCTCCATTTGTTTGCTTGAGGTAGTCTTTTCACGTTTTGCATCCTTTTCTGGTTGGAATTGATTCTCCTTTTATGATAGTAAGCAACAATATGTTCCAATTTGTGGCAATCATAACAAGTGACAGTTTTCATACGAGGGAAGAAACTCATTTGATAGCTTCCAAATTTTATATATTTAGGAGTATATGAGCCTTTTTCATTTGACTGTTTATTTATTTCGTTCTTTGTCATTTGAGGTTCTTTCATGTTCTTGTTTACTTCATTGCAGGATTCTACTTCTGTAGGAACTTTCTGAGCTGCTTCATTACCCTTGACAACTTTTACAAAAATGATATTCCTGTTATTTGTTTCTTTGACTTTACTTGTTTCTCCTTCATAGCCTATCCTAGTTTTTATCAGAGGAGAACTTTGAGCATCTAGTATGTTATTCAACTTATCAGAGCTTGTCCTTTGAGAAATGTTTATCAAAAATTTCCTTTGGGTGTTTTCTAATTTCTTCCTTAAGCATACTACTTCTTCTTCCAATTTCTCTTGCTTCTAAATTTTATCCTCAATTTGCTTAAGTAAAAAGTCTTCTACCTTGTTGGCTTCTTCAAGCTCTACTTTCAACTGAATGAGGTCTTCTGAATTTTGTTCTTCTCTTACATATTTGAGGAGAATGTCTTTCTATTTTATACACTTTAGTTTAAGTCTATCTATTTCCTCTAGGGCACTTCTTAGCTCCCCCTCAAGATCAACTTCACCTTCTTCCTCATCTTCTGGAAGGAATCCTTCAAGCTCTTCTTTGGCCATCAATACGAATTCATAGGTTCCTTCTTCACTTGAGGATTCATCTGAGTATTCAAAAGCACTGCTATCTTGCTGAGCATAAAATGATTTTCTCCTGAATCTCTTCCCTTTCTGCCAGTTATTTGTTTTGGTTTTCTCTATTTCTTGAGTGTGATTCTTTGTTTTCTTATGAGGACACTTAGAAGCATAGTGCCCAACTCTTCCATAGTTAAAGCATTTAAATGGAAGTTTACCTTTATATTTGCCTGATCCTCTATCCAATTTTCTGATAAATTTGGCCTCTTATTCATCAGAGCAAGAGCATATATCTTCTTTTATTCTTTCTTCTTCTCTGTCTTAAAGGATTCCTCCCTCACATTCGACTTCCTCTGTGGTAGTCTCATCTCATAGGCTATTAAGTTTCCAAGTAATTGGTTCATGGTCAAAGTTTCCCAATCAGATGTTTCTTCTATGGAAGAAACCTTGGGATTAAAGCTGGATGGTAAAGATCTTAGAATATTTTGAACAATTACACATTCTTTTATGGTTTCTCCTAGAGCTTTCATGTTATTCACAATTTCTGCAACCCTTAAAAAGAAGCTAGAAATGTCTTCATCATCATTCATTTTTATATTTTCAAACTGAGCTCTATAGACTTGAAGATTGACTATCTTCACTTTTTTGTCTCCCTCATGGATGTTTTATAAAGTATCCCATATTTCTTTAGCAGTCCTTTTGTGCATTACTTTGATAAATTCTGCCTCACACAGTCCACTTAAGAGTGCATTCATGGATTTTTCATTAGCTACAAAGTCTTGTTTGACATATTTCTCTGAGTCAGTCTCCTTTGGGGATATCCCAATTCCACAACAGCCCAAACTTCTATTCCTAGAGACATTATGTACATCCTCATTCTTATTTTGTAGAAGGCATAATTTTTACCGGTGAACAAAGGGGCTTTATTTGTTGAGCAACCTTCTAGACTAGCCATCTTGGAGACCTAGGATCTCCTTCCAGTTGTTAAACTGATACATAAGGAACCTACTCTGATACCAATTGTTGAAACTTTGGTTAAACTGAGAGGGGGGGAATGAATCAGTTTAATGCAGTCATGTTCTTGTCAAACTTTATTTTATACTCATTCACATCATCCTTTTTTTATCAGCTTAATATACAATGGAACAACAATCTTAATAAATGAGAAGCAGGTATAAAGCAGAATAAATACAGAGTATTAACACATAATCATCATGCATATAGACAATAGATATAAGTGGAAACCCATAAAGGGAGAAAACCACATCTTATTATTGTTGTGATGCAAAGGCAAGCTCCAAATCCCTCTCACCACTGTTTTTCTATAGGCTCCAACCTACAGGAGGCTCCTACCTCAATTTTGCAAGCTACAATTTGCAAGGAAGCTCCAACTCCCATCTATTTTCTGTAGCCTACAACCAACAAGAGGCTCCTACCTCAGCCAGCTACAACTGACTTCTATCAAGCTACAACTTGATATGGAAGCACCAACTTCCTTACTCTTTCAACAAAAACACATGGTGATTTACTTGGATATCAGTTATGTTATGTTCCTTTTTCACTTCTGTCCACCAGCCTTCATATCTGCCTTATATCATCTCAGAATATTTACAACTTCTCTATCTACTCCTCCTTCTTCTTACCTTTTCTCTCTCATTTCTCCATTCTCTAACCTCTCTATGCATATCAATGTGATATCATTTATAGAGTTCACCTCATGAATGTTTGCATTCCACAGAGAATTCTAAGTGAACATCCATGACTCTTTGAATTTTTCCTTCTCATTTCTTTGTCCAACTCATTCAGAGGAATATAGCAATTTATACAAATTTCAGCTTTACAGTGGAGTTTTTTTTTCCTACCGGAGACTTGCCAATGCATTACAAACAATATAAAATAAAATAAAAACCTTTACATTTTTAGTTACAACAATAAACATAATTGATATGACCCCACAGCATATTAACATACTTTTATTCGTTGACCTTGTTAAACCCAAAGTACCCATATAACTGGATGCATATAAATGTATGGCCCCACAACATACTTCAAACCCTTTGAGTCGATATCCAAAGTTTTATAATATCAATAACCATTATATAATGTTTTAGTTCCAACACTAACACATAGTCGGACCCACTCAACATTAAAACTAAATTGTAATATCTCTTCGGGCCCACATATATATTGGTTCTCTTCATTATTCATCATTATCTTGCTTTAAATCTTGAAATATAACTTGCTTTTCCACATATGTTAATATGTGTCAAGACTCTCTATTATGCCCAAATATCATATCTGGCCCACAGTACTTTAGTTTCAAACCATATATGTAAGTCTCGACATATAACTCAGGTTTCGCAATTTAACCCCAATGGTCAATAAGCCATATTGAAACCCGACTATGATTTATAACCAAAAACCCGATGAACACTCAAGTCCATTCGGGCCCCACAACTCATTTAATGCATAAAAATGGAGTTAACAAACTCACAACCTGATGATGTGATCACTGTCCGATCATTTGATCAACACATCTGACGGATATCGCATTTTTTCTCGAACATAACTTTAATACCAAAATATTTTGCAAAATGGGTGGATTTGGAATACCACCGAGGCCACGTGTCACATGGTGAATGGTATCACATTATTTTATCCCTTCCATATACCTTCTATTTATTTTCGAAAACCGCTGGTTGATTTTTCAAAGTCGCTTCCACTGTTCAGTTCTCGGTTCCACTTCTATTCATGGTTCCGCCTTTTATTAACACATTTGGTTATGTTCATGTTCCATTGTATTTTATACGAAACTCTGACCTTGTTTTAAAACATAAACCATCGCACGATCCACCTTTAATATTGGGTCACACTATTCTTTTAACGTACCATTCACATCCAACGGTCTAACTTCTCTCGCGCTCCAACTATACCTTGGGCGCACATCTGACAGATGTCGTGCAATATCATGCAAATTAGATCCACGACGCTTAATTCTCAACAATTACGTGATGAAAGTGGTAATTGAGAACCACTTTAGGACACGTGTCGAGCAGCGACCCTAATCGTGTTTTTTTGAGAAATTCTGTCTACCACTTTTGAGGTCATGCGAAACTACTGGTTTTGTTCTCTCAAAACCGCTTCATCTTCACGGTTCCACCATATCTGAGCTCATCGTTCCGCTTTCGATTCTATTTCATTTTCCCCATCATTTATGCAGATTTCGATCTCAATTTCGCAGATGCCATCTTCCACATAAGGCCAGATTCCATATTATTCGTACCATGGTTTTATTTCAATGATTGTGCAACTCTGTCTTTATTTCTCTACCGTGCCATTCCACCTTCAACAGCTTCCAATGTATGATCGCGCCATGTCTAGACACGGTTTTATTTTTATATCACAATCAAAATATAGTTCTTCATTTCATAAACGAACAGGTCTATGAAAACCCACTACTCCTTCTTCTGCCGTGATATAAATCATCGACTCATGATTTGTTTCTGCATGTGCAAACACACCATCATCTTGATTTGCTGGTTGTCTACAGTTCATTCTTCAGTTGTATCATAGTCCTTCAATTCAATCTATGTCATCAATCTTGATCGATGTCTTCAATATTCCTACATTCTTTTCAAAGATAAGTACAATGATACATAGAACACAATTCAAACCCTTGCCACAGAGTTTATTCAAACCTGTTTATAAACCCTGATCGACTCACATATGTAATAAATCATCAATGCAGAAATAATTGCACCCCACAACATCAATAACACATAGGACCCATTTAGACCCCCAATTACAGAGTCTCACCTCACTTGTTCTCATACAAATCCTTTTACATACACAAATAAACTCAGTGGCCCTTTCACCCTCACTACTCCGCCTCTAATTCCTCTGCTGCTTCTGTTGTCTGGGATGCCTCTTGCCTATCTCCTTTGCCTATTTTATGGTTCTTCTTTCTTCTCTTTTACCATAGTGATAGTTCAGGTGCTACTCCTTTCTTCTCCTTTTCCATCAATGACAATATTTCCAACATTTAGCCCACTAACTGGGGTTACTAACTTCAAACATGAATATCTCTCAAATCGTGAAGAATTACGTGGCATGCCATATATCAATGAAAACATATTGATAAGTAGAAACCATATAAAATATCCTCTACTCAGAATATAGTAATTTGGTATGTCAAAATTCCCATGCAAGGTCGGAATAGCCCCTGGTGATGTTTGCGTTGACATCAATGACAACCACTGATCAACACCCTCTCTTTCGACCTAGCGGTGAGTCAAATTCTACCCAATTGGTGACAACGATGTTACTATACAACTTGAAAGTAAATTTTGGCTTGTTGAATGAATGTTTCTTTGAAATTTTGAGGTAACTAACCATCAAATACCTTATATTTTGAGAAATATAATCACACAATGAACATTACAAATGGTCAATTTTATGAACGTTAATAATTATCATCGTTAATGTACATTTAATATTGTCCATGACCAACTATAGGTTATTCAAAGATAAGGTTCTTCCGAGTGATAATGTCTTCCCAGTAGCAGCAAAGAGGCAAAGAAATTGTTGGAAATGTTGGGTGTTGAGTACATATCATATCATGAATGTCAAAATTATTGTATTCTATATAGAGGATAATGTGCAAACAAAGAGATATGTCTGAAATGTGGGCATGGTAGGTATGATAAATAAAAAAATAAGGGCATATCATGTGGTCCTCCTTTTAAGATATTGAGGCACATGCCTATAATCCCAATGATTCAAAGGCTCTTTCATTGCAAATAATTAGCTATGTTGCATGGATGGCATGCCTCACACGAAAGTGAGTTGGAGGTTATGTGAATGCCAAAAAATTCAATAGCCATGAAGCATATAAAGGATACATGGCCTCAAAAATTCAAGGATGAAGTACGAAGTCTATGACTAAGCATAGCGATGGATGAAGTCAACCCATATTCCCTCCAGAGCACCAACTATTCTATTTGGCCTATAGTAGTGATAAATAACAATATACCCCCATGGTTGTCCTTGAATAATGAACATCTTATGTTGGATCTCATAGTCCCTGGTCGAAGACAAGTGAAGAATATGAATTTCTACTTATAACCACTAGTAGATGAATTGAATGAATTATGGGATGGAATAAATGTATACGATGTATCAAGACCCATCACAGTAGAGAGGATTTTTATGTTGTATGGCATATGTGCTTACGCGACAGATGATTATCCAGGCTTATAATTTTTCTCTGGTAAATTACATGTTAATTTATTTGTTTATATACGTAACAATATTCTTTCGCATATTTGTTTCTTAATTCATTATAATTGTTCTTATATTCATGATATTCTTTAACGTTCCATGCATGTTGTATACAATAATTTCGCAGGTCTTGTAACAAAAGGGTATTATGGATGTAAATGTTTTGGACATTCTGTGAAAGCTATATGGTCGAATGACCTACGAAATCCAGTGTATTACTACTCCAGGGTATTCCTCTGAGAAGAACAGTGAACACCCTTACCAAAGAGAAAGATCCACTTTCAATCATAATGGGAGAGAACCCAAAGGCCTACGATAATGACACCAACTGAATGGATTAGAACATATGAGAGAGATAAGGAGAAAGAGTTCATAGAAATTTTAGATTCAAATGGGGAGCCTATATTTGATGATCCAGAATTATTTGACACCTATGTTGAGAAATTTCCCATTGGGATGAAAATGAAATATATCTTTTATAACCTCCCATATTGGGAGCATCTTAAGATTACCCACTTATTAGATTCCATGCATATACTTAAAAATATTTCATCTTCTTTATGGAGGCACATATCATCGAAACAAAATGACACATTGTTGTTAGGAAATATCTTATTACTTCAAAAACTAACAAGAAAGATTGGCCAAGATGATTAGAAAGTACAAGATCAGACGCAACTGGTCCCTCTAATTCAATTTTCAAAGAAGGTGATGTCCCATGTATTTTAAAAAAAGATTATCTTTATTTGGAAGAGGAATTTATAATGTGTGTGAAGCCACCATCTTCATATGGGTATTCACTACGGTGATGCTTCACCATGGATGACCATTTTTCGGGGTTGAAATCACATGACCATTTTGATCTTCTAAGAGTACATATAATTTCAAAAGCATGATATTATTATTTGTTATATTAAAAAATTTTATCCCATGCAAGGATCATAAAACATAACTAATTTTATATATTATTGCATTTGTTTATAACATTGCAGTGTCATTATCCTTTGTTTGTATGTGGGTGTGTGAAACATGAATTCCCCCAAGACCTAGGATGTGCCATATATAAATTATATGCATTTATACATTGGATCGCGTCAAAGGATATTCATGTGGCTATCATTCCACGGTTGCATCAAGATATAGTAGATATTGTTTGTATGTTTGAGAAGGAATTGCTGACGAGTTTCATGGACTTGGAGTTTCATCTTCTAATCCACCTAGTAGATGAGGTTGAATTAGTTGGGGTTGTTTCTTGTCGTTTGATGTTCTTGTTACAAAGGTACATGAAGAAATTGAAAGGTTTTGTTCGAAAAAGGGAAAAAACCAAGGGGTCTATAGCATAGGGGTACATATGGGATGATTATCTCTATTATGCCAGTGAGTACATCAATCAGATTGACAATAGACCAAGTGCAATGATTTAGGACGATGAAAGGGATGAAGACGAAAGGGAGCTTCTCCAAACGAATGGAAAACGTTGCTTGATAAAGAGTAAGCTACTTATAATTTTTCAAATTTACACAAAGTAAATATTCATGTTGAACTTCCATATAATGTATATTTTGATTTCATCAGGGAATGCAAAAATTGAAGCAATCCATAAATTTGTTCCTTAGAATTCCGAAGTGACACAACCATTGGTCGTATTGTATGAACAAAAGAGGATGAAATGAGATAGTTACAAGAAAGAATTCAGATAGCTAAATGGTAGAATTGTGCCTTATCCCGATCATTTAAAAGAAAATATGCCAATTTTGTGCCCCAATAGTTGGGTTGCTGACTAAGTCAGAGAGAAATACGGTGCAACCGGTCGTTACCTGTGTGGTGAAGAGGATGCACTAAACATAGGGATTGGGTGCACCCAATATGTAATAATCTATTTATGTACATTTTAAACTTAATAATGCACCTTTGAAATGTAACATCTATATTTCATATTTTAACAGTTGATTATAAGACACATGACACAATGATTTTTTTACTTTTTTATAGGTGAATTTTTTCTCATCTATGTGGGCATATGGATACCATTTTCACACAAAAAATGTTGATGATGGACACATGACACAAGACCATGGAGTGGAAGTTGAGTTCGGTCAATCTAGTCAAGCTAGCCACTGTGATCAAAACCTAGTATGAGGGACGTTATGCTGCGTCAGAAAGATACAAGAGATCATTGAAGTGGACTTATCTTCTTTCCAATGTGTTATTTTTAGGTTCAAGTGGTGGGATAGATTTGATGGAAATAATGTAAAGGAATATTGCGATAGTAGGCTGATATGTATCAACTCTAGAAAGACGTGGGATGAATCTAAGGAGCCTTATCTTTTCCCCAAACACTACAACGAAGTGTTTTTTTACCCAGATGTGTTGGATAGGGACTGGTCGTTCGTATTGAGACATGACCCTAGATCAAAACATATTTTTTAGAACAATAGTGTTATCATGCCAAGCGAGCTGGAAGATAATGAGGGTCATCATGAGAAAAATAAGTGATATTGTACATGTGTTATTTCATCATTTATACTTTTAAGATGGGTTTTTTATAAAGAAGAGGACTTAACCTTATAACTAATACTGTTTTTTTCGAAACATTATAATATGTATTTTGAATTAATTAGTCTGCATTGTGTTAATGTTAAAATCATTTCACTTGATAATTTGCAATTATGTTGATTTTGAAAACAATGCACTATATCAAGTTCTTTTTTTATGTCAATTCATAAAATAATACAACTACTTGATTACTTTAAATGTGTGTGAATGATATCTTCAAAATGTATACTGTCATTTTTGTTATGTAAGATCATAATAAAATAATGATAATTCTAAATATGAATTTATTTTCATTATTTTCAAAACTTTATCATGTGACAAAATTTTATTCTAGATTTATTATTTTAAAATTATTTATATTCATACAAATTTACAATTTTATAATTATGGTAATTTAACAATATTTATGGTATAAATTTTACTAACAGTAGTTATGGTTCAAAATTGGCAATTAATTTACAATTTTACAATTTTAAAAATTCACAAATTTTAATAAAATTGAATGATGACAATACATACAATTACAGTTACAATTTTACAAATAGTGTACATACAATTCCAATTAAAAATAGAGTTACAAGTACAATTAAAATTTTACATACAATTACAATGACAAGTTTACAATTTTACATACAATTACAATTAAAATTATAATTACAATCATTTCACAATACAATTACAATTACAATTTTCCAAATATTTTACATACAATTACAATTAAAATTAGAATTATGAATTACAATTACAATTACAATTTTACAATTTTACATACAATTACAATTACAATCATGATGCATACAATTAAAATGAAAATTTTACAAATTTACAAATTTACAAATTTTACAATTTTAATAAAATTGAATCATGACAGTACATACAATTGCAATTACAATTTTATAATTTCACAATACAATTACGTACAATTACAATTACAATTCTACAAATATTTTACATACAATTACAATTAAAATTACAATTACAATCACAATGGGCTGGCATGATCAAATGGACCTGCCTGCTCAAGATCAGGTGCCTACTTAGTCGATCGCCGTGCCTACTTTGGACTAGGTGTCTGCATAGATGGTGCAGACTGCTTAGAAGATGCATGTTGATCAGGATTGGATGTTGGGTGCTCATGATCTCCGACGCGAGGTGAAGGAGGAGGAGGTGGAGTACTAGAATGATGATCACTCCCCTCGTGATCATGATCATCAGATTAGCTTCTTTGTTGTGCATCTCCATGATGCCTATCCCTCCTGGTTGTCAATACCATGGAAGCTCCAATGATATGACACATGAGGGTCATCATATCATGGGGCATGTCTCTATAGAGCTATGTGATCCTACAATTATGCTAGATCTATCTTATCTTAGCAGGGCAGACTGCCTGATCAACCAGGATTTGACACAGTCGGTCGCCCAACTCCATCTTGAATCTAGTGTCCACCCTATGCTGCACCCTCATGTGTATTTACACCCAAGGATCAGGTATGTCACCCTGATCCTCCGCCTTGGCCATCTCTTCGTCAACATCTACACCTGGATCATTCGGTGGGGGTGGAATAATGTCCCCAACGAATGTCCCAATATCTACAAAATATATAGTACACAACATTAAGTAGAAAATTTCATTAAACAATTTAATAAAACAAGTTAAAGAACGTGTTAGAATAAATTTGATAATTACAATTGATTAATTAAGAGAATAAAATGAAACTATATTAATTTAAATAAAGCACTAATATTACCTCTCACATTCGATGACTCATCTTGTGGGAGGAGGATGTTGATACACCCCTGCTAATAAAAATCGGCATACGAACATAGCACCATCATGAACGAGTTATCATCAATAGTGGCTAGCAACTCTAGTGCATAAGTAGATATCTTGGACAAAAAGTCAGATAGACCCCTCTTGGGCATCATCTGCGTGGGTCTGCATCTTTACATGCAACATTAGCCTATAAGGATGCTGAACAAAATTAGGCCCCGTCTCTGGAAACCTCTTAGAAAATAAACAAAATAACTCTAAAGCAAAAGGAAAGGTGATTAGGTGCTCAATGTAAAAGCTCAAAAATGATCAAAATTGGTTGCATTAGGGGAATTTTGAGGTCTAAAATGGGCCTCATAAGAAAAATTTACAAAAAAAATAAACTTTATAACAACCAATAGGATTCAAGATGATGATGTCATCCATAATGGATGATTCACCATTTTTGGAGTAAAAAAGTAAAAATATTAAAAAATAATAAAATAATAAAACTACTTTTTCAACTCGTATTTTAAACTTATCTCCAAAATTTTTTACTCAAATTTCGAGCGGGAGTACTTGTTGGATGCGGAATTTAATTCCTCATCCAAGGAGTACCCATGTTGCATACTTTCGATGAACTCTTCTACACGAAAAATGAGAAATACATAAAAAAACGTGATTGTAATCACGTTTTTTTATGTATTTCTCATTTTTCGTGTAGTAGGACCCATCAAAAGTATGCAACATGGGTACTCCTTGGATGGGGAATTAAATTCTGCATCCAACGAGTACTCCCGCTCGAAATTTGAGTAAAAACTTTGGGAGATAAGTTGAAAATATGAATTGAAAAAGTAGTTTTTTCATTTTTCCCTTTAAAATTTGATGATGTCATCAAATCTTATTAGATTTTTTCCACTATTATTTTATAATTTCCTTAGGAGGCCCATTTTAGACCTCAAAATTCCCCTAATGGGAAATTGAACGAATTAGAAGAGCTTGTTGCGAGGAATCCGGTGAAATGTTTTCATCGAAAACAGATTCTAGATGAAGAAGATAGAGTGTGTTGTTCGTTTTGCTAAACAACAAAAAAATTTGCAGAAAAGTGACAGGTTGACGACATGGCAACCCAGTCAACATGAAATTTATATTCTAGGAATATTCTTCAGTTTTCCCCAATGACACTTTGACAAGTTTCACTGGTATCCTAAGGTTGGATTACAGGTTGAATTATGGTATAGAGTCTGAATTATGTTTTATCCTAAGGTGGGACTTTATATATGGTGGTAGGATTGATTTAATACAAAGTCGAAATATATCAAAGTTGGCATATTTCAAATTATGTTGTGGTCTGAGATTACCAAAGTTCGCATGGTTGAACATTATGGTGGCACATATATTTTAAATCCAAGGTTCAAAGGTGGGCGGTTTGATAAATATCCAAATTCTGAACTATATAAAAAGTGGAACATCTAATTTTAGTGGAGAAAAATGTTACAGCGGATGGGCGGAGGTCGGGGTCGATCTCGTGACCTCCCCCACATTAGCACTCTGACTTACCATTGGCCCACACCATTAGTCCATGTAAGAGTATGGGCTTGAATTCTATTTTTTTTTTTCAAACAGTTTGTTTGGCGGGGGTATGGAGGGGGCAAGACCCCTCCCATACGACCATACTTCATGACCATGGTGCAAAGCGGGGTATTAAACTGTAATTGTGGATTAATTAACATAATCATGTATTTAAAGTTGTTAACCCTTGTTTAGTTTAAATCACATTTATGAGTAGTTAATACATGGTTATCCTCCCCTAACAATACTTAATGGCTAATTAAACCAAAGGATTAATAGAGTGGATAATTTGGCAGTTCCACCAGTTTCAATGGACTTCCAACTTTGGCTCTCTTAACTAGAGTCTTCTCCAGATTTGGAGGAGATTTCCTATGAAAATTAAATGAGGTATATATTTTCCAATTTCCGACCAAATTGAGAGCGAGAAGAGTCATTTCTAATAGATTTGGACATTTTGGACTCGTTGAAGCATGTTTCAAGAGCTATAGGTGAATGTAAAAAACATTTTTTTTCACTTTTGAGATAATACAGAGGCCCAAGCAATTGAAGTTGGATAAAGGAGATGTAGCCCAGGAGGGGTGAACTCCTTCATCAAAACATTGTGTTAATGGATCAATTGTGATGGTTTGTTGTACTTGTTTTTTTTGTTGTTCAACATTTGTTATTCATTATCTATGCTCTTGAATTTAATTAAAAACTCATATCATTTACCTGTTTGACACACATAGACACCATCGAAACCTATGCACACAAATCATAAGATTAGAAAATTAAGTTTAAATCTGAAGATGAAATTATCACCAAAAAAATAACATTCAAATTTAGATCAAGTTGGTATTAGAGAGCAAGATTGTTAAGGTTAGTTTCTTGATAGTTGCTTGAGTTTTGTGCAAGTGGGGTTTTAATGGTTGCAATTTTGTGATGCTGACAAGGTTAAAGTTGGATTGAGGTGAAAGGAAATTTTTGGTTGCAAGTCCTAAGATTAGGACCAGAAGGAGAGCCACACAGGAACCATCTCCACCCAAATTTTGACTCACAGCTGCAATTGAAGCACCTCAAGTTTTATCGGAAGAAGCTGATATTGAAGAGGTACAAGTTGAACCACAAGATGAACTTGAATCCATAGCCATCATGTCAGATGTTGGAGAAACTGAACATCATTCAGAAGAGGATGATGTCAAGAGAGACTTCAATGAAATAAAGAGGATGTTTAAAATTATGTTTGATGCATTTATTGCTGGGATGGTAGGAGAAGTTTTTAAGACTCCACATGGAGAGGGAACTTCAGATGATAATAAGGATGAAGAGAAGGATTCAAAGGGTAGTGGAGGAAAGCCACCTCCATATCCACCATCCTCATCATCCGCATCTTCTCCATCAGCATCATCTTCCATTTCCATCATAGAAACCACTCATAGTCACTCAAAAACCACAAAAGGAAAAACACCCTTACTCAAACTTGATGTCAAATTTTAACTTCCAATGTATAATGGTGAGATAAATGCATAAAAGTCGGACAATTGGATACATTAGTTGGTGGTGTATTGCATAATTCAGAACCTTCATGAAGATGACATAAATATTCAATTGGATTGATCCAGGTGGATATTGGTGGCCACCCGCCTATTCCACTTGGAGCCCCACCATTGTCTCTTTCAGTTTTTTTCACAACTTACTATTTTTAGTATTTTTTCGGGTCTTGAACTTCTCGGGCTATTTTGAAGCCCCAAACTGAGATAGTATGCCGAAGTTACATCCCTGGGAAGTTGAAACACCAATTTATCCAAACGGGGCCCATATTTTTGGTGCTTCATCTCTTAGGCTTAGGTTTTTGGACATTTAGAATTCTCCATTGTTTCTCCATAATAAATAGGCCCTCGAGCCTCATTGTAATACAGTTCAGATTTATGTAGTCACCACATCTCTTCTCCGAGATTCACTACCAGCACCCTAGCTATTTTATTTCCATCATGTTTGTAAGCATATTTCTGTGATTTGATATTAATGAAATGAAGCCTTATTTCCCCTGTATTTCTATGTTTATGGTTATTTATGTATCCTTTTGTGTTCTTGCATAAATTCGGATCAGTGGTATCATAGAGCTTTGATTTTTCTCGATCCTTCTTTGCATGTCCCCAATGAGGTCGGGGTATAAGGAGTTAGGGCTCGATCTGGTGGAACCTTTACAAGATCAGCCTCGTAAACCCCGACGGATGCCCATGGGAGATGAAAAGAAAGATGAGGGAGTAGGGGATCCTATAAAAATATTGTTGAAGAAGGCCCTCGAAAAACAAAGGAATGCGATGATGGATAACTTTGCCCAGATCCTTCAATGACTGCCCATCGGGAGCACATCTGCATCCAGCAACCACTCTGGAGGTGCGAATCCCTTTAAGGTATAAGTAAAATTTGACATTCCCATATTTGAGGGTCAAATAGATGCAGATGCCATAGATATATGGTTGAATGTATTAGAAGGATATTTCTCAGTTCATGATTTTTCCGACCAGAAGAAGATTATTTTTTCACTCCTCAAAGCTACCCCCCATGTTAAGGATTGGTGGGAAACCTACTGTGAGAAAATGGACAAGACAGAACCCTCTCTGTTCTCAGCTGTACCCACTTGGAATTCATTCCGAGATGCCATCAAGGAACAATTCTATCCCATGGGGATCTATGAGGACAAGTACATATAATGGACCACGCTACGACAACAAAGGGATCAAGATGTGCATAAGCTAACGAATCTGTTCCATAACATGCGCACAAAGTTGGGTATCAAATATTCAAAGAAACATTTGATGCTAAAGTATCACGGTTGTCTACACAGATACATTCAGGAGGAAGTGGAGTTCCTCAGCATCTCGTCACTTGGCACGACATACCGTTATGCTGCCAAGATTGAGTAGAAATTCAAACAGAAGAAGCAAGACTTTGGATCTGTGAATCAAAATCAAGGGAAAGGTGCCCCTAAACCGCAGAACAAAGACAAAGCCAAGGCATGGCGGCCCAAGAAAACCTGCCAAAGACACAAGCAAAGAAAAACACCGTGAAGCCAAAGAAGGACACAGGAAAGTGGTGTGAATTCCATAAGAGCTCCACTCACAACATAAGTGAGTGTCGGGCCAAGCAGTCATTGGTGGCCAAGATGAGGGCTTCCGAATCAGATGCATGCTCCGACTCTAAATCAGAACCTGACAAGGTGAATGAAAAAGGGAAACAGATTATTGATGCAGATCCAAACGCCACTTTTGCCACTACGACGATCCAGAAGGAGGAACCAGAAGATCCAGAGGAGGTAAAGCATCTTTTCCACTCCTAGATCTGGGTAAAGGGTTCTCCGCTATGATTCATTTTTTACAATGGGAGCCGAAAGAACCTCATTTCAGCAGATGTTGTGAAGTGGTTGGGCTTGCCGACCATAGCACACCCATAACCATACACCATTGGGTGGCTTCACCAAGGATGGGATCTTCGCATCAGTCAGCAGTGCCACCTTCCCTAGAGCATCGAGCCCTTCACGGATGAGTTATTATGTAACATTTCTCCTATTGATGTTTCTGATGTATTATTAGGCCAACCATACTTGTGGAAGTGACATGATTTGTATGAGTCCTGACCTCACGCTGTTATTGTTACTTTGGGAAATAAATTGTACATGATACCAGAGGTACCACCGCCTCCCACTATCTCTTTGGTTACTGCAAAACAATGCAGTAAGCTCATTTCCCAAACCAGGAAATTTGTTTTCCTGATGATCTGCCCCCAGGGCAAGAAGAAGACTATGGCCACGACCTCTAGACATGGCTCCTCTGCATGACAACAACAAATGGACAAGGTTGTGGAGGATTACGGGGACATCTTCACCTCACCCATAGGGGTGCCTTTACACTATCAGGTCAAGCACCCCATTGACTTGACTCCAAGTACGTCGCTACCCAATGGACCGATCTATAGGCACTCTGTTCTAGAGAATGATGAAATCAAGAGGCAGATTCAAGAGCTACTGCAGAAATGTCACATCCGACCAATTTCATTGCCCTGTGGGAGCCCGATCATGTTGGCACAGAAGAAGGATGGGACTTGGAGACTCTGTATTGATTATCGGGCACTGAACAAGATCATTGTCCAGAATAGGTACCCAATCCCATGGATTGATGACCTTCTGGACCAACTCAAAGGGGAAAAATATTTCAGCAAGATCGACTTGAAGTCTGGGTATCACCAGGTACCAATCGAACCCTCTGCTGTGTGGAAGACTTCCTTCGAAGCCAAGGGGGGCCTTTTAGAATGGCTTGTTATGCCTTTTGGATTGACAAATGCTCCCACAACCTTCATGAGGTTAATGGACGACATCTTGCATCCATTCCCCAACTCATTTGTAGTGGTATACCTGGATGACATTCTTATATTCATCCAAACTTGGAGAGAGCACCTCCACCACATCCAAGAAGTCCTCCAAACATTGCGGCAACACAAATTGTGTGCTAATTTGGATAAGTGCACTTTTGGCATGACCCAAGTTCAATATCTGAGATACATTATTGATGAAATGGGGGTGCATGTGGATCCAGCCAAGATCCAAGTCATTCGAGATTGGCCAGCCCCAACCACCCTAATAGAGCTTTGCAGCTTTCTGGGTCTTGCTAATTTCTACCGCAAGTTCCTGTTGGGATTCTCTCATATCATTTGGCCATTTAGTCAAGTCACCAAGGGAGGAGCGAAAGAAAAATTCTGTTGGTCAGAATCTCAATAGAAGGAGTTCGTAGAATTAAAACATCGCCTTTGTTCTGCCCTAGTGCTCACATTACCAGACGTGCAACAACCATTTCAGATCGAGACAGATGCCTCTGACTTTGCTATTGGGGCAGTTCTTAATCAACAGGGGCATCCAATGGCATATCACAGTGAGACATTTTCTGACACAGTTCGAAACTATCCCACTTATGACAAAGAAATGTATTCCATTGTGCAGGCTTGTCGACAATGAAAGCATTACATTTTGGGGAAGGAGACAATCATCCACATAGACCACCAACCCTTGTAGTTCATACAGACACAAGGGAAGTTGCAGAACGATCGCCATCATAAGTGGTCCACATATCTGCAACAATTTCAATTGAACATCAAGTATAAGAAGGGTAGCACCAATAATTTTGCAGATTTCCTCATCCGACCACCGATCATGGCCATAACCACCTTTCTCAACTCTTGTGGGCATGAGACTTCTGATTGGCTACTTCTCTACAAGAGTGATCCAGAATTCAGCCACACATAAAAGGCACTCCTGGGGGGTATGCAAGTTCCAAATTTTCACCTCCAAGACGCACTATTATGTCACTTGGGACATCTTTGTGTTCCTTCAAGTGAGCGTGCAAAGATTATATGGGAAGCGCACTACAGTCGAGTCACTGGGCATGTTAGGGTTGATAAAATAGTGGTAGTACTGCAGAATTATTTCTATTGGCCAAACCTTTGACAGGATGTCAGGAAGTACATCTGATTCTGCACTCCATGCGCCATTGCCAAACCGACCATCAAGAAGTGAGGGCTTTATACTCTGCTACCTACCCCTAGTCGACCTTGGGAATCCATCTCCATGGATTACATGTCAGGCCTTCCTTCTACTAAGCATGGAAACGACTGTGTTTTCATGGTCATCGATAGATTCTCAAAAGATGGCCATTATGGCGGCCTGCAAGAAGAATATCATAGCAGAAGCCACTGCTAAACACTTCTTTGAACGAGTGTGGGTGCACTTTGGGCACCCAAAATCTATCATATCATATCGCAATAGCAGGTTCCTAAGCACATTTTGGTCTAGCCTCTGGTCAATTCTGGACACCAAGCTCACCAAGTCCACAACTTTCCATCCCCAAGCTAATGGCCAAAAAAATGTCGTCAACAGGATGATTATACACATTATGTGCATGTACAATTGAAACCATCCATGCACATGGGATGAGAGCCTTCCCTATGTACAACATAGTTATAACCGGGCTCTCCACAGCTCAACCGGCCATAGCCCCTTTTAGGTGGGCTTGGGATTCTAGCCACTATGTCCCATTGACCTAGCCATGCCATTTGTAACTACTCAGGCCAATTCGACTCATGTACAGTTTGAAGATGACAAAGAAAAAAACTTCATCGAGCACATTCAACACATCTGCCAACAAGTTCATGACATATTGGACAAAGCAAATGCTAAGTACAAGCAACGACATGATCAACAGCGAGTGCCACACAACTTCCAGGTGGGCGAAAAAGTGTGGCTACATTTGCAAAAGGAGCGCCTCACTGGACCCCACCGCAAGATTTTCTCGCTCTAATATGCGTCGTACACCATCACCAAGGCTGTATGGAACAATTCCTTCGAGCTCAATATTCCACCATTCCTTGGTCTGCACCTAGTATTCAATGTAGACCACCTTCGTCCCTACTTCCCACCTATATTGGACACCTCTGACATTGCAGAAGAACTCACACCAAAATAGTTAAACCCAAACTGCATGGAGCAGGCCATCACAAACTGTATCATAGACATGCAAATCAATAACACTCGCCGACATAATATCCAACTATATCGGGATTCAGGTTGTCAAAGATGGCCAACTCCTGCACCAAGGCAAGTGGTTCATTAGGGACCAAGTTCAACAGAAGTTTCCTCATCTCATGGAGGAACTCAACATAATGGGGACCATTGCTTCCTAAGGGGGGAGGAATGATCCAGGTGGATATTGGTGGCCACCCGCCTATTCCACTTGGGGCCCCACCATTGCCTCTTTCAACTTTTTTCACAAGTTACTATTTTTAGTAGTTTTTTGGGTCTTGAACTTCTGGAGTCGTTTTGAAGCCCCAAACAGAGATAGTATGCGGAAGTTATGTCCCTGGGAAGTTGAAACACCAATTTACCCAAACGGGGCCCATAATTTTGGCACTTCATATCCTAGGGTTAGGTTTTTGGATTTTTATAATTCTCCATTATTTCTCCATAATAAATAGGCCCTCGAGCCTCATTTTAATACAGTTCAGAGGTCTGTAGTCGCCACATCTCTTCTCAGATATTCGCTACTAGCACCCTAGCTATGTTATTTCCATCATGTTTGTAAGAATATTTTTTTGATTTGATATTAATGAAATGAAGCCTTCTTTCCACTGTATTTCTATTTTTATGGTTATTTCTATATCCTGTTGTGTTCCTGCATAAATCTGGATCATGGATTCTTTGAGGATGTAAGTATCTGCACTTGTATGGTGAGAATCAAGGACTCAAGAAGAGATTAAAAACTAAAATAAGATCTCTATGTCTCAGTTAATTTTTATTGCTGCCATTAGAAGAAAATTCTATCCCTTAGCTTACATGAAAAATACCATTATGGATTGGAAAAAATTTATACAGTTGAAAGGGAAAAGTGTGCAAGATTATACTCGTGAATATAGGAGAAGAGCTCTTATTTTGGGTATTAATTTGTATTCTCAAGAAACATTGTTAAAGTACATTGTGGGGTTGCACATTTACCTTAGGAACACTATTCTCATGTTTAATCCCAAAAACATAGACGATGTTTGTGTTCAAGCCACACTTTTAGGAGCAAGAGGGAACCAGAACATAGATGAGAAAAGTGATAGTGAGGGTAAAGGAAAGGGAACCTTTTATGGAATATGAAAAAGAAAAAGCTCTATCAAAATAGAGAAAGAGAAAATCACATGTAAACATTGTTTGAAGAATGGCCGTGATGAATACCATTGGTGGCAACTTCATCCAAAGTTGAAACCAATCAAACTGAAAGCAAAAGAGAATGAGAAATTTGTTGTTATAATTGAACATGACTTAGGTTGACATTCACAAGATGAAACAAATATTACAACCATGGGTTTGAAAGGTAAGAACATAGAAAGCACTATTTCTTTAAATTTATCCAATGTTACTCAAGATGAAGATACAAGAATTGAACTTTTGCATATTAGAGTCATCTCTAAAGATAAAAATATAGACACACTTTTTGATAATGGATCACAAGATAGCTTGATTTCCGAAGACTTGGTTAAGAATCTAGACCTTGAAACTATTAGACATCGAAGACCTTATCCTTTAGGGTTGATATGCAAGAATTCAAAGTTGCGGGTTACAAGGAAGTGCATACTGATATTCACAATCAATTCAAACTTTCTTGATCAAGTTGAAGTTGATGTGGTGCCGCTTGAGATATCAAGTGTTGTTTTGAGAATTCCTTACGTTTATGATAGGAACGAACTATTTCATTGCCACAAGAATAAGTATCACTTGTTTAAATATGGAATTAAGTACATAATTAGAGTTCATAAGAAGAAGACAAGTTTTTCTCTTATACATGCAGGAGAAATGAAGGGGATAGTGAATGCAAGTCAGAATTTGACATTTTTAATGATCAAACAGAGAGGTTTTTTTAATCAAACCTTTCAATAAGATGAGTCAAATGAAAAATTTGATTTCATTAAGGTTGCTTATGCTTGTAATGAGATGTTTCAGGATGCTAACATGTTTCCTTTGAAAGGAGGTGAACAAGATGTAAAACATTTGCAGCAATCAACATTAGTTTTGAGCAGTGTTGGAAACAAGATGTCTATGCAAAAGAGTGCATAAGTCAACGATAATGCGACAAAACAGATTGAGAAATAAGGCATGGGTTCCACAAATTATTGTTTTTGGCTTCCAAAAGGTACATGGAAATGGCAAATATACTTGGTCAAGAGTCGATGCAAGTACAAAGCGAGATCAATTAAGAATCACCATGACGACAGTGTGCAAGGCGAGACAATTTTTAAGCTTCCTTTGATTAATGAAAAAGGTAGGAAAAATATGGTTTCCACAATAATATATTTCTTCTCTACAAATTCAAGGAAATTGTAGCATGATGGTGTCAACAACAGCAAGAGAAGGTCACAAGATTCAGGGAAAAATTTAAGTTTTTTTAAAAACCTCCAATTGAAAAAAATGGGAAAATTTCAATGTATATAGACTCGAATGGTGAGGGAAAAGTACCCTCATCCACATGATCAATAACCAAAGATATTTTGGGGTCCAAAAGACTTCTAGTAGGGAGGAATGATTAGGTGCTCAGAGTAAAAGATCAAAAATAAAAGTGCTCGAAATTGATCGAAAACTGAATGAAAACAAATATCGCATCGCCAGGAATCCAACACAATTTTTTTCATCTAAAATAGATTCTAGATGATGAAGATAGATCATTCTTTTCATTTTCCTAAACAACTAAAAAATTTGTAGAACACTGACAGGTTGATGACATGGTAGCCCAGTTAGCATACAACGTATATTCTTGGAATTTTCTTAAGTTTTTACCAATGACACTGTGACAAGTGTCACTAGTATCCTAAGGTTGGATTACAGGTTGAATTATCATCTAAAGTCCGAATTTTGTTTCATCCTAAGGTTGTAATTTATGAATGGTGGTATGATTGATTTAATCCAAGGTCGAAATATATCAATGTTGGCATATTTCAAATTATGCTATGGTCCAAGATTACCAAAGTCCGCATGGTTGAAAATTATGGTGGTGCATATATTTTAAACCCAAGGTTCAAAGGTGGGTGATTTGATAAATATCCAAAGTTCAAACTATGTACAAAGTGGCACATAAAGTTTCGTGGATAAAATTGTTACAACAGATGGGCAGAGGTCGAGGTTGACCCCACGACCTCCCCTGCGCTAGCGCTCCGACTTACCACTCGCCCACAACATTAGTAATTGAAAGACTATGGGTTTGAATTCTATTTGTTTTCAAATATTTTGTTTGAAGGGGTTATGTGATCTTAAATGGGTGGATAACTTGTTATGCTTTGCAAGCACCTCCCACTCAGTTAAAGAAATTAAGATCTAGATTATACTTGACTTTGTGGAATTGAATTTTTGATTCAGGTGTATGTATTTTAAACTATTTTAATGCTTAAGTTTAAGAAATTACACATTTGTTTTTTCTGATATAAGCATGTACAACAACCATAAAGTGCATAAAATAAGCATCAATACATAACAACAAATTTAAAAAAGGAGTTCACCCGAATGTCATGGGCTACTTTTCCTTGAGCCATTGTCAACTGACTTGGCTCTTTGGGATTATGATGAAAAAAATTATTTTTCAAGTTACTAACTCAACTCCAATGGTTATTTGTACTGTACTATTCGATTTAGAATACCATCATACCCCTGTATTGGCTAATACCTCTCTGCAGATGGATCTCGGCTCCCTAGGACTTGACCTCTTCTCTAGGTGCCCTTATGCTTCCCTGAGATTATTTGTGGAACTAACTCCTTAATAAATCTGTTTCTGTCCCTAAAACCTTATATATTGTCTCCAGCATATATCAAACATCCAAAATAGACAGATCATTTGCTCCAAATGAGCTCTGGCTACCTAATCTAGGCCTCCATCAATTGTTGGTCGCAGGCTGCCCGAAATTTACTTATGGCTTCTTGACTTTAAGAATTCTCCAAATGACTTTTAAAATCCCTTCATTGTATTCATAATTTCAAAAATAGTCAGAATAGACTATCCACTTGCTGAAATTTTCCTTCAACTACTACGGTTACGCCTCCAACACCTCGTGGCACTCCTTGGCTCTAGGTTCATTGAAAAATTCTCTAAAGCATATCAACCTTCAGAAGTATTCACAATATTCTGAAAATCCCACCACTAGATTTAAAAGGTTAAAAATAGTCATAAATGACTAATTTTTTGCTAATAATGGTCATTGGTTGCTCTGGATAGGCCTCATTCTCCTGCTAGCCCCTGGTGCCCCTGGTGACACTTGGAACTTCTCTGAAGAATATCGGCCTTCGAAAGTCCTCTGATGGCTCTGAAAACCTGACCATTAGTTCTATAATGTATGAAACATCAAAAATTTACTATTGGTTTCCTGATTAATGCCACTAGTTTCCTTGGCTAGGCCTCATTCTACTACTGCCTCTTGGTGGCCCTGGTGGCCCCGAGAACTTATCTGAAACTAAATCATGATCATAA
This sequence comes from Pinus albicaulis, assembly GCA_034641835.2. NCBI lineage: Eukaryota > Viridiplantae > Streptophyta > Pinopsida > Pinales > Pinaceae > Pinus > Pinus albicaulis. Next base: position 1,340,372,870 of record CM076582.1, on the reverse strand, counting down.
GTCCTCTGATGGCTCTGAAAACCTCACCAATGAGTCTGGAATGTCCAATAAAGTTAAAATTGAGTAATCACACTCCAAGAATGGTCGAATAATTCTCAAGATAGAGCAGAAAACATTTTTCCTAGTAACTCCCTAGGAAAACTCCACTCATTGTGGAGGACTTCAGTTACGTGGAGATAAAATAGAAATGACCGCCCTAAACTTAGGTGTGCTCCAAAAAATCCACCAAAAATATCGTTAGCAATAAATTTTAACTGTTAGGGTGGCCACATGACCCATTACCCCATGGTCACATTGGGGGTTAGCAGAATTGCAGGCAGAAATTGTTGGCATTAACCATGCCATGTGACCCGAAATCTCCAGAATGCTAGTGGTGACGGTTTCATAAACCATGCGGAGGGCTTAAAATTAAACTTTAGCAATGTGAACACTATGCGGGATGTCAGTTAATCATTTGAGTCGTGGTTTAGCCCTTAGGAATGGGCTAAGGCCCTATGGGGAGGGGGTTGGCCCCCTCCAAACTTCAAATGCATTTGCATTCAATGATAAATAAAACCTAACAACTCTATGGTTAAGTAACACATGTGCAGAGTGGGTGGTTAAGTCGTGCGCTTCAAGGACAGGAGGTTTCGTGGTCGAATCAAGAGGAGTCTGAAAATTTTTATACAACCATCCTAGGCCATGTGGCAGCCTCCGGGCCTACCACGTGGCGGCATGTGATTGTACGAAACAAAAAAATATACAATCTATCTGCAAATTACATCTCACCACTTGTCATCCTCTGACTGGACCGGAAGGAATATTTCGGGGAATAGTTTGAGGAATAATCTAGGAATATTCCTCGGAATATTATTTTTTCTCACTGTACAAATGCCCAGTCAAACTTGGTCAGCTGTCGAAATTTGTAGTTTACTAGACTTTTCAAAATGTGATAATTTCTTCATACGATGTTTGTTTTTCAAACCATTCATGGCTCTGGAATTAGGAAGACGAGATCTCTCCAGTCGCTCAGGTTTGACATACTTTAAAACACTTTGAAATCTGTGCTATAACTTAGGTCCTTGATCCAAATATGATCACTCCTCCCATTGGGAAAATTTTGGACCCCAAAATACTGATTACCTATTCAATAGATGAGAGTACAACACCCTCACATTTCCATCCTCCTTACAATTTTCCTTGATTGGCTTAGTGCCTTAGAGCCCAAATCGAAGGTAGCTGAACATCATTTCCTTGATCATCAATCAAAGGTGGCTCAAACAAACGTAAGTTTTCAAAAAAAATACATGCATACATGATTGAAATTTTCATATGTACAAAAGAATGTATGTCTTACTGGGTCAAGAATTTAAGCCACTTCTTACCAAGCCACTTCCATGGCAATTTTTGCTGCTAAAAATCTTCTTCATGTGAAACGTATATTCTTACATCAATGATGGAAACTTTTGTTCCACTTTCGCTATTATTTTTATCCTCTTGCTTCAAATGCTTGGGATGATTTTTTGGATGAAATTTTCAACATTGGGTAATAAAATGTCCCTTCTTATGGCAATGTGTGCAAGTCTTTTGCATCTTCTTTGCAAGTTGCTTTCGATTCAACTATTTCTTGTATGCCTTGAATCTTTTCCAACATTTTGAAACTTCATGGTTACAAAAACCACAATAGGAACAAAAAATATTTCTTCCATTCACACATGTAGAATTTCCATGCTTAACAAAAAAATAATCAACTTGACTATGGGAGGAATTATACCTCAAATGTTGCTTTGCATGTCCATCCTTTTTACCTTCTTGAGGAGATGAACTTGTAGAGGTTCCAACTTTCTTTTGAAGAATAACATCAGTGTTAATGTATTGATAGATGTCAAAACTCTCATGCTCGCCATAATCTGCATGTCCATTAACATCTTGCTTTAACAGAGGCTTCAAAAAATGGCAATCATATTGAAAAAAATCTTTACATGTTTGTGGGTTAGAACTTGCAACAAAAGCTCTTCTTGAAGTTCTCTAAAATCCCTTCATGGCTGTAGAGTTTTCACCATAATATTGAACATTGCCTAGACCAAACTTCTTAGGCCTTTCCTCAACCATAATAGGATCAATCATGCCTTGTGCATGTTTTCCTAAACCCTCACCTTCATAGCCCATTTTTAACATCAACTTGGACCCTATACCTCTACAATTCTTTTCAAATGAACCTACACATCTTACTGAAGAGGAATTTGAAGACAAATTTGGGTGATTTACATCTGCTTCAAGAATGTATTTGGTTAAGGCCTCTTGGGCTTGATGCAGCTTCATCCCCATATCATGCATTATTTGAAGAAGTCCTTATTTCTCTTGCTTCATAGCAACCAATTTCTCATGAATTCTAGTGCTTCCTCTTCCATCTTCATAAATAATTTTCACCATATACTTCAGGATGTAGAAACCTCACTTGATGAACTTGACATCATTATGTAAATGAACTAAATAACTTAAAGAAAAAATCACAAAGCCTCAAAAACAATTGATAAAGACTCTAAAGAATATGGCTATAGATTCGAGCTCTTCTTCAAGAAGCAACTTTTTGTAAACAATCCATCTTGTGTTTCAAGGGTTCCCTTGAGGTCCTTTGGGTAAGGAAAGTGATTTCAACCTTCTTCCTTCTTTTCCTCTTTTGGACATAGCTAAAAATATCTCCCCTTCAACTCTAGCAAACTCAAACTTGTAAGCATTAGTCAATTTGAAAACAATTAAATTCTTTGCACTGTTAAACAACTTTCAAGTCTAACAAGTAAGCAAGCAACCTTGTGCTCTATCAAGCAAGAAACCTAGTGCTCTCTCAAGCAAGAAACCTAGTCCTATGATACCACCTAATCAAAAATGGGTGGATAACGTTTTTTTTCTTTGCAATCACCTCCTAATCAGTTAAAAAAATTAAGATATAACTTATACTTGACTGTTTGGAATTGAATTCTTGATTCAGGTGTATGTGCTTTAAATTGTTTTAATGCTTTAAGTGTCAAGAATTACACATTTGTTTTTGATGATATTAAACATGTATATCAACCATAAAGTGCAGCAAATAAGCATCAACACATAACAAAAAATTTAATAAAGGAGTTCACCCGAATGTCATGGGCTATGTCTCCTTGAGCCATTGTCAACTAAATTGGCTCTTTCGGATTATGATGTAAAAATTTATTTTACAAGTAAATAACTCAACTCCAATGGTTATTTGGATTGTACCATTGTGTTTATAATACCATCATAGCCTTGGATTGGCTACTATCTCTCTGAGGATGGATCTCAGCTCCCTTAGACTTGACCTCTTCTGTTGGTGCCCTTAAGCTTCCCTGAGCTTCTCTATGGCACTAACTCCTTAAAAAATCCTCTTTTGTCCTTGAAATATTATCTACTATCCCCAACATATATCAGACATCCAAAATAAATTGATCATTTTCTCCAAATGAGCTCTGGCTTCCCAATCTAGGCCTCCATCCATTGTTGGCCCTAGGCTGCTTGAAACTTCCATGTCGTTTCTATACCTTAAGAAGTATCCAAATGACTCTAAAAATCCCTTCATTGGATTGGGAATGTCCAAAATGGTTATAATAGACTATTCACTTGCTGAAATTGGCCTCGGGCTGCTCTGATTATGCCTGCAACACCTAGTGGCACCCCTTGGCTCTAGGTTCATTGAAAACTTCTCTGAAGCATCTTGGCCTTTAGAAGTCTTCAAATTATTCTAAAAATAAAATACTTGGATTCAAAAGGTTAAAAATCATTATAAATGACTATTTTTTTATGAGAATGGACATTGGCTTCTCTGGATAGGCTTCATTCTTTTGCTGGCCCCTGCTAACCCTAGTGGCCCTTGGAACTTCTCTAAAGCATCTCAGCCTTCAGAAGTCATTTAATGGCTCTAAAAACCTCACCATTAGTTCCAAAATGTCTGAAACATCCAAAATTGACTATTGGATTCCTGAGTAAGGACACTAGCTACCCTAGCTAGGCCTCATTCTACTGGTGGCTCCTGGTGGCCCTAGTGGCCCCTAGAACTTCTCTGAAGCTAAGTCCTCTGATGGATTTTTAACCCTCACCAATGTGTCTGTAATTTCCAAGAATGTTTAAATTGACTAATCACACTCCAAGAATGGTCGAATAACGCTCAGGATAGAGCATAAACATTTTTTCCCAGTAACTCCCTAGGAAAACTCCACTAATTGTGGAGTAATTTAGTTAGCTGGAGATAAAGTAGCACTGACCACCCTAAAATTGGTTGAAATCTATAAAATCCATGCAAATACCATTAGAAATAAATATTAACTTTTGGGGTGTCCAGATGACCCCATACCCCGCAATCACGTTGGAGGTTAGCGAAACTGTAGGCAGAAACCATTAGCATTAACCATGTCATGTGACCGAAATCTCTGGAAAGTTTGTGGTGATAGTTCATAAACCATGCGGAGGGCTTAAAATTAAACTTTATCCATGTGAACACTACGCAGGATGTAGGTTAATTGTTTGTGCCATGGTTTAGCCCTTGGGCATGGGCTAAGGCCATATGGGGAGGGGACTGGCCCCCTACAACTCCAAAATGAATTTACATTCAACGTTAAATACAACCTAACAACTATATGGATAAGTAACACATGTGTAGAGTGGGTGGTTAAGTCATGCGCTTCGTGGCTACGAGGTTCTGCAGTCGAACCTGTCGGAGTCCCAAAAATTTTATACAACCATCTTGTGCCATGTGGCACCCTGTGATTATCCAAACCAAAAAAAGGTAAAATCTATCTGAAAATGACATTCCACCACTTTTCATCCTCTCACTGGACCAGAAGGAATTTTTCAAAGAATATTCGGAGGAATATTCTAGAAATATTCCCTAGAATATTCTTTTTGCTGACTGTACAAATGGCCAGTCAAACCTGGTGAGCTGTCGAAATTTGCAGCTTACTGGACTTTCCAAAACACAAAAAATTATTCATATGGTGTTATTTTTTCAAACTGTTCATGGCACTATAATTAGGAATATGAGATCTATCTGAGTGCTCATGTTTGACACACTTTTGAACACTTTGAAATTTGATCTATCGCTTAGGTCCTTGATCTAAATCTAATAATTATGGATGGGGCCAACCCAATGTGCCAGCCCCCTCCCATAATACCATACTTCATGACCATAACGTGGAGCAGAGGATTAAAGTGCAATTTTGGATTAATTAACATAATCCCACATTTAAAGTTGTTAAACCTCTTCTAGTTTAAATCGTGCTTGTGTGAAGTTAATATGTGGTTATGTGCCCCTAACGATACTTAACAACTAATTAAACTAGGGGATTAATATACAAAGAGAATTTGATGGTTCCACCAGTTTCAACGAACTTCCAACTTTGGTGGTATTAACTGGAGCCTTATCTAGATTTGGAGGACATTTCATAGGAAAATTAAAATAGGCATATATTTTGTAATTTTCGACCAAATTGAGAGAAAGAAGAGTCATTTCTTATAGAATTGGACATTATTGACTCACTGAATTATTTTTCAAGAGCTGTAGGTGAATGTAAACACCAATTTTTTCACTTTTGAGCTAATACATAGGCCCAAGACATGGAATTTGGACCAAGGAGATGTAGCCTAGGAGGGGTGAACTCGTTCATCAAAACACAATGTTAATTTATCAATTGTGATGGTTTTTTGTACTCGTTTTTGATGTTGTTCAACATTTATTATTCATTATTTACGCTCTTGAATTTAAATAAAAACTTAGCTCATTTACCTGTTTGACACACGTAAACACCAAGTAAACCTATGAACACAAAGCACTAGATCAACAAATTAATTTTAAATCTGAAGATGAAATTAGCACAACAAAACTAACATTAAATTTATATCAGAAGGTCAACCTCCCATGTGCTTGAGAACGACATCTATCTAACCTTGTACAAAAATGCTGGAAAAGAATCACAGAGCATCTCACAAGTCGTGGCGTCAGAATAAAGAATCAACATAAAATAAAAGTGGGCAACCAATGTGTTTCCCGTCACTGGTATAGTGTACAATGGTCATCAATAGTAGTGAGAGTCACCTCACCTCATCTGGACCAAGTCAGGTAAGAAACTTACAACTGGATTGATAGGTAAAGCCCCAAATCTGACACTTTCTGGCATGGATCACTCCAAGCAATGCGTAAATGACCACCAAACACCTAAAAATATGCACGAGAAACAGTATCATCCCTAATGTATCTCTGGGAGCACAACAACTAACTCCCTGTTGCATATCTAATGGGGACATCTAGGGACCCAAGAAAATCCTGCCCTCTCCTAGATAAGCGAGTAATAAAATATATTTCCTCATTAGTGAGCTCATACCATTGGTCAAGACCGACCTGGAAAGCCTGTCGGTGGGCATCCCACCTGTAGATGAGTTGTCCCAGTAACCCACTATGGCCCTTCAGGGATGTAGCCTCCTCGTAGAACTTGAGGAGGCCTACCTCACTTAGGAGCAACTAGGTGGCTAGCGTAATAGGGTGAGGGTAAAAAAGCCTCTCCCTCTCTCATGCCTATTGTTATTCATCAGTAATTTTTTTCTTTGAATGGATGACTAAATACTTATCCTAGATTTCTAGAAACAAAGTTCATAAACATTATGAGTTATAGAAATATCACTGCCTTCATTATCCTTAGGATAAAAGTTTCACTATCTTATCATCCTATCATGTCAAGGTCAACTCACTACTCCCAGAGGACCCATTATGGGCTCATGCTACTAATTATTCATCATGCATTGTCAAATTTAGCCTAAAAACCTCTGTTTTTTCTTTCACCTACAACCCTCCCCAACGAACTAAAGATCACTTATCAAAGCAACTCTATTGTCCTTCCCAAAACACCCCAAGCATGAATGATCTCAAACGACTTTCAGATTCTTTAGACGGATCAAGTACATTGGATTTTTTTTTTGAATCTTCAATACAGTAGTTTATCATAAACTTTGTCTCACATTTGATAGAGCCCAAGTTCTAGGTTTCAGTCCAAAATCCAAATCCTAGAGAGCCTCCACTAGGACACCTAGCTTTTTATGAGTCTTAGGGTGGATTTGATACCCTTCAAATCTTTATTTTACACCGACCAAGAAATTTCTTTCAAAAAAGGAAAGAGACAAGTAACTTGGTCCAAAACTAATAAAGAGATCCTTTAAAGGAAGATCTTCGATCTAAAGCATAAATATGGTAAGGGGACAACTGTCCCTTGCTCAATTTTCTGCTAGGAAGATAAAAAAGGGCCAACATATTAGATATGAGGTAAGGTAAAAGAAGGAAAAATCATCACAAGAAGATCATCAGTAAAAAAAACAGCAAGCATATGTTTTAGGAAGATTAGGGTTGGTAGATGTTTTTTGGCCAAACAAGGATTAAATGCTAGGGTTGCAAGGGAAAAGTTTACCTAACTCCATCATTGCACAATTGAAGGTTTTTTTAGAAATGATAAAAGAGTTTTGATAGGTTTTTTAGAACTTAGAAGATAACACTGTTTATATTTTTCTGAGAAGCCCCCAAACCCAAGAATTTGGAAAAAATGATAAAATTATCAAAATATGATAGAGCCTCCTTCATCACAGCGTATGGCTACAAGAGAATTTTAAGCTACCTCTCTAGGGTTTTGCCAAAAACAACACTGTTTAACCTGCACTAAAAAGAGAAATGGAAAAGAATAATCAGTTTAAAGAGCTAAGTCTCCCAAATGTAAATCAGACATCCTCAAAGTGAATAAGAGAAGTCAAGAATAAGGTAGAGTCTTTGAAAAATGCCCAACTGAAACCCAGGGCATAGTATGGTTTGTTTTTACTATTGGAAAAACAAACCTATTACTACCTTAAGAAACAGGAAAAGAAGAGAAGAACTAGTCTTCAGGTCACCAGCAGTCAACGAGTACCAAGAAAGTTAAAGGTAGGTGTTTTTATGACAAAATCATGCCTAGGAAAAATGCGTCAGTACCCAAGTTATTAGAAGGAAGAAGAGTGAAAAATACGTCATCAAATCAACATCACAAGAAAGAGAAAGCCCTGAGGAAGTTTCTCAAAACCCTCCAAAAGATATAAGCTATGAGACAAATCAAAAAGGACCATGACATAGTAAAAGTGAGTTTTGTGGTGTGATTTATATTTTTCAAAAGCATAAAGTTTTTTGAATTCATTGATTTTCTCATTCCCGCACTTGGCAAGGAAGGAAGGAGCTCCAAAGAGAAAATTGAGGGTTTCTGTGTTGTTCTGGGAAAATTGTTCAGGTGCTTCGCAAAACCTAGGTGTTGCTCAAAAAGGGAGTCGGTTGTCTGCAAACTACCATCCTCCTCATTCATTTTTGCATGGCACTAAGCAAAACAGTCTTCGGTGCTACGCAAAACTGAGGCACTATGCAAACGCAGGCCAAGTCCGACTGAAAACCTACAAACTCTGCCTATCGCCCGACACTTTGCCTCGTTCCACCCGGGCGCTATGCGAAACAAGCAGCCCGACCCACCCAGCTCGCCCGAGCAATGTGTAGGCGCTGCCTTTTTCCTCCGGGCACTACGCAATCAGATAGCTTGACTCACCCAGAAGGCGTGCAGATCGCCTGGCGCTACGCTAACCTCCGTTCAAGCTCTCAGGCACTGCGCAAACTGCCCGACCCAACAGCTCGGGCAGAGGCACTGCTTAAAGTGTAGAAAGGTGCCAAAGGTGCCAAAAATACCCCCGGTGCATAAATTCATCCTTTAAGGTGCCTCCAAGACTGAAGAGAATTGATGAAAGTGGTTAGTGACATTTGATCTTGATTCCCCAAATCAGATTTGCAAAAGCATCTTATTTTTAGTGTGAAGTAAAAACCCTAGGAGGGTGAAACCCTAGGTCAAAATCAAAAGGAACATTGGAATTATTGAAATCATATTTTATAGTAGTGGTGTGGGGGTAATTAAAGCTGTCACTATATTCATGATTCAACTCCTCAAGCTGCAAAAACCACTCAAAATATCAAAATTCATCTCCTAGCTAAAGTTGACCTCATCTTCATTCCTCACTTGGTTTTTCCACTAAACCTAAAATTTCAAATTAGTGTCTCCCATCACCATGTCGGAGATGGAAAACATAAGTGGTAGTCAAGGAGATCAAAGGCCTTCAAAAAAAAATCACAAGGGGGGGAAAGTTAATAGGTCGGAACCCCAAAGTACAGTAGCTATCACATCCTCTCCTAGGATCTTGTCATGCTTTCAAAACACAAGGTGCTTTTAGTTCTGTCAAAGAGTCAAGCAAGTGAAGAGAAATCCTGAGCATACAAAGCTCCTCATCCTTAATTTTCACAACAAACATTCAGACCTTGCAGGGGTAAAATTTGAGATTTCAGCAGTGTCCATATCTGAAGCCACTGGTATCCCTTCAGTGGGTGAGAAATGGTTCAAGAATGGTAAGCTAGAAAGAGATTTATTTTTACCATTTATCAAAAGGAGGTATAGAGAAGGTAGTATCACAGTTTTTCCTTTCTCACATCTCAAGCACAGGTATGCACCCTTGATGTTGGCTATCATTAAATAATTCACCTGTGAGGGGAGGTACTCTAGGGTCTATACCTATCATCTTAGACTCCTTATGCATTTCACAGGGGTTAAGGCACTTGACCTACCCTATTATATCTACAGGAGTGTTATTAAAATGTGTTCTATTTTCCAAAGGAGGAGTTACCCCCAACAAATGTATAGCTTTTTCCACCATTCCTTGATCAAGATGGTGGTTGTACATCAGCTAAAGCAGCAGGGTGTACCTTGGGATGTTTTCATAAACAATGAGTTCTTCTCAAACCCAAAACATCCTCATCAAACCAATCTGCCATCGTCATCTGCACAAGTGCCCTCACCATAGGCACACATCTCTTCCTCCCCTTCTCTTGATGCATCAGGTGAAGTAGGGAGTGGAAATCAAGGATCACATAGAGATCAGGGTGAGGGTGAAGAAGTCAGTGAAGCAAACACATAAATATATGAAGAAGAGGCAGAGGTTATGAGAAGTGATGAAGAAAATAGTAATGAAACACAAGGAAGTGAACATAATGAACAAACAGATCACAGTGGAGATGATGGAGACAGTAGGGAAGAGTAGCAAGATGAGGAAAGCAGTCAGCAAAGTGCACAAGACAACCAAGGAAATATTCATGATAGTTGTGACACTAGTCAGTTTCTAGATGACCAAGGAGAGAACCTCAGTAAAGAACAAATCCAAGATGAGGCTGATGGAAGTGATGAGGGTAAAAAAAATTATGGAAACATAGTTAAAACCACCATCATCACCCCTCACACATGCACACACTACAGAGGACAAAGAGATGTGTTTTCTGCCTCAAAAAGGAAAAGGGCCACCACTTCTCAAGCTATCAAAACAATGTACAAGGGCAACGAAAAGATGCAAAATATTGAGTAGCAGGTAAATGTGAGGAGGAATAAAAAGATAAATAAAAATACTCAAGGGCCTGAGCTCATTGACCTAGACAGGGATAATCAGGATGAGGAGATGACCACTAAGATGCTACTCCTAGAGAAAGATGCACAAATCTAGGAGTGGGAGAAAGATTTTGAAAGAGCCCAGTGCATCATTCAGTATTATAAGAATGAGCATAATTACTTCAAGAAGATCAAGAGAGACCTTGCTCTCCAAAAGAAGATGACCAAGCATTACGCAAGGAAGAGCAGGTTTGCTAGTGCCAAACTCAAGGAGTCTCTCCTTAAGGTAAAAAACATAAAAAAGGGAAAATGAGCATAACAGCCTTGGAATTTTGGCTGAGAAATCTCAGAAATTATCTAAAAAACATCTAAGGAGGGTCTCCACTAATTTTGAAGGATTTTGGAGAAGATTTTGTTTTTTGAGAAATATTGGCCTAGTTTATGCAACGCCACTGGCGCTCCGTATACATATGGGGCATATTTGGGAGGTAAAATTGACATTTTTGGATTTTTCATGACCTGCACATCATCCATAGAAAATTTCAGAATATTTGGAGCTGTTTTGACCCCTCAAAAGGTCAAAAAACACCTCAAAAATCACCTTTTTGCCCCTCTTTTAGGCCTGGCGTTGTGCAAAAGACAGCCTACGAGTTTTACATTTTTGACAGCATTACAAGAGCTGGATTAGGAGACCACAAGCCATTTTGGAAATTATACTCTTCAAGCTTTCCAACGAGCTATCACAGAGCCCAATCTGACATTGGGAAGCTGTCCAAAACTTGGTTGCAAAACAGCCTATTTTCTGCAAAAGTTGCACTCCGCAAACAAACTGTCTTTGCTAAAAAGTCAACAAAAGACATTGATTAATGGAAAATGTTTTTTGAATATTTTCTTGGAAAAATCACTCTATATTTGATTGGGGAATTATATTTTGATACTTTTCATTTATTAGCTTATCTACTATGTGTCTTGGGCCTTGCATGGTCATTAAACACATTTATGACATTTATGATATAATTAGGGTTTCTGGAAGCCTCTTATGGTTTCCACCTCCTCATTTGATCCATAAATAGAGAATGAGGCTCTTATGTATTTGGTTGGATTTTGATGACTTATTCTCAAGTAATACATTGTCTCTTGGAGTTTTGAAAATAATTTGATGTCTTAGAGCTCATGCATGCCCTGATTTGTTTCTTGATGGAGGAGGATTGTTTGCAGGATTCATAAGCGTGGTTGATGGTGATGTGTTTCTCTTTTTTCATGTTTTCTAAATTTCCATTATGTTTCCATGTTTATCTGTTGCTGTAGGACAAATAATTTATACTAAGACATGTTTTCTGATGGCACCTTAGGTCTATTTGTTCTTCACTGCCTTAATATTTTCTTCTGCTAGGATATGTTAGAGAATTCATCTTTTGCTCTCTAAGGATTTCCTGAGCTTGTCTATTTCATTAATGGTTTAGATTAGTTGGTGTTGGGTGCAGTATAGGGTCTATAAACGTACCAACATTTAATTTTCCAATCTGGAGAGTTTGTGAACTTCGAGACGCAACATTGGAAATGCCAGAGAGATTCCCTGGTAACCTACAAAAAAAATTCTAGTCTATATTGCGATTAATCTCAAAAATAAATGCAATCCTGCACTAGTGCGAGAAACACCAATCCAAACAATTAAAAGCATGCAGGAAAGTAAAAGCAATCAATGCAAAAGGAAATTATAATTGCAAGTAAACATAAGGGAAATCAGAACTGGAAATCAAGCAGTGCCGACACAATAACGAAAACACTGTAAATGCTAGAATAAATTCAAAAGAAATTCAAACTATTCTGCTTGCATTAATTCTGCCTATACTAATTTTTCTTGCACTAATTCAGCCTGCACTACTGTATATTATAACGTGCTTGCACTGGTGCAAGAAGAAAATCTGCTTGCACTAATTTTGTGTAAGAAAAATCTAGAAGTTAAAGGAAACCATAATATTAATGAACAATTTATCAATTCAAACATCTAGTTTCTGTATTTATAAATATTGGCTCAGCAAATTTAAAAAATCGCAGCTTTAAATATAAATTAATAGATCTAGATTAATTTATAGAATTAGAGTTAGAGCTCATAATGGCAGAGCTGATCTTATGGATTCAGACAATCTAGAGGGCGTAATCATTGTTTAAAATATTTTAGGTGCAAGTATAATTAATAATGCAACAAATGAAGTGAAACAAATTGCAGCAACTCAAATTAACCTTAAAACAAAATTCACATAGCAAACAAACAAGACTTGAAATGCTATTTAAAAGATGAGAGCTGTGTCGAGCTGGTCTGGTGGCCAACCCAGCCAACTCGCACCCTCTTTAAGTGCCTATTTCACACAAAAATTGAAATCATTAGAAGCAATAAATGAATAGAGAAACCATGAATAAAAATTGCTTCAATTAATTAAAAAAATAGTCTTTTACATAATGCAGATATCGACTAATCCCAGCAAGTAGGAGAATCATTCCACACTGAAACACATGTACTGCTACATTGGAACAACCTCTCCTCCCTTTTGCGCTATTCTTGCATGTACGTGCTTCTTCCCTTTGCTTAATTGATTGACTAAAATTGAGTAGTCAGGCTTGGAGCCATAACTCTTCTTTTATAAATTTTTTACATTCCAAACTTGGAATAAAACAATCCAATCCTTTTAAAAAATCATGGGGATTGATCCCAACTAATTATCATTAATATAATATCATTAAAACCGTTTCCCTACTAAAATAATGGAGATTTACCACGAATTTCCCAAATCTAGGCATTTTCTAGAATTCTGGAAAAGTTGGTATTTTTAACAAACTTCCTCCAAAGCCCTCTTCATATCTCCTTAACCATTACGAATTTTGGAAAACGGCCCAAGTCTTACTCAATTTCCTATGCTCAGAGAAAAAACCATGTTTCAGAATTGTGAGATTCGCTATGATCGACGCGGAAATCGAGGTGTAAATAGGCAGTCTAGAAACTGCTACAAATTTGGGGTTGTAGCATTAATTATTCTCTAAATATATATCCGTATTACCTAGATGTGTCTTGGCTTATGTGGAAGTGTTCAAATGAAATTTTTATCATAAACCTCTTTCAGATTCTCCCATAAATGTGTCAATGTATCAAAGCCCCAAATTGGTGGAGGCACACTGTAAAACTTGCACTGGTGCAGGCACGCTGTAAGAACTGAATTGGTGCTGGAATATGTTGCATGGTGTAGGAAAGTAATTATAGGTTCAAAACATGATCAAATCAACTTTAACCTGCAACATACAAACCTTTATTAAACTTCCATTAATGGTATTTTAATCCCGTTAAAACAAAAGAATACTTGCAACAGTAATCATTTAATCAAACAGTAGCATGAGAGATTTTGAGTGAAAAAATGAGACAAAACTGAGGCCCAAAATCCCCCCATGCCGACCATATTGCATGCCCTCATGCAAGAAAATCCGATACTTTTACTCTGCAAAAAACAAAATTAGAAACATGTATAAACATTCATAATGATGTTCCTCGAATTCTGCATGATTACATTTCTTGCATTTGATAAAGCTTGCTCTTAAAAACAGAGTGTCTACTAGACTCTTTATTTACTTAAACTAATTTCAAGAAAACCTAAAATGAAAACTACCATGGAAAAACTAAATTGCAAGGACGGTGTTATTACTAGAGAAAAATAGACAACTTTTAAAATTTTCAAAAATAATATCTCGGAGGCATCCGTGATCAAAAGTTTCACTTTAACATCCTGATTATAAACATGAGTGACATGATTCAAACGATATGGTGTTACAGGTATACATCGTAATACCTTCCCATAATGATTATTTTACCATTATCCATGTATAGTTAAAGCTTCTCTTGTCTTGGCACAATGAATTACAGGCACTAAGGGTCCCCACGTCCATAAAAATTATTCCGAAAAGATAGAACTCCAAGGTATAACAACAGAAGGATTTTAAAGCCATTCTCAAAGATATTGATAGTGAGTTCATGGAAAGAAAAATCAACCAAGTAAATTATAGTGTAGATTCAACTTTAATACCACAGGCATGGCCTTGCTGCCAGCAGGCATCCATAGCCTCGATAGGGATACCTTTTAACCTTACGAAATGATTTTGTCCCACCTATTAGATATCGATTCAGAGTTATTTATGAGCATTTAATTTTTCTCTTTAAAATTTAATTGAAGGACGTTGTCTTGGCTTGGTACCCAGCTAATGACAATGCCATTCACGAGAACTAACAAGAATGAATGAGTCGGCTCGCAATGAGACCTCTCATCTTCCAGTTTTCCAACTGAAAGCCATTACCATGGCTTGGTGACCAGTGTGGTAATTTCATTCTCCTTAGGACCCATGATCATAGTAGTTCAACTCGCAATGAGACCTCCTATCCCTCAATTGATTCGTTTATGTTTTCTAAAAAAACTATGATTATGATTAACCTCATATGGATTACTTAATAGGTGGGGAAGCAAATCTACTCCTTAAGAGTGTAGGATGGCGTGAAAAGTTTTAAATTAATATTCTTTACTGGTTGGTCATGCTACCCTAAGAACTTATTAAAAAACATCTTAGATAATGACCAAAAAGATTCCTTGAGTTTATCATGCTAGGGTTCTTTATGAAAGCTTATTAGATTTTTGTAGGCGTGGTCCACCATAGGAGGTTTTCCATTGGTCTCTTCAAAGAGGAATTTGAAAAGATCTTCTAGATGATAGTTTGTTAGAATCAGAGAAAAGTATTACATGTAACTTAGAACAATACATATTGATCCACAATCAAATTCACTTTAAAAATATGAAGCATTAAGTGTAAAGTACTTTTGACAAGTTTTACCATGAGAATGCGTATTAATAAAAATTTCAAAAGCTCTGCTTTTATGGAATCACAAGTTCAAGGGTGTTGTTATTCATCTTTATTCATTACCCTGCCCTATTTTTAAAGAGAGAAATATCACATTTAAGTGTAGGAGTACTTCCAATGAAGCCATGTGCATAACAAAATGTTGATTATACTCACACTTAGTTTTAAAGAATAAACTTCAATACATACCAAAGCGTAAGAAACTAGTTTCTTTAATTTACATGGTACCAAGAGTTTTTGAATGATGAATAAATAAGATGGGTTGATGGCTACTTGAAAATAGGATTCAATGGAATCCACATATTTATGATTCGCCAACTGATGCAAGTCTTCCACAGTTTGATAGTCATACTCCTGTAAGCACAAAAAATTGGGTGAAGGACAAAAGATAAATCCCTCAATTTCAAGCTCAAATATTTTATTTTCAGATTCACAAGAATTTTTGAGATAAATTCTAGGGCTTTGAGTTTTAACAACATTTTCAGAACAAGTTCCAATGAAATATTGATCCTCAAGTGGCCCTTGAATTAAATATTCCCAGGGTAAACGTTTCACAATAATAGGGGAAGTTTCCAAAATCATTCCCTTTCCCAATATGGAAGGTGTAACATCTTGTTCAATATGGGAATCAACAGAAAGAATAGGAGGTTCAAACTGTTGTGCAACTTGATGGTTTAGATTAGGGTTAAGATAAGGTTGCACATGCAGCTAGGAAAATAGAGGAGGATAACATAATGGTGTATTGGAAATAAATTCTTATTGTTGTTGGTGTTCATATGGTTGAATTTTCATGGGATATTTCCCTAGAGAAAAATATCCAAAGGATTCTTGAGGCCATGGAGACATTTGGCTCAAGGATGAGGGCCAAGGAGAGGGCCATTATGGCCATAAGATGGGGTATTGAATCAAAGGAGGATTATAAGTTTTCCATGGAACTGGAGGGTTGTAGATGTGTTTAGGAACCTGTTGCGAACAATAAATATTATTCCAAGTATTAAATGATGATGAGTTTTGAGTTATACCCGACGGTCGATTTATTTCCTTACTTGATTCCTTAAATACCTATTGAAATCCCGACAATGATGGAAAATAATTTGTTGAATGATTCTCCTTACACTGCTTCCATTCTTCCTGCAAATCATCTAATTGTAAATTTATAAAAGATTTTGTAGCTCCTATTTTTGTGGTAGATTCCAAAAATTCAGAAGAAAGTTCTCGAGAATTCTTACCGATCTTGGAGATTCCTCTTGAATAACTAATTCACAATTTACAAACATCATCATATGGTACATACTTCAAAGTACGTACCATATCCTCTACAAATTACTTCAAACTCAAATAAGAATGTATCTGGGTCTTCATTTTCCAAAACATGAAATTTTGGTAGTGCAGATGGGGAAATATTATGCATTTCAGCCACTCCTAGATCTTTGATAGGAAATTCAAAAGTAACAATGTTTTCCATTTCTTACCAAACTAAAAGAGGTTCTCCATGTACTACTTCAAGACTCCTTCTTTGAATGTTTCTTCTGACTAATTAGTAAAATAGATGCATTGAATGATTGATGTTAGCCTCAAACTCTTGATTGAAAAATGCCTTAAAATACCAATTTTCTATCTTCAACGAGACCACGGGTACATTTTTTAGCACATGAATAGTGTATATATATATATGTGTAGGGTGGGTGGGGGGCTATTACAACATTAAATAAAATGATAAACCTTAAAGAAAAAATGCAAGAAAGAAATAAATTCAAAGAACATAAAATTGCAGGAGAAACTAGGTGAAGAAATAGAAACCAAATGCAACAGGTCAACAAGGTCCATCCCCTAAGCGCCTCCCCGGAAACGGCGCCAAAATGTTGGGTGTGGTATAGGGTCTATAAATGTACCAACGTTTAGTTTTTCAATCCAAAGAGTTTGTGAACTTCGAGACGCAGCACTGGAAATGCCAGAGAGAGTCCCTAGTAACTTGCAAAGAAAATTCTAGTCTATCTTGCGATTAATCTCGAAAATAAGAGTAATCCTACACTAGTGCGAGAAACACCAATCCAAACAATTAAAAGCATGTGGGAAAGTAAAAGAAATCAATGAAAAAAGAAATTCTAATTGCAAGTAAACATAAGGGAAATCATAACTGGAAATCAAGAGGTGTCAGCACAATAACGAAAAGACTGTAAATGCTGGAATAACTTCAAAAGAAATTCAAACTATTTTTCTTGCACTAATTCTGCCTGCATTAATTCTTCTTGCACTAATTCTACCTGCACTACTGGATATTATAACGTGCTTGCACTGGTGCAAGCAAAAAATCTACTTGCACTAATTATGTGTAAGAACAATCCAGAAGTTAAAGGAAACCATAATATTAATGAAGAAATTATCAATTCAAACATCTAGTTTCCATATTTATAAATATTGGCTTAGCAAATGTAAAAAATCGCAGCTTTAAATATAAATTAATAGATCTTGATTAATTTACAGAATTGGAGTTAGAGCTCATAATGGTGGAGCCGATATTATGGATTCGGACAATTTGGAGGGCGCAATCATTGTTTAAAATATTTCAAGTGCAAGTATAATTAATAATGCAGTAAATGAAAATGAAACAAATTGTAGCAACTCAAATTAACCTTAAAACTAAATTCACGCAGCAAAAAAACAAGAATTGAAATGAAATTTAAAATATGAGAACGGTGTCGAGCTGGTCTAGTGGCCAACCCAGCCAACTCGCACCCTCTTTAAGTGCGTGGTTCACACAGAAATCGAAATCATTAGATGCAATAAATGAATAGACAAAGCATGAATACAAATTTGTTCAATTAATTAAAAAACACTCTTTTACATAATGCCGACATCGGCTAATCCCAGCAAGTAGGAGAAGCATTCCACATTGAAATCCACGTGCTGATACATTGTAACAATCTCTCCTCCCTTCTGTGCTATGCTTGCCTATGCGTGCTTCTACCCTCTGCTTAATTCATTGACTAAAATTGAGTAGTTAGGCTTCGAGCCATATCTCTTCTTTTATAAATTTTTTACATTCCAAAATTGGCATAAAACTAGCCAATCATTTGCAAACATCATGGGGATTGAATCCCAACTAATTATCATTAATAGAATATTAGTAAAACCATTTCCCTACTGAAATAATGGAGATTTACCACGAATTTCCCAAATCTAGGCATTTTTTAGAATTCTGGAAAAGTTGGTATTTTTAACAAACTTCCTCCAAAGCCCTCTTTGTATCTCCTTAAGCACTATGAATTTTTGAAAATGACCCGAGGCTTACTCAATTTCCTATGCTAAGAGAAAAAACCTATGTTTCATAATTATGAGATTCACTATGATCAACGTGGAAATCGAGGTCTAAATAGGCAGTCTGGAAACTGCTACAAATTTGGGGCTGTAGCATTAATTATTCTCTAAATATAAATATGTATGACCCGGTTGTGTCTTGGCTTATGTGGAAGTGTTCAAATGACATTTTTATCATAAACCTCCTTCAGATTCTCCCAGAAATGTGTCAATATATCAAAGCCCCAAATTGGTGGAGGCACGCTGTAAAACTTGCACTGGTGCAGGCATACTGTAAGAACTGAATTGGTGCAGGAATCTGTTACATAGTGTAGGAAAGTAATTATAGGTTCAAAACATGATCAAATCAACTTTAACCTAAAACATACAAACCTTTATTAAACTTCCATTAATGGTATTTTAATCCTGTTAAAACAAGATAATTAACAAATACTTGCAACAATAATCATTTAATCAAACAGTAGCATGAGAGGTTTTGAGTGAAAAAATGAGACAAAATTAAGGCCCAATAGTTGGTATCAAGCATGATTTATGGCTATCCCTGCATATTTTTTGCCACTAAAAACTCTGTTCTTGGAGTCATCTCTTTAAAGCACCATTACCTAGGTTTGTCAAAGAAGTTTGTTTCAATCATGCTCTTTGCATTTGCTTAGCTAATTGTTTCAAAGATCCTTCATAGCTATAGTCTTAGATGTTCAAATTTTCTCTCCTTCTATGATTGTAGTTATGTGTGCATCTTTAATTTTTTTGGTTCTTCATAATGAAATCCATGAAAGTTGAATAAGTTTCTTGCCTTTTTTTATTTCATTTAAATGTTTGCCTTGGATAATTATCTTATTTAAGTCTAAATCAAAGAGTTTAGGGTTTCCTCTGCCTTTTATTTCTTCTCTATGCTTATGATTCTTCTAACTCCCTTAGTTTAAGTATATGATAGAGAATTATTTACTTCTCTTTGTCAAACTTTGTTTCTCAAAACTAATGTCCATCTCATGATCCTTCAAACCTCAAAGATCCACCAACCAAGCTAGATTTTCCCTACAATACTCCCTGCTCCATTTATGAACCTATCATGACCTTGTTAGACTCCATTGCCCAATGACTTGAATTTTTCCTTGTTTATATCTAGTCCATATAAGCATCATACATAACCAAAAACAATAAACAAACCCAATATTTCATAACTAGCCTAAAATAAACCCTAATCAGCAAACAAGTTCACATCTTTGCACCTAATAGAGAGATCCCTCTCTAAATCCAGGAAGACTAGATCCTTAGATTCCAAAACCTGGTTTGATGTTACCCCTATCCATTTGCATCTCAATCAATATAGAAAATTACGGGAAGCTAACATAATGGCGATCACGGTGGGACTTCTGAGTACATAGTTTCCTGAATACCTCTTAAGACCCTTTAGACCCTTAGTTTGACTTAGAAAATCTAGTGAATCTACTGCCTCATCGCCACACTAACATAATGACGATCACAGTGGGACTTTGAGTCAAAAACATCCTAGGTATCCCTTAGGAATTTCCAAAATCTCAATTAAGCTTAGAAAATCAATTGGTATCCAAGAGTAGAAACTAGTTGCCTCACCATCCTAGCAAGATGATGACTTAGCTAGAGGATGCTCATTGAAACCTTACGGCTACATAAGGAAACTCAGAAAACCAAAAATAGTCCCTAGATTGATTTTTGTCAAAATTTGGTAGTGGACCATTATATACATACACTCAAAACTACAAAAACATCCACCTGGCGACTACAGTAGCCTCTAGTAGGCCCTTTTTCATCTCACTAGTCCCATAGGATTTCCTAGGATTTTGTCAAATCAGTCCCAATCAGTTTTTAAGGCCTAGTTGTACCTTGTGTGAATAAAATAAACACTAAGAGAGGTCAGCCTTCCAAAAACACTCCCAAAAATTTGTAGCCTCTTTGATTTTTGAGTAAGAGATCTGGCTTCACAAAGGATAAATACCAGATCTCACATGGACCCAGATCCTCCTATCATAATTGATGACCCAGAAAATATTCTGTGGCAAACTTCTAAAGCTGGAAACTCAACTGCTATTAGGAGAATTTATAGAGCAAGCTTCACACCAAACACCTTACAATTTCACAAGATCCTCCATTTGAATTGCACCATACCAAGAACCTATTTAGGACGAAGTCAAAAAGTAGGGTTGACCAAGCTGACCTTGAGCTCATAGATTTGCTACAAAGCTCCAGTAGAGAAGCTTCTCCTTCCACTCCACCTGACTTTCAGCTTCTCCATCATTTCAACTCTTTTCATCTCAAGTCTACTCATAATCAGTTTTCTGGTCCGAGTACCTCAGCTACACCCATTCATACCACCATTGTGCAAACCACCTCACTCCATCCTACTCCACCTCCTGTAAGCCCTCCCCTTGTAAATCAACCTTTGTTTCCATTTCCTCTCATCATGGCAGCTTGTTATGATCCTCTAGCTCTACCACAACCACTATTACCTTTTCCAAATGATTATCAGTCCAAGATCCCTCACTTCACGGGGACTGAATCTATTACTACCTAGAAACATGAAGATAGAATAAATGATACTTTTGAATACATGGAGATAGAAGAAGAAACCATGAAAATGATGATTTTTTCCCAGAGCTTAGGAGGAGAACCCAAGAAATGGTTTAAAAAATTTTCTCCCAACAACATACATGATCTCCCTTCCCTCTACCAAAATTTTATAAAGAAATAGGAAAGCAAAAAAAACCCCTTCCAAATCCTTTCTGAATATAACAATCTTAAAAGGAATCTGGGGTAAAGTGTTCAAGACTATTGCACTAGGTTTAAAAATGTTTATAATGCTCTCCCACCTCACAAGAAACCTCCCCAAGGCTTAGCCTTAATGAAATTTCTAGAGGGCTTTGATGTTGACATGGCCTATCAACTAAGGGAGAGAGATCCCCTAACTCTAGAAGACATGCAAAAAGGGGCTGTGAGTGTAAAGGCCAACTTAATTGAGAAAAGAGCTAGGATGAGATCAGATAAGAGAGTAACCTATAAAGATGAAACAATACCTTCTACCTCATCTTCTGACACCAAAATTGACTCCCTAGTTAGGACAATGGAGAGAATGATGGAAAAAATTAGTTTGAATGAGAGAACACCTTCTAGGGAAAACCAAGTCAATCCTAAAAATAGGAATAGGAATCAAAATTTTAGAAGAGACCCTCCCCAAATCAGACAAAGAGAAAATGACCAATAAATTAGACCCCCTTTCCAAGACAACTATGAAGATGAAGAGGAGAGAGAGTCAAAGCAGTTGGAAGAAGACCATGTAAATGTCATAGGTTTTGATGATGAGGATAATACTTTTCTTACCGAAGAATAAAAAAGGATGTTTTCTTCAAAACCAAATGAAAAATCATATGAAGATTGCAAATATTATAAACTAGGATTTGAGAATGCCATAATGGAAGTCCATAGGAAATATGACCTTAGGAGAAAAAAGAATCAAGATGTTCCTAAAACAAATCAGTCAAACACTACTATTAGGAAAACCCCTGAACATATTCCTAAAAAGACAATGGAAAACACAAATGCTATGGCTGATAAATCTGATCTAAACAAACTAAAAAACAGTCAACCTAGCAATGATTCAGTAAAAAAGTAAAAATATTAAAAAATAATAAAATAATAAAACTACTTTTTCAACTCGTATTTTAAACTTATCTCCCAAAATTTACTCGCTGAAATTTAGAACTCGCTACACTTCATCCAGGATAATTTATAAACAGACAAATTTCATGATCTCGTTTATTATTTTAAAATGAGAAATACATAAAAAACGTGATTGTAATCACGTTTTTTTATGTATTTCTCATTTTTCGTGTAGTAGGACCCATCAAAATTATGCAACATGGGTACTCCTTGGATGGGGAATTAAATTACACATCCAACGAGTACTCCTGCTCAAAATTTGAGTAAAAACTTTGGGAGATAAGTTGAAAATATGAATTGAAAAAGTAGTTTTTTCATTTTTCCCTCTAAAATTTGATGATGTCATCAAATCTTATTATATTTTTTCCACTATTATTTTATAATTTTCTTAGGAGGCCCATTTTAGACCTCAAAATTCCCCTAATGGGGATGATACTGACACTTTAAACTTAACTGATGATAAACCAGAGATGTTGCTTGCCCCTGAAGTGGAGGGAAAATATCAAGAAGGAGTTGTCCCTCCTTTCTATGTCAGTCTGAACATACATGAAAAAATTCTACATAATGCTATGCTAGACTCCGGTGCCTCACACAACCTCATGCCAAAGGTTGTGATGGAGAGATTAGGCCTAGAAATCACAAATCCTTACAAAGACTTGTATCCTTTTGATTCAAGTATGGTTAAGTGCCTAGGCCTAATCAAGGATCTGTGTGTCAATCTAGCACAAATCCCTGCTAAAAGTCTAGTCATGGACATAGTTGTTGCTGACATCCCCACAAAATATGACATGCTTTTATCTAGGTCATGGGGGGCCAAAATCCAAGGTAGCCTTCAAATGGACATGAATTATGCCACCATCCCAGTCTTCAATCAAACAAGGAGGTTATACTAGGAATCCCACATGAAATATATGGTGAGTAGCATAGATAGGCCAAATAACACACCAGTTTATTCCATTCACTTAGACCTTGAATCATTCATCTTGTACAATGAAAATGATATCAATGAACAAGTGAATCACAATGAAGGAGAACTAAGTCCCCCATAACAACCAAACCAACTCTCTAATCAAGAAAATGACACCCAAAAATCTAGCAGCCCCGAAGTACAAAAGAGTGAAAAATCTGAAATTGACACCATTTGGCATATGAGCTTTGAGGGCTCTTATGGTAAGGCTGGCTCAGGAGATGGGGTTTGGATCCACAACACATATAAAGGCCATTCCTATAGGCTAGATTTCCAATGCACCAATAACATTGCAGAATATGAGGCTCTCCTTATTGGTTTAGATTTACTTAAAGACCTCAAAGCCAAGATAATCTCAGTTCAAGGAGATTCAAAACTGATCATTAGACAAATAAAGTGAGAATATTCAGCCAACAACCCTAGACTGAGAGAATATAGAAATTTTTCCCTAGATCTTCTCAAAACCTTTGAGAAGTATGAGCTCACTTTCATCCCTAGAGCCCAAAACTACCTTGCCAATGAGCTTCCTTTTGCTACCAGCAATTGCCCATTACCTTATGAAAATAAAAAATACCTAATCAAATTTAAAAACAGGCCTACTGTACCAGACAAATTGGACCATTGGAAAATGTTTGAGAGTGATGACAAAATAGATGATTTTCAGCAATCTAGAAATGAATTTGCAAGCATAAAACAAAGTTTAAGATTTGAGATAAATAGTTTTCCTGAAGATGAAACTCCCAAAATAAAGTTGTCCTTTGATGCTGACATAAGCCACATTTAGAATCCTTGTCTTGTAGAAATATTTGATAAATCAGATCAAAGAGAACTTGAGGTTTTGCAATGCAAAGATGACACCTTGCCAAGAGGCCTTACACCATCAAAAGAGTTGTTTGATTTTCATGATGTAGATAAAAAAACAAAAGGTAGAATCCACTGATACAAATGTAGAAGAATGTAACATTGGAGGGATGAAAGAGCACAAAATAGTCAAGTTGTCCAAAACTCTCCCTCCTCACACAAAATAGAAATACATTGGGCTTTTTAAAGAATTTAAAGATGTGTTCACTTGGGGGTATGAAGACTTGAAATCCTATGACACTAAAATCATTCAACACAAAATTCCTCTCAAGGAAAATCATAAACCATTCAAACAAAAATTGGGAAGGACTAACCCTGTCTTATTACCTTCATTTGAAAAAGAAATCAAAAATATGTACGATGCTGGGATCATAGTCCCTATCAGATACTCAGAATGGGTGTCCAACCTTGTATCAATTAGGAATAAGACTGGGGAAATTACGGTTTGCGTTGATTTCAGAAATTTGAACAAGGTCTCCTTAAAGGATAATTACCCCTTGCCTAAAATGGATCACATACTCCAAAAAGTAGTTGGCTCACAAAGAATCTCATTACTAGATGGCTTCTTAGGTTTTAACCAATTTCTGGTCTTTCCAAGTGACCAACTAAAAACTGCTTCCACTACACCTTGGGGTACATTCATGTATGTTAAAATGCCATTTGGTTTAATGAATGTAGGGGCCACTTTCAAAATGGTAATGGACATAGCTTTTCCAGAAGACATAGGTTACTTCATAGTCATATACCTTGATGAAATCATTGTTTAATCTAAGACTGATGAAGAACACTTAGTCCACTTGAGAAAAGTTTGACTGATGAAGAACACTTAGTCCACTTGAGAAATTTTTTTGAAAAGTGGAGAAAGTATGGCCTATCTCTGAATCCTAAGAAAACTCTGTTTGGCCTTTAAGAAGGAAAACTCTTAGGCCACATCATCTCTGAAGAAGGAATCAAAATAGATCCCAAAAGGATAGAAGGAATCTTACAAATTAGCCATCCGAGAAACATTAAAGAGCTGCAATATTTCATTGGAAAGATTAACTTCCTAAGAAGATTCATCCCCAACCTTGCTGAACTCCTAAGGAATATCACAAACATGTTGAAAAAGGAAGTAGGAGTGAAGTGGAATATGGAAGAAAAACAAACATGTTGAAAAAGGAAGTAGGAGTGAAGTGGAATATGGAAGAAAAACAATCTTTTGAGCTGGTAAAACAAGCACTCACACAAAAACTAGTCCTAACAGTCCTGAATTCACCAAGGATTTTAAAATATTCTCATTTGCATCTGAACATACCGTGGCAGCAGTATTATTGCAAAAGAACATCATGGGGAAAGAAAAACCCACATCTTTCTTCAGCAAGGCCTTGAGGGATGCTCCTCTAAAGTATAATCATGGAAAAGCAAGCATTTGCCATAATCAAAGCTTTGAAAGATTTTAGAGTTTATATTTTGCATTCACATGTCATAGATTTTGTCCCACACATAGTTGTCAAAGACATACTTAATCAAGACCTTGATGGTAAAAGGGGCAAGTGGATTGCTACTATCTTAGAATATGATTTAGAAATCCGACCCACTAAATTGATTAAAGGACAAGGACTTGCAAAACTTATGGCTGAATCAAATTTCCAAGCTTTAGACATGAATATGGTTGATGTGTTAGAGGAGACATAAGAATTCGCAACTCCATAAATTGAAGAAATGTTTTTAAATTCATCTTGGTATGCTAATATCATTTATGTGCTTCTTTATCTCAATGCTCATCCTTCTCTGTCAAAGACTAAAGCTAGATTCTTAAAACAAAAAGCTCTAAATTTCTGCATTTTAGATGGAGTATCGTACTGGAAGATTTATATTGGTTTGTTACTTAAATGTTTGCTTGAAGATGATGCAGAAAGGATTATGCATGAATTTCACGAAGGGGAATGCGGAGGTTTCCTCTATTGGAAGACTACAGCCAACAAGATTCTTAGAGTTGGCTAATATTGGCCTACCCTTTTTCCTGATACTCACAAACTAGTCATGACTTGCCATAAGTGCCAAATCTTCAATGGAAAAAAGAAAACTTCTACCTTTTCCTTTGCATCCCATCAGTATTGAAGCTCCTTTCCAACAGTGGGGGCTGGACTTCATTGGAGAAATCCATCCTACCTCATCTGCCCAAGATAAGTGGATCCTCACTACCACTGATTACTTCACCAAATGGATAGAGGCCATCCCTTCTAGGAAATCCAATGACTTAGTTATTATCAAATTCCTTGAAACCAACATCTTGTCCAGGTTTGGTTGCTCTAGAAAGATCATTACCGATAATGCTGGTGCCTTTACATCTAAAAAAATGGTGGAATTTTTTTATAAATATCACATCACACTAGGACACTCCACTACTTATTAACCGCAAGGAAATGGACTAGTTGAGTCCTCTAACAAGAGCTTGGTGAACATCACCAAAAGGCTCCTAGAATAAAATCAAAGGTCATGGCATGACAAACTAGTGCATGCACTATGGGCTGATAGACTAATCACCAAGAAATAAATTGGTATGTCTCCCTATCAACTAGTATATGGCATGGATGCAGTATTCCCCACCTCATTGGGAGTTCCAGTCATGAAGCTCCTTCAAGAGGTACAATCAGAATAAAATGACATGCAAATAATACTGAACCAAACCATTCATTTGCAGCAGTCAACGGAGGAAGTTTACAAAAGAAAAAAAGAAATACAAGACAATATCAAGAAAACTTTTGATAGGAGAACCAAGGAAAATCATTTCCAAATTTGAGACATAGTTCTGAAACGAGATTCAAGAAGGGAAGACGAGGGCAAACATGGCAAGTTTGAAAATTTATGGAAATTCGCTTACATCATTCATTCAGTTAGGGGTAACAATGCTTTCTTTCTGCAAGAGCTTGATGGAGTTGAAATGTTTGGAGGTCCTATTAATGGAAGGATGCTCAAACACTACTTTTGTCAAGATTCCTGAACTTTGCATATAGTGCTCATTGTACATAAAATAAATTTATTAAGATGATGATGTTGATGTTGATAAATTTTTTTTTTTTTTTTTCAGACTACTAAGATCACAGCTTCAAGCAAGCATCAACAAATAAAAAGAGGTAAAAATCTGCCCAATGGATGAGGCACTTGCCTCCATGAAAACCAAGATCTAAAGTTCTGGACACCTCTTGAAAAAGAGTTGGCCTCCCCAAGTGGAGCCACTGTTAGTCATCAGTAATCTTTTGCTTTGAATGGATGACTGAATACTTATCCTAGATTTCTAGAAACAAATTTCATAAACATTATGAGTTTTAGAAATATCACTGCCTTCATTATCCTTAGGATAAAATTTTCACTTTCTTATCATCCTATCATGTCAAAGTTAGCTCACTACTCCTTGAAGACCCATCATGGACTCATGACATTCATTATTCATCATGCTTTGTCAAATTTACCCTCAAAACATTTTTTTTTACTTTCCCCTACAACCCTCCCCAACCAACTAAAGATCACTTATCAAAGCAACTTTGTTGTCCTTCCAAAAACACCCCAAGCATGAATGATCTAAAACTACTTTTAGATTCTTTAAACAGATCAAGTACATTGGATTTTTTTTTTTTGTATCGTCAATACAGTAGTTTATCATAAAATCTGTCTCACACTTGATAGAGCCCAAGTTCTAGGTTTCAGTCCAAAATCCAAATCCCATAGAGCCTCCACTAGGACACCTAGGGTTTTATGAGTCTTAGGGTGGATTTGGTACCCTTCAAATCTCTTTTTTATACCTACCAGGAGACTTCTTTCAGAAAAGGAAAGAGACAAGTAACTTGGTCCAAAAGTAATAAAGAGATCCTTTAAATGAAGGTCTTCGATCTGAAGCATAAATATGGTAAGGGGATAGCTACCCCTTGCTCACTTTTCTGCTAGGAAGAGAAAAAAGGGCCAACATATCAGATATGAGGTAAGGTAAAAGAAGGAAAAATCATCACAGGAATATCATCAGTAAAAAAAATCAGCAAGCATATGTTTTAGGAAGATTAGGATTGGTAGATGTTTTTTGGCCAAACAAGGAAAAAATGCTAGGGTTGCAAGGGAAAAGGTTACCTAACTCCATCAATGCACAATTGAAGGTTTTTATAGAAATGATAAAAGAGTTTTGATAGGTTTTTTAGAACTTAGAAGATAATACTGTTTATCTTTTTCTGAGTAGCCCCCAAACCCAAGAATTTGGAGAAAACGATAAAATGATCAAAATATGATAGAGCCTCCTTGATCATAGCAGATGGCTACCAAAGAAATTTAAGCTAACTCTCTAGGGATTTGCCAAAAACATCACTGTTTCACCTGCACTAAAAAGAGAAATGGCAAAGAATAATCAGTTTAAAGAGCTAAGTCTCCCAAATGTAAATCAGAGGTCCTCAAAGTGAATAAGAGAATTCAAGCATAAGGTTGAGTCTCTGAAAATGCCCAAGTCAAACCCATGTCATAGTATGGTTTGTTTTTATTATTGGCAAAACAAACCTATTACTACCTTAAGAAATAGGAAAAGAGGAGAAGAAATAGTCTTCATGTCACCAGCAGTCAACGAATACCAAGAAGGTTAAAGGTAGGTGTTTTTATGACAAAAGCATGCCCAGGAAAAATGGGTCAGTACCCAAGTTATCAGAAATAAGAAGGGTGAAAAATACATCAGAAAATCAACACCACAAGAAAGAGAAAAAGTGCCCTGAGGAAGTTTCTCAAAGCCCTCCAAAAGATAAAAGTTATGAGACAAATAAAAAAGGATTGGGACATAGTAAAAGTGGGTTTTGTGGTGTGATTTATCTTTTTCAAAAATATAAAGTTTTTTTAATTCATTGATTTTCTCATTCCCGCACTTGGCAAGGAAGGAAGGGGCTCCAAAGAGAAAATCGAGGGTTTCTGGGCCGTTCTGGGCAAATTTTTCAGGCACTGCACAAAACCTAGGCTCTGCACAAAAAGGGAGCTGGCGCTTTGAAAACTGCCATCCTCCCCATTCATTTTTTCACGGCGCTATGTAAAATATTCTTCGGCGCTATGCAAAACTTAGCTGCTGCACAAACACAGGCCTAGTCCTCCCGAAAATCGGCAAACTCTGCCTCTGGCCTGACACTTTGCCCAGTTCTGCCAGGGTGCTATGAAAAATAGGCAGCCTGACTCGCCCATCTCACCTGACCAACATGCAGGGGGTGCCTTTTTCCTCCGGGTACTACGCAAACAGACAGCCTGATTCGCCCAGAAGGTGTGCAGACTGCCCAGCACTACGCTAACTGCCATTCAAGCTCTCAGTCGTTGCGCAAACTACCCGACCTAAAAGCTTAGGAAGAGGCACTGGGAAAAGTCTAGAAATGTGCCAAAGGTGCGAGAAATACCCCTGGTGCATAAATTCATCCTTTAAGGTGCCTCCAAGACTAAAGAGAATTGAGGAAAGTGGTAAGTGACATTTCCTTTTGATTCCCCAAATCAAATTTGCAAAATAATCTTGTTTTTAGTGGTTGAAGTAAAAACCCTAGGAGGGTGAAACCCTAGGTCAAAATCAAAAGGAAAATTGGCATTCTTAAAACCAAATTTGATAGCAGGGGTCTGGGGGGGATTAAGGCTGCCACTATATTCATGATTCAACTCCTCAAGCTACAAAAACCACTCAAAATCTCAAAATTCATCTCCTACCTAAAGTTGACCTCATCTTCATTCCTCACTTGGTTTTTCCACTAAACCTCAATTTTCAAATCAATTTCTCCCATCACCATGTTAGATATGGAAAACAATAGTGGTAGTCAAGGATATCAAAGGCCTTAAAAAACAAAGCACAAGGGAGGGAAATTTAATAGGTTGGAACCCCAAAGTACAGTAGTTATCACATCCTCTCCTAGGATCTTTTCATGCTTTCAAAACACAAGGTGCTTTTAGTTTGTGAAAGAGTCAAGTAGGCGAAAAGAAATCCTGAGCTTACAAGGCTCCTCATCCTTAATTTGCACAACAAACATTCAGACCTTGCAGGGGTAAAATTTGAGATTTCAGCAGTGTCCTATCTGAAGCCACTGGTATCCCTTCAGTGGGTGAGAAATGGTTCAAGAATGGTAAGGTAGATAGAGATTTATTTTTACCATTTATCAAAAGGAGGTATATAGAAGGCAGTATCATAGTTTTTCCTTTATCACATATCAAGCACAGGTATGCACCCTTGATGTTGGCTATCATGAAATACTTCACCTGTGAGGGGAGGTACTCTAGGTTCTATACCTATCATCTTAGACACCGTATGAATTTCATAAGGGTTAAGGCACTAGACCTACCCTATTATCTCTACAAGAGTGTTATGAAAATGTGTTATGTTTTCCAAAGGAGGAGTTACCCCCAACAAATTTATAGCTTGTTCCACCATTCCTTGATCAAGATGGTGTTTTTACATCAGCTAGAGCAGCAGGGTGTACCTTGGGATTTTTTCATAAACAATGAGTTCTTCTCAAGCCCACAACATCCTCATCAAACTAATCTGCCATCCTCATCTACACAAGTGCCCTCACCACAGGCATACATCTATTCCTCCCCTTCTCTTGATGCATCAGGTGAAGCAGGGAGTGGAAATCAAGGATCACATAGAGATCAGGGTGAAGGTGAAGAATTCAGTGAAGCAAACACAAAAATATATGAAGAAGAGGCAGAGGATATGGGAACTGATGAAGGAAACAATGATGAAACACAAGGCAATGAAAATAATGAACAAACAGATGACAAAGGAGATGATGGAGACAGTAGGGAGGAGCAGAAAGATGAGGAAAGAAGTCAGAAAATCACACAGGATAGCCAAGGAAATATTCATGACAGTCATGACAGCTGTCATGACTGTAATGACACTAATCAGCTTCTAGATGACCAAGGAGAGAACTTGAGTAAAGAACAAAGCCAAGATGAGGCTGATGGCAGTGATGAGGGTCAAAACAATGATGGAAACATAGTCAAAACCACCATTATCACCACTCACACATGCACATACTATAGAGGACAAAGAGATGTGTTTGCTGCCTCAAAAAGGCAAAGGAACACCTCTTCTCAAGCTATCAAAATAGTGGACAAGCGAAAGGAAAAGATGGAAAAGATCAAGCAACAGGTAAAAGTGAGGAGGAGTAAAAGGACAATGAAAACTACTCAAGTGCCTGAGCTCATTGACTTAGACAGTGATAATGAGATTGAGGGGAAGACCACTAAGATGTTACTAGAGAAAGATGCACAAATCTAGGAGTGGGAGAAATATTTTGAAAGAGCCCAGCGCATCATTCAGTATTATAAGAATGACCATGAGTACTTCAAGAATATCAAGAGAGACCTTGGTCTCCAAAAGAAGATGACCAAGCATTACACAAGGAAGAGCAGGTTTGCAAGTGCCAAACTCAAGGAGGCTCTCCTTAAGGTAAAAACCCTAAAAAGGGAAAATGGGCATAAAAACCTTGGAATTTTGGCTGAGGCTTCTTAGCAATTATCTAACAACATCTAAGGAGGGTCTCCACCAATTTTGAAGGATTTTGGAGAAGATTTTGTTTTTTAGGAAATTTTGGCCTAGTTTGCGCAATGCCACTTGCACTCCACAAAAATACGGGGCATCTTCAAGAGGAAAAATTGAAATTTTTGGATTTCTCATGAACTTCACATCATCCACACAAAATTTCATAATATTTGGAGTTGTTTTGACCCCTCAAAATGTCAAAAAACACCTCCAAAATCACCTTTCTGCCCCTCTTTTAGGCCTGGTGCTGCACAAACAACAGTTTGCGGGTTTAAAATTTCTTATAGGGTTACAAGATATGGATCAGGAACCCACAAGTATTTTTGGAAATTATACTCTTCAAGCTTTCGAACAAGCTATCACGGAGCCAAATCTGACATCAAGAAGCGTTCCAAAACTTGGTTGCAAAACAACCTATTTTATGCAAAAGTGGCGCTCCACAAACAGACTGTGTTTGCCAAAAAGTCAACAAAAGACACTAATTAATGGAAATATAGTTTTTAAATATTTTCTTGGACAAATAAATCCAGATTTGATTGCAGAGTTATATTTTGATTTTTTTCATTTATTATCTTATCTACTATGTGTCTTGGGCCTTGCATGGTCATTAAGCACATTTATGACATTTATGACAAAATTAGGTTTTCTAGAAGCCTCTTATGGTTTCCACCTCCTCATTTTCTCCATAAATAGAGCATGAGGCTCTTATGTATTTGGTTGGATTTTGATGACTTATTCTCAAGTAATACATAGTCTCTTGGAGTTTTCAAAAGAATTTGATGTCTTGGAGCTCATGCATGCCCTGATTTGTTTGTTGATGGAGGAGGATTGTTTGTAGGATCCATAAGCCTGGTTGATGGTGATGTGTTTCTCTTTTGTTCATGTTTTCTAGTTTTTCATTATGTGTCCATATTTCTCTGTTACATTAGGACAAATAATTTGGACTAAGACATGTTTTCTGATGGAACCTTAGATCTGTTTGTTCTTCACTGCCTTAATGTTTTCTTCTACTAGGATATGTTAGAGAATTCATCTTTTTCTCTCTAAGGATTTCCTAAGCTTGTCTATTTCTTGAATGGTTTAGATAATTTAGTATCAAGCATGATTTATGGCTAGCCCTACATATTTGTTGCCACTAAAAACTCATATCTTGGAGTCATCTCTTTAAAGCACCATTACCTAGGTTTGTTAAAGAAGTTTGTTGCAATCATGCTCTTTTCATTTGCTTAGCTAATTGTTTCAAAGAACCTTCATAGCTATAATCTTAGACGTTTAGAGTTTCTCTCCTTCTGTGATTGTAGTTATTTGTGCATATTTAATGTTTTATGTTCTTGATAACGAAATCCATGAAAGTTGAATAAGTTTCTTGCCTTTCTGTATTTCATTTAAATTTTTGTCTTGGATAATTATCTGCTTTAAGTCTGAATCAAAGAGTTTAGGATTTCCTTTGCCTTTGATTTCTTCTATATGCTTATGATTCTTCTAACTCCCTTATTTTAAGTATATGATAGAGAATTCTTTACTGCTCTTTGTCTAAATTTGTTTCTCAAAACTAATGTCCATCTCATGATCCTTCAAACCTCAAAGATCCACCAACTAAGCTATATTTTCCCTACAATACTCCTTGCCCTATTTATGAACCTATCATGACCTTGTTAGACTCCATTGCCCAATGAATTGAAGTTTTCCTTGTTTCTATCTAGTCTATCTAAGCATCATACCCAACCAAAAACAATCAACAAACCCAATATTTCATAAGTAGCCTAAAATCAACCCTAATCAACAAACAAGTTCACATCTTTGCACCTAATAGAGAGATCCCTCTCTGAATCCAGGAAGCCTAGATCCCTGGATTCCAAAGCTTGGTTTGATGTTACCCCTGTCCATTTGTATCTCAGTCAATCTAGAAAATTACAGGAAGCTAACACCTACCACAACTGAATCACTTATAATGGTCCTCCATATGTTCTTTTTATTCCCTTCGTTCTCTCTGTTGACGTCGCTGAATGATTCACATATTAAATACATTATTTCTATTAAATGATAAATGTATTTAAAATATATATATATATATATA
Organism: Pinus albicaulis; assembly: GCA_034641835.2. Lineage (NCBI taxonomy): Eukaryota > Viridiplantae > Streptophyta > Pinopsida > Pinales > Pinaceae > Pinus > Pinus albicaulis. The sequence goes on along the minus strand of CM076582.1, from coordinate 1,340,339,088 downwards.
TATATATATAGATATATATATATATATATATATATATATATATATATATATATATTTTTGAAAAAAAAATAAAAAATTTGATTCACTCCAAAAAACAGTTACGCACCATTACTGGTGACTACTTTTTGATCGCGCAATGTGCTCGATGCACATGGAAAATGTTCGCGTACAAAAAAAAAGGAATAATTTTGTGTGGTGCATTGACCAAACTATATGCCCCGGGGTGGATATTTTGGTGAACACACCACACAACAAAATTTCATGGTCAATGGTGTGGTCTTGTAAATGACCTCACTGTTGACTATGTAATGTTGTCAGGCGGGCGGTGCATTTACCTAACTATCCGCCTCGAGGTGGTTAAGTTTGGTCAAGGCACTGCCCTCTCGAAAATATTACATAGTCAATAGTGTGGTCGTTTGAATGACCTCACCACCATGTTATTTTTTAAATTTCATCGTTGCAAGTTTTCTCGGTACCGCACCAAAACCCAATGCAGTTTCTGTTAACATCATTCGTAGTGCAACCTATAAATTTACAGGCACCACCGCGAACTATGCGAACCAAACAGATCAAATGCACCGTGCATATTTTTTTTTTTTTAACTGTTAATTTTTAGTTAATTTCAAATTTTAATCTTCTAAAAGGTTTCGTTATTGAGAAACAAGAAAATTACCTATACATTTTGACGTTGAGGAAGCATACTTGTTAAAAAATTTAAGAAACCAAATTTTCCCACCGTTTTCGAAAATTTTAACTCCACACAATGGGATATGGGCAGAAATAATGTGTAAAATGGGAGCACCGATGGCAGGGCGCCTCACAGAAGACAAACTCACACTCATGCCTGAGAGGTCTAGAGCACTAAACAAGTAAAAATGAGGTCTTTACAGTCGGTAATTTTTTTTAAGTAACCCTTTTTCGGTGTGTAGGATTTTGAGATGCACCGAGCGGTTTTATCAATGGTGCACCACACATTCTTACAGTGCATTGGAATACAAAGACACATCGGGCCTGTTTATACATAGAGCATCGATGCACTAGAGTCCTTAGTCACACCGAGCAGGTTTGTATGCAGAGCACGATTTTTCAGTGTGCCAATTTTTAGTACGCACCGGTGCGGTTTATGATGAGAAACACACCACACAAAAAGACATCCACAAAAACCTTCACCAACCAACCTCCTCTAGATACCTCCATTACAAATGGACATTTGGGATATTTTTATAAGGGATTCCTTATAAAAATCTGCTAGAGGGTCTTTTCCTTGTAGTGTGCCCTCCAAAGAACCTGTTATCACTCCAATAATTCTCGAGAGTTGTTAGATTTTTTATTTTTCTTTAAAGAATATTAGAGGTAACCACAAACCTAATTTTAAGCCTTAGGATATAGCCTTCCTAATGCTCAGAGAGGGCTCTCTCTGTATGATTTAACTTTGTTGAATGTATTTGATTTTAGGCTAGTTATGTAGGGTAAATTGGTTTTGGATTTTGATTTGATTTGGTGGTGAAATCACTTACTCAGATGAATAGATGTAGATCTATATTCCATTGGGCTAATGGACTCAATGTGTCAAGCAGTCAGATCACGATAATGTTCTAAAGGGAAATGTTTACAGGGAAATATAGTTGTGTTTGTTCAGATCTTTAAGGCTGATGGTGAAAATGGTTTTAATCAGGGTAAGGGAGCAATTAAGGGTTTTCAAATCTGGATAATGAGTGAAAAGGTAGAGGTCAATCGAAACTAGGGAGCAATTAAGGGTTCCTTAATCTAGATATCAGTGGAAAAAAATGTAAATGATAAATAGTTCAAGACACGGTGCTTTTAACATATTCTGAAGTAACAGTTCTTGATTTATCATTTAGATTTAGTACAACATTCAAGTATGAATGAAAACCATAAGAAATTGACAAAGAAACAAGTGAAAATACTTCATTGTAGTGGCCCAACACATGAATCCTGTAATATAATGCTTTATTCCTTTAATCCAGTCTATTGACTTGAAATTGGTACAATCACCCTTAGGTTCATAATAGTATAACTATATAAATGTTCAGCAATTCATCCACCCTTAACACTTCCAAATGAGAATTATTTATACAAAAACTCTTTACAAAATATCCTAAAACAAACTTAGGAATTATTCATGGAAAAGAAATATCTTCATGCAAGAAGATAGTGACAACTTTCTAACTAATGCTAATTGTCCATGTTTTTATTGAAATTACTAGTTTTTTGTCTTTACTTGTCGATATTTTCTCTCTTTGTTGTGAAACGAAGCCTGCAGCTAGACAATGAAGTGTCCTTCACGCTGGCAGCTTTATCTCTGGTATGTAATTTCTGATTTGACATTAAAATTTGGCCTAAAACTGATACTCTTTTACCTTATACTCTTTTATCTGATACCCTTTCACTTTTTTTATCTGCAAAACTGTAACTGTAAATGTGAAAACATCATGCTCTGTTTTGTTTTTACTACTTTGTGCTTACTGCAATTTGATTTCACAATAAATCAGTCAAATATTCCCAAAGTTCTACCTCTGGAAATTGTATCATCATCATCCTTTTGAAAATCTCATCAGCTTCTGTATACTTTGAGAATGTGGGCTTGTTGATAAATATGTGTTTTACCTCATGCTGTAGGTAAAACAAATTTTCCAAATTCTTGTAGATTACCTTCCTTGTTAGAATACCATGTGATGTAGGTAGATTAACCTGGTCCTTCGCAACTTCTCTCATTTTCCTTTCATAGTCATCCTGCTTCTTTAGATTTTCATGAATAACTAATGGATTTGGAAGGCCTTTCTACCTTAGGACATCAAATTTCATCATAAACCTAGTAATGGAAACTTCCATGTTTTGGCATTTCTCCTCTAACTATATCATCAAATTATTTTTAGAATTTACCTTCCTAACTTCTAGGATGGTTTTTATTTTGTCATTAATACCTATTTCTTCTAACTCTTGACTATTCTAAGAATTTAGAAACTTGATGATTTCAAGACGTTCTTCTTTTATCTTTTGAATGGCCTATTTTGCTGATTTGACTAAATATTTTTTCTCATATATAACCTGTATTGACAGCCAAATATCATTGACTGCTTCAATGATATTGGCCCATAGCTGTTCTCTAATTTGAGCCATGAGTTCTTTCAATGCTAGATATTTTTCTAACTTCTTCAACTTCTCATTTAATCTATTTTCTCTTTGTTCTTCATTTTTATGCATTATATTGGAAAGTTTCTTTTCATCTTCAAGACTTTTAAGCTATTCTTTAAGTTTGTTAATCTCATTAGTTTGAATAGACATGTCTTGCATAGATTTTACCAACTTTATTGCTTCATCTGAATGTTGTGTTGCTATTGTTGAAGATTTTGTTGCTGAAGTTGTTAATAAAGGAACAGGTAATTTTGTAGCCATGGGGTCTGTTGTAGCATAATTTGACTAAGCTAAAATCCAAGAGACGTTTTGAGTAATTCAAGGTTGTTGAGAAACAGTTATTAAAATTTAAGAAGAACTCGAACATGTTCAAGAAGATATTCACAAGCTCAACACATGATGCTCAATGATTGACCTCATCTCATGTCTTGGATATGTTTCATGGCTCAATGTGCCAGCAAATTAAAAGGTACAAGCATGAAATTTCGAGTCTTCATGGAGGGGGAAAAAATCTGAGAATATCAGTAAAAGAGAGCCCAACTCTATGAGATTATAATTGAGGAGAAGGACAAGAAGGAGAAACATCTCGAGCTATTATTTGAATTGACTGAACTTACAAATCCTTTTGCAAGTTGGCAGATGGAAACAATTGACTTAGCATCTCCGAATCATACACTAGCTACAAGTTTCATGGATGATGAGGTTAATGTGCTTACTATATATATATATATATATATATATATAATGTCAGATCTTTCAGATAAGATTGAAGATCTAAATGTGATGATGCCATCTCCACCATTGTCTGAAGTTTTTCAATTTCTTTATAATTACAAGAGCCTTTCTCAAGATTAAAATGTTGTATGGATTTGAATTCCTCTTATAAAGTGGCAACAACGGCAAGAAATGGTTTTGATCGGTCAAATCTACCAGCAAATACTTCCAATGGTAGCATAACACATCTTGGTGTGGTTGGCAGAGACCTGAAACACCCAGCATCGAGATTTTATTTGAGAGTGGAAAATTATTTGCATAGAAAACGTAGATCTTCACAGTCCATGATTTTCGATTTCAAATTGCGGGGAAACAAAAGAAAATTTTAAAATTTCGCGATCTGGGTTTTTTTGAAAAACATGCCCAATTAACTTTATCAATGGAATTTTTTAAAAATTCAAAGCGGTTTAAGAAATTTCGTCAGTTCTTCTAAGGAAAGTGTTTCCAGAAACGTCCTACAAAAATGGGTTTGATTCATTATATGGAAATTCGATTGGCATGATGACCGTTTCCTTCTCAGATGATCACTTGGAATTCATATGATGTTTAAATAAAAATCAGTACATTTCAGATTGTAATTTGAGTGCATACAAACCCAAAGATCAATGAGACTATGCGTGATAAAGAAGGGAAGCAAATGCATATAATGTAGCAATAGTCTATCTCAAGAAATAAATCAACGACTTGGATCATCCGGCCCAGATCCTATGGTTTTGTAGCATCACAAAATGCTCAGGGCTTATTTGAGATAGTGCCCCCGTAGAATGGTTTGGCTTAAAAAATTATTCACAAATTGACGGCTATGATGCAATGCGGCATCACTCAGCCTCGTCTCAAGAAACTACTATAGGTGCTTCCGTAGGCAGTAATTGGTTTTCAAAACCATGTTTGATTTCGTCAATAATGCATACGAGTATAACGATGGGACCGAAAATGTACTATTCATCCTTCTTTAACTTGAAATAGGGTGAGGTTCTATTTTGGTTTTATATTATATATTATATATATAATATTAAAACAATTATTTTGTAAATTTAATTAATTCCAAAATTTCCTAAACTACTTCAAGAATCAGTTTTAAAACTAATCGTAGTAGTTAGGAAGTCCGATTAGATGGCAGATGTAAAAGCAGAGGCAAGAAGATGGGAGTGGTACAAGTTTTGGGACCTCCAGATAACAATTTTTGTATTAATATTTCAAATTATTAATGAATGAAAACCAAGCTTATGGAATTTGCCGATATTGATCTGTCTTCTAGATTACGTGGTGTGTTTTCTGTCTCTGAATAAAATGAAGTAATGAAGCTGCAGGTCTCTTTTTAAGTGTGTAAATAAGATTTAAAACCCTTAATAGGCACTCCTTCATTTTAACTGTTCCTTTTCTTATAATTCTTCTGAAGTTTGAGGTGATAGATCCTGTACAACAACATATCAGTTTGGGCTTCTTTCTTTCATGTTCTTCTGATCATTTCATTCTATATCAACATATAATAGCATTGTGGAAAATTCATTGTATTTGATTTTTAAGGGTTTAATGATAAATATTTGGAGGTGATTAAACAAAGACCAATATTTTTTTGACATAATTATATAAATGTCTTAAGCATGGATTCCTTATCATAGCCAAGTGATTGTCTCTTAAGGTACAACATTTTTGGTGCCATTGCTGGGGATCGAAGAAGTGAAGTTCATTTCCCTGGGTTTTTTCTTCAATTTCCTCTGGTTGTTCAGTGAGGAGGAAATATTTGGCTGTGTTTACTTTTTACAGAATTCTCATTTTCAAAAAGCCACACACGAGGTCAAATACCTTGCAGCAGAAGGTCTCATAATCGCTTATTCTTGATGGTGAAAAAGATTTAGATTTGAAGTTTCGTTGTTTATTATTCACCTGTCGACTCCACTAATGAAGGTTTCAATAGATGAGGAATTTTGCTAGCGAGAAAATGAGAAAGCATCGTGGAAAAAACATGTATCAGAATTTCATTTTTTTTAAAGGAGGTTCTATTTTCCCTTATATGTCAAGAAGATTTTTTCCTTCTTTATTTTTTTAGAAGATTATAAGGCCCAAAATGTACATTATTTATTGGAAAAGGATGATTTTTCTTCTTCTTGTATTATAGATCTTGACACAACTTTATCTCCTAAATATGAGAGGAAAGATGATTGTTGTATTACAATTCCGAAAGATAATCAGTCGCAGTCTGGGCATAGAGGTGATGATTCATCATCTTTGGATGATAATATTTTTCCTCCCGATAAATTGACTGTTTTTCAACTCAAAAACAAAGAAATGTTTAAACCCCTGAAGCTGCCTACAATTCTTCAGCAATATCCTTCAAAAGGATTCAAATATTTTCCAAGTTTCTTTGAAGAGGGGGAGGATATTTCATCTGAACTACATATATTAGAATTTGAGTAATTTCTTGAAAATTTTAAAATTATTTATGAAGACGTGGCTTTAAGGATGTTTTTTCATTCCTTAAATCAGGGTGCTTAGCAATGGTTTCAGTGCTTGGAAGCAAGTTCAATTAGTTCATGGCAAGGTTTTCAAGATATCTTTCTTAGATATTGGGGGGAGCATAAGTCATATGAAAAACACCTTTTGGAATTATATTCTATCAAGAGGCAGAGTGATGAATCAGTCGCTGAGTTTAATAGGAGGTTTCAAAAAATCTATTTCAGGATGCCAAAAGAAATTCGACCTCCTGAAGCTACAACTATGGTTTACTATTTGAGGGCTCTTTCTATTGTTTTGGCTTTTTATCTCAAGGAGTGAAAGCCTTGTACTCTGAAGCTAATGTTTCTTTATGCACAAGAAATTTAAAATACTATGTGGGATTGTAGAAATTTTTCCTGTCACGTTGAAAGAGCAATTTTTTTTGATGACAAGAGGGCCTGTCAAGAAAACATTGGAATTTATTTTCAAGAGAATGCAAATTCAGAGGTGAACATGGATTTTCAAAAGGTGTTAGAGGATTCCTGTATTGTTGAAACACAAGAATATAAGCATTCTGAAGATTCTGGTAAAAAATTCATTGCAACAACTGAACTACACTATGAAATCATGGAAGATCATTACAATTTTCAGAATTTTAATGATTTTGTGAATAGAGAGGAAACTAGTGGAGCTTCTCAGGCATGTTTGCAGGAGGAGGAAGATGTTTTTCAAGAATTGGCATTATACGAAGAACATCCAAATTATGGGGAACAAACCTTGGATTTTTCTTTTCAGCCTAAATGCCTGCCTATAGAAAATGGCAATCAAGTTCCTCACACACAATTCCAAACTGAGGAGTCAAACAATGAAGGAAGTTGCCATGTTCAAAGAAGTCTACATCAGCAAAATGTTCAAGAAAAGGAGGCAGCCAAAATTTTGTCTCATGATTTCTATGATCCAGTTGCTGAGTATATGACAAATTTCTTTGGTCAGAAACAAGCGTTTATGCAAGGGTATGTACAAATTTTTGTATATGAAAAATTTTCATGGTACATTCCTGTTTTGATTTTTAAATTTCAGCAGTATGAATGTATTAAGTCTAACATCCAAATGTTAGGTTGGTGCCATTGGAAGGTTGAATTCACCTGATTAATTTCAGCCCTGCATATATATATAGGGGTTGTACATAAATAAGCTCAGGATTTGGGCAATCCCAGTTGCAGTATTTCTAGTTTAGCATTTTTCAATTCAAGAATAAAGATCCTGGAAGAGAGAGGTTTAAGAAAATTTTTAAACTTTCAGAGATTTTGGATTAGGAGAAGATTCAATTTGACTTGACCCCATGCCCAATAACGGCCACTAATCTAGAAGTTCTCTTTGAATCCATGCCCAATAAAGACTACTAGTCTACAAGTTCTCAACACTTTACCACCAAAGCATTGTCCCCAATTGGAGCCAGATGTTGTAGCATAATTTGACTGAGCTAAAATCCAAGAGAGGTTCTAAGTAATTTAAGGTTGTTGAGAAGCAGTTATTAAAATTTAAGAAGAACTCAAACATGTTCAAGAATATAACCACAAGCTCAACACATGTTGCTCAACGATTCTCCTCATCTCATGTCTTGGATATGTTTCATGGCTCAATGTGCCAGCAAATTAAAAGGTACAAGCATGAAAGTTCGAGTCTTCATGAAGGTGGAAAAACTATGAGCATATCAATAAAAGGGAGCCCAACACTATGAGATTATAATTGGGGAGAAGGACAAGAAGGAGAAACATCTCGAGATATTATTTGAATTGACTAAACTTAGAAAGCCTTTTGCAAGTTGATAGATGGAAACAATTGACTTAGCATCTCTAAATGATACACTAGCTATGAGTTTCGTGGATGATGAGGTTAATGTGCTTAATATATATATATATATATATATATATATATATATATATATATATATATATATATAATGTCATATCTTTCAGATAATATTGAAGATGTAAAGGTGATGATGCCATCTCCACCGATGTCCGAAGTTTTTCAATTTCTTTATAATTACAAGAGCCTTTATATAGATTAAAATGTTGTATGGATTCGAATTCCTCTTATAAAGTGGCAGCAAAGACAAGAAATGGTTTTGATTGGTCAAATATACCAACAATTACTTCCAATGGTAGCATAACGCATCTTGGTGTGGTTGGGAGAGATCTGAAACACCCAACATCAAGATTTTATTTGAGAGTGGAAAATTATTTGCACAGAAAACGCAGATCTTCTCAGGTCACGATTTTCGATTGCGAATTTCAGGCAAACAAAAACAAATTTTAAAATTTCGTGATCTGGGTTTTTTGCAGAACATGCCCAATTAACTTGTAGGTGGGAATTGTTTAAAAATTCAAAGCGGTTAAAGAGATTTCATCAATTCTTCAAAGGAAAGTTTTTCTAGAAACATCCTACAAAAATGGGTTTGATTCATTCTATGGGAATTCGATTGGCATGATGACCATTTCCTTCTCAGATGATCACTTGGAATTTATATGATGTTTAAATAAAACTCAGTACATTTCATATTGTAATTTGAGTGCATACAAACCCAAAGATCAATGAGACTCTGCATGATAAAGAAGGGAAGAAAATGCATATAATGTAGCGATAGTCTATCTCAAGAAATAACTCAACGACTTGGATCATCTGGCCCAGATCCTATGGTTTTGCAGCATCACAAAATGCTCAGAGCTTATTTGAGATAGTGGCCCCATAGAATGGTTTGGCTTAAACCATTATTCACAAATCAACGGCTACGATGCAATGCGGCATCACTCAGCCTCGTCTCAAGAAACTACTATAGGTGCTTCCGTAGGCCGTAATTGGTTTTCAAAACCATGTGTGATTTAGTCAATAATCCATACGAATATAATGGTGGCACCCAAAATGTACTCTTCATCCTTCTTTAACTTGCAACAAGGTGAGGTCCTATTTTTGTTTTATATTATATATTATATATATAACATTATAACAATTATTTTGTAAATTTAATTAATTCCACAATTTCCTAAACTACTTTAAGAATCAATTTTAAAACTGATCATAGTAGTTAGGAAGTCAGATTAGATGGCAGATGTAAAGGCAGAGGCAAGAAGAGGGGAGCGGTACGAGTTTTGGGACCTCCGCACAACAATTTTTGTATTCAAATTTCAAATTATTAATGAATGAAAATCAAGCTTCTGGAATTTGTCGATATTGATTTGTCTTCTAGTTTACATGGTGTGTTTTATGTCTCTGAATAAAATGAAGTAATGAAGTTTCAAGTCTCTTTTTACGTGTGTAAATAAGAGTTAAAACCCTTAATAGGAGCTCCTTCATTTTAACTGTTCCTTTTCTTATAATTCTTCTAAATTTTGAGGTGATAGATCTGTACAACAGCATATCAGTTTGGGATTCTTTCTTTCATGTTCTTCCGATCATTTCATTCTGTATCAGAAAATAATAGCATTGTGGAAAATTCATTGTATTTGATTTTTAAGGGTTTAATGATAAATATTTGGAGGTGATTAAACAAAGACCAATATTTTTGTGAAATAATTATAGAAATGTCTTAAGCATAGATTCATTATCACAACCAATGGATTGTCTCTTAAGGTACAATAGGGACCGTAGGAGCTAGTGATCACTACAATAAAAAAGGACATTGGTGAGGGTCATACTTGTGACGGACCTTTGAGGTCCATCACCAATGTCACAAATGGTGATGGTCCTTAAAAGAGCGTCACTATAAGTGTATATAGTGGTGGTCCTTTAAGGTCCGTCACCAAAGCCATTTTCAATGACACTTTTGGTGAGGGTCATTAAAGGCCCATCTCTAATACTCTCTTCAATGACACTTCTAGTGAAAAAATTTTAATGACCCTCGCTAATTCTCTTTTTGTTACTTTTGGTGACGATCAAAAAATGTTCGTCACCATTGATCATTCCAATGAGTTTTTGATGACGCTATACGCATGTTAATATAATTTGTTTTCAAAAGATAACAATTGAAGGCCATTATTTGTAATATTCCTAAATTAGCTTACAGCTAATAGGAATATTAATTTTTCTTTTTAAAACCTAGATGGATGAATAAATGGGCAAGGAGGCTCATAAATTGCTCAAGTATCAATAAAAATCCCTCATAGTGTGAAAAGGGATCATGAAATAACCAGATCCATCATCCACATGTGTGAACAATGTCTAAACTATGTGGACAAGGTCAAGTTTGACCAAGTCAACAACATTTATTCTAAAAGAGTGGATCCTAAATAAAGACATCTCAGTGTGAATGAAAATCAAGCTAGCTAGTCAAAATGAAGACAGATTGAGTGTGAAAGATGTTGATCACTTGACCAATTCAACCATGACCATATCAACAGTGCATTCTAGATGCATTGAACCTCCTAGAGGGACAACACAGTTCTAGAAGGAGACTCTACATGTGAAATAAGCTAAACTAATGAAGTGGTTTAGGGTTTTGACAAGACTCCAATATTATAAAAGGAAGAGGAGAGAAGCATGAAGGGGTTGTTGAAGATTATTATTTTCTGAAGGTATTGTTTGCTAAGACATCCCTCATTGGGGGTTTTCCTATTTAGGAATCCCACCTCCTTCCTTGAGTAGCTCTTGAAGGAGACATGTTCCATCTTGTCCACTATTAGGCTTGGGCCAAGCTTCACCTTACACCTATAGCGCTGATCCTGTTGAGGGTTGGGTTTTCCTTGTGAGTTACAGCAAGTGGAAGACACTAGATCTGCTCAGATCTAGATTTTACTAGTGCCTCCTCTCAGTGAGTATGTCTTTTAACCTCCCAGAAGAGTGCATTAGAAGATTAAGCTTCAAATCTAGACATTGGCATCAGGCCAAATCATTCTCAGAGCCTACAACGCATTTTCTCTCCCTAGAGTGCATTATTTGCAATTTTTCAGTTGCCGGGTGTTTTGTCTTCATTTTGGAGGAGAGATCTCTGGTGTTATGATTCTTCCTCTCACTGTGGTGATCCATGGATTGGCCATCCAATACATGTTAGTTTCTGATCTGATCTGGTGTCCTATTGTACGCTTCAGAAATTTTTGAACAATTCTGTAGATCTACAACTCTAGATCTCATATCTACTCTCTGTGCTTCATGATTTGCACAAAACCCCAAGGGGAATGTATAGATGAGATCTTCTTGTACACAGATCTGAATTAGATCTATATTTTTATGTACATATATACTCTAGATCTGAGTGATTGTATACCGCTACTTCAGCTCCAATAAAATAACGCTATTGAGTTATGTAGACTTTTTCTATGGCTATAGCACCTCATTTTTGAGGATTTTCCCTGTATAGTTTCATGTTTTCTCTTGTAAAATGTATGGGTTGTAATGTGAATTTGATTTGTTGTTATATATCTGATTTTTGAATCTCCCTATCAGCCTACTTCTTTGCTTCAGTGGATTTTCATTTTTTCTGAAGCAGTCCTTTTCATACAGCTGTAGCCCCTCTCCTTGGGTGTTTTTCAGCTAGAATAGTTTGTGGGAGATCTGTTTAACCCACCTAATTTGATTTTTTTTTGCTCTCCTTTTGGATTTAGATCTTAGATGAGCTGATATAAGGGATCCAGGAGCTGCAAACTCATTTCTTGTTGTGTAACCAACTCCAAAAAGAGAAGAAAAGAGATATCAACGTCTTATAAATGAGCCACTTCGAGGGGGCAACCTCCAATACATTACATAAATGAAAAATTCTTGGATGATACAATTTACAAAACCTCCTTTCTATATATAGGAGTCCATGGGGCCATAATATAATCCTGAAGTGAGGCCTGATATAATCTATGCGACAACAATAATAAACAAATGTAAAGGGGGCACAAATATTTGATATGCTTCTACGGGGTACAATGATAACAGCAGAGGCTACACTAACATAATAAGGGACTACACTATTAATATAGGGGCTTAACATGGCCCTATCCTTCAAACAAGTGTTGTACTCAATGCTTGATTATTTCTTGATGCTTCTGTATAAAATTCTCATCGTCCCATGTGGAATCTTCTACAGGAAAGTTCTTCCACTTGATGAGATAATTTGAAATTGATTGTACTTGTCGAGTTCTTGTTTCTGTGACTGCTTTAGAACTTCTTTCGATGTTATATTGATCTTCCGGTCGTTTCATTTGATTTTGCACCAAAATTAGGTTATCCTTTGAGAGTTGGAGAAATTGTTGTTGATGCTCATTGTGATATTCCACTACTTTATCATCCATAATAGATTTTATTTGATCCTTCAAACCATCCAAATTAGCCTCCATTTTTGCTTTTAAACCATCTATGTCATCTTCGGTTTCTCTTGGTAAGATCGAAATTTGTTGCCCAGTGTTTGTAATTTTGATATCTCATGCTCAAATTCTTCCTCCTCATGCGTCATGAGTATAGCTTTATGAGGGCTTAATGGAGTATGGAATTATTTTTTGGAGGCATAATATAACCCATTAACGACAGAATTCTTCAATATTCCCTTGGAATCAATTCAGCAGTTCTTGAAGCAGAGACTTATACGGTGGAAAAACAATACACACCTTTTTCTTGCTTTTGAGGAGCTCGATATTGAAATTGGAATATCTCTGTGATTGAAAATCTTCAATATCTAAAATTCAGCCCTGTAGTAGCCCTCTAAAGCTTCCTTCAAATGCTACAGGTATGATCTAATTTGGATTCCCCAAGACAAAGTCGTGTCCAATCTCCCACAATGACCTAATTCTGGACTGGTTCAGTAGATCAAACTTGTAGGACTTGCCACGTGTCACTGTTTCATCCTTTGTCTCTGAAATTGATAGCCAATAAACTACAGTCCGTGTACTTGCGACCACTTTTTACGGCACTCAAATCCACTGCCCAGAAAGAGAGTTATTGAACTTTTCCCACGATCACCTCTTTGAGATGAAATTCAGGAGCCTGAAAAAGCACTACCTTCCACAGATCATATCTCCAAAAATATTGCGAACCAAGCTCTGAAATTTTTTGACGAATTTCCTCAGGATTTCAGCTTCGCACCATACAAATTTCAGATTCTAAACCTTCGTAGAAAAAAATTTATAGCGAAAATTCCACGATGACCTGTTTAGGAGCCTGAAACAATACCTAACTTCCACAGATGATATCTCCGAAAATATTGCGAACTAAGCTCTGAAATTTTTAGACAATCTTCCTCAGGATTTCAGCTTCTCACCCTAAAAATTTCAGCTTCTGAAACTTCGTAGAAAAAAAGTTATAGCGAAAATGCCACGATGACCTGTTTGGAGCAGCGAAACCCTAGAATCCAAAGCTCTGATACCAAATGTTGTGTAACCAGCTCCAAAAAGAGAAGAAAAGAGATATCAACGCCTTAGAAATGAGCCACTTCGAGAGGGAAACCTCCAATACATTACATAAATGAACAATTCTTGGATGATACAATTTACAAAACCTCCTTTCTATATATAGGAGTCCATGGGGCCATAATATAATTCTAGTGGGCCACAATGTAATCCTAGCCGACCTAACAATAATAATTTAAGGGCACAATAATAACAATATGGGGGTTACAGGGGTACAATAATAACAATAAGGGGGGCTACACTAACATAATAAGGGGCTACACTATTAATATAGGGGCTTAACATTTCTGTGATCATAATTCTCAGGAGTGCGTTATTTTAGCATGTTTGCTGAGCTGTTCCAATTTTGGAATATTACAGTGATATCAAAGCTACAGTCTTGGCTCAGCCTGTGAGCTTTAAGAAGTATGGAGTCTTCTCATGGGGAGGAGGTGATCTGAAAGAAAACCCAGAATAAACCCTTGTTGTCTGGAGGAAAGAGGTTCATATAAATTCTATCTCAAGCTCTGCAAGATACCAGAAAAGACATCAGAGAAATAAGGAGGGAAGAGCAAGAAGATCCCTCAATCAGATCTACGAGATATATACATGAGGAAAGCTATAAATCCTCATCTCATGGATATGTGCACTCAGCCATATCACCAAATCTTCAATGCTTTGTCAGTGATTTCTTCATGAAGAGGAAGAAAGGAGGTGTGACCAAGAAGGAGACGATTGGTGAGTATTTGCTGGAATATGAAGCTCAATCTAAGGAGTTAAAAAATAACTTGAACTTCCAAAGGTTACATAAGATCAAGGAGGATAGAAGAACAAAGGAGAAGCATCATGATATGGGTAGATTCTTCTAACTACTTTTGATGGTTAACCTAAATGTCCAATTAGGGTTTGGGTGGAGGAGCTAAGCAAATTTGTGCATCAACATCAAGTTTCAGGAATTGAAGCCATCAACGTAGCATCACTACATTTTTAAGGTAAAGCATATGTTTGGTGGTTGTTTGAATCCTTTTCCTTAAGAAATGATAATACACCTACTTATGCAAATTTTATTTGAAGACTAGTAGAAAGGTTTGATGAAGCTTCGTATGTAACATCTTCTATTGAAACCATCAAACCATGTAAAACAAATCTTTTGCATGAGTTGGAAGGGTTTATGAATCCAACTCCATTTCTAAAAACCATGGAAGAAGGTGTAAGTTTGTTTGATGCCTTGCCAAGGGCAAGATATCCATTGGATGAAGGGCTCTCTTCTCAAGAGGAAGGCATGAATATTCCTCCTTCAATAGATGACCAAGATCCGAGATCTCTTATTGATGATGAGGCAACTGCAAATGTTGAAGAAAAGGAGGGGAAGGTAGGAGATGATAACATAGTCACAACAAAAGCACCTCAAGCACCTCTTGATTGGAGGAAGACTAAAGTGTTCTCTCAACTATGGGCGGCATTTGCATACTTGGCTAAGGAGGGAGTCTTGCGAGAATCCAACACAACGCAGAGAATCTCTCATGAATTTAGCAGAGAGGTGAGAAATCTCCTGAAGAGGGCATTGCTATCTTCCACTCAGTTATCAGCACTGAGGAAGGAGGAATCAGAAGTCTATGATGGCATGGACATGAGCGCACATGGTAACTCCATATATTTGGGGCAGCCCATGGTACCTTCATTCATAAAAGATTTTTCTGAACATGACAAGATAATTTTGACTCTCTTGCATGCATGGGCCAGATTAAGGAAGTATTGGAAGACAAGGAATTTCCACGGGGAAGTTGATTTCCATCTGCTTCAATCTTGTCTGGGGCAAGATCAGCTGCAAAAGTGGCAACAAAGGGAAGATTATAATGCTCCAACATGTGATTTTGACATCATACATGTCAAAGAGGAGATCCATGACATGACAGGGGCTGCATTTTAGACCTCTATAGTGCTGTCATTCTTGGGAAGCCTGGATCCTTATTGGGATTCCCAACTCATGATGGAATACTCCAAGGACCTTTTCACATGTGGGGTTCTTGATGGGGAAGTAATGGATGGGAGGTTTAAGGTAGTTTATGGAGTCATTTATTTCTATAATCTTATCCTTTTGGTTAGAGACTCCAAGCTCAAGGAGATACTACTAAATGCAACCTATGAGATCATGCTTTCCAAACCCACTGGTTTCATTAGAGCATATCATACTCTCTTGGGTGGATTCATATGGGAAGGTTTCAAGGAAGAGGTGCACTCTCATATGGAAAGGTGCATGAACTATTTGTTAGAGAGGGAGGAACATAGCTCTTGGGAAGAGCCATCACTCATACTTTCTTCCTCATTGAGTATGATAGGGGACTCATCCATGAGTTACCTCACTGATGTAAAACAAATATATAGAGGCACTTGTCCTTCAGAGTATTATGATGCATCTCATATATGCTTATATTTCTCTAGCACTCATTTGCAGAAAATTGCTCCAAGAGGGGGCACTATTTATGATGGGTTTCATGGGCCACTCAAGGCCATGAACTATGTTGATGCAGGTCATCCTTTGGACGATCTTGGGAATTTATTATATTCTTCATGGTGTGATTCTTTTACACCAACTATGATGCACCTTCTCCAAGCATACATGAGGGATGGGGCAGAAAACAAGTTTTGGGGGAGGCACTTGTCATCTCCTACTCTATGGCAGTTAAGGGTAAAACTGTGGTGGTTGCACATGAGGGAACATCTTCCTTCTCCTTTATCATACATGGAAACTAGCATGCTTCTAATCATGATTCCATGTGTTGGGAATGTTCTTACTCTTAGGAACATGGTTAGAGGAGAGGCACATTGGTGGGATGTGTCCTTCGGGAGAGGAGTTCCCCAGTCTTTTTGCACTGCATGCTTCAATGGGAGCATGAGATGTTGTATGGTCACTATGAGAGATCACTTGTCTCTTTGTAGAGTGATCCATATGTTTGTTGGAAACATGCCTCTAATATGTTTTGGGGATGATTTTTTCTATGGATTTCCAAGCTGGGAGGTGATCCACTTCATTTGGATGATAACATGGAGATGGGAGTCTTTCATGAATAATGGAATTCCCCATTATTTTCATCACTTCTATCTTCAGGAGGCCATGGATCAGCAAGAAGGTTTCCATAACAGCCTTATATCCTTTCATGATGAGAGCCATTGGGTCTATTCACCAATGGAAAACTTTCACATTGGGCAGGGACCATTAGAAGATGGAACTATTGTAGGAAATCTGAAGCAGTGGTGGAGACTATTGGATGAGGGGGCCACAAGAGAAGAAGGGGATATTTTGCAGCACCCTTGCAGTTGCTTGAGGACAAGAAAAATTTGGGAGGGGGAGACTGTAATATTCCTAAATTAGCTTACAGCTAATAGGAATATTAATTTTTATTTTTAAATCTAGATGGATGAATAAATGGGCAAGGTGGCTCATAAATTTTTCAAGTATGAATAAAAATCCCTCATAGTGTGAAAAGGGATCATTAAATAACCAGATCTAGCATCCACATGTTTTAACAATATCTAAACTATGTGGAAAAGGTCAATTTTGACCAAGTCAACAACATTTATTCTCAAAGAATGGATCCTAAATAAAGACAGCTCAATTTGAATGAAAATCAAGCTATCTAGTCAAAATGAAGACACATTGAGTGTGAAAGAGGTTGATCACTTGACCAAGTCAACCATGACCATATCAACAATGCAGTCTAGATGCATTGAAATTCCTATAGGGACAACACAGTTCTAGAAGGAGACTCTACATGTGAAAGAGGCTAAACTAATGAACTGGTTTAGGGTTTTAACAAGACTCCAATATTATAAAAGGAAGAGGAGAGCAGCATGAAGGGGTTGTTGAAGATTATTATTTTCTGAAGGTATTGTCTGCTAAGACATCCCTCATTGGGGGTTTTCCTGTTTAGGAATCCCACCTCCTTCCTTGAGCAGATCTTGGAGGAGACTTGTTCCATCTTGTCCACTATCAGGCTTGGGCCAAGCTTCACCTTACACCTACAACGCTGATCCTGTTGAGGGTTGGGTTGTCGTTGTGAGTTGCAGCAAGTGGAAGACACTAAATCTACTCAGATCTAGATTTTACTAGTGCCTCTTCTCAATGAGTGTGTCTTTTAACCTCCTGGAAGAGTGAATTTTCTTATTAAGCTTCAAATCTAGATCTTGGCATCAGGCCAAATCATTCTGAGAGCCTACAGCACAATTTCTCCCCCTAGACTCTATTATTTGCAAGTTTGCAGTTGTAGGGTGCTTTGTTTGCATTTTGGAGGAGAGATATCTGGCTTCCTCTCACTGTGGTGATCGATGGATTGGCCATCCAATCCATGTTAGTTTCAAATCTGATCTGCTATCCTATTGTATGCTTCAGAAATTTCTAAACATTTCTGCAGATCTACAACTCTAGATCTCAGATCTACTCTTTATGCTTCATGATTTTCACAAAACTGCAAGGGGAATGTATAAACGAGCTCTTCTTGTACACAGATCTGAATTAGATTATATTTTGTTTACAGCTCTGCTCTACATCTGAGTGATTATGTAATTCTACTTCAGCCCCAATAAAATAACGTTGTTGAGTTATGCAGACTTTTTCTATGGCTGTAGCACCTCATTTATGAGGATTTTCCTTGTATAGTTTCATGTTTTCTCTTGTACAATGTATGGGCTATAATGTAAATTTTATTTGATGTTATCTATCTAATATTTGAACCTCCATATTAGCCTACTGATTTGCTTCAGTGGACTTCCGTTATTTCTGAAGCAATCCTTTGCATATAGTTGCATCCCCTCTCCTTGGGTGTTTTTCAACTAGACTAGTTTGTGGGAGATATATTTAACCCACCTAGTTTGATTTTTTTTCTCTCATTTTGGATTTAGATCTTATATGAGTTGATCTAAGGGATCCAGGAGCGGCAAACTCATTTCCATGCTTAGAATTTTTAGGAGGGCGTTATTTCAGCAGGCTTGCTAAGTTGTTCCAATTTTGGAATATTACATTATTGTGGAGTAGTTTTTATGATATTTCCAAGGCCATATTGGTTAGAATCAATCAATTTTTTAGGAAGTAATTAGTGTATATCATTTCTCTCAAGTAATCACTAGTTGAATAGAGTTTTCCTATGAGTCAACACATGATTCATATCTATTAAGTTTATTATCTATCAAATTCCATTTAGATAAAGTTCCACTAGTGTGTGTAGGAAACATATTATTTAATACATAATCAAGATCTAACAATTCTATTAATGAGAAAGACCTAACACTCCTCAAATATCCAGGAACACCTTAAATTAATTCTTTTTCACACACTAACATTTCTTAGCACCTCGTATGTCTTGAAACATCTTTGTACCTAGAACATCTTGTCATGGAACTGACCCCCAAGAACATGGTGGCATGTGATAGCACAACAGGGAACTCTCTTATCATGTGTTGGAATGCATGTAGTCCCTAGCATGCCCTGTAACACCTTGGTTGAATGAATTGACATACATTAGCACTTGCACACAATTCCAATTGGCATGTATTGGGACCTATTATTAGTGTGACTAGCATGCCCCTTTTGAAAAAGATAAATTCTTTACATATTAACCCTCTCATGTGTTCATTTCATTACATTTTAGCTCGGTTCTTCCTTTTTTTTCCTTGTCACTTCTTGACACATATTGACATACGCTGGCACCCTGCACATCCTTAGCACCTGGCATGTATTGGAATATCTTGGCACTATTTGGCACATATAATTATCACACACTATAACTCCCTAGCACACTTTGGCACTTCTTTACATGCCTTGATATTCCCTAGCATGCCTTACCAATTCTTATCATACCTTATCACCCCCTTCTTCGGATGACAACTAGCACTCATTAACACTATTCCCTGGCACACGCTCCTCATATTCATTAACTTCCATGAATTTTGACCTAGTACTCCCTTAATGATTTTTCTTATTACTCCTTAACACTCCTCAACATGCATTAGCACTCTCTAGAACACCTTAGCACTCTTCAACATGACATTCCACTTCATGGCATGCCTAACACTCCCTGACACATATTGGCTCTTGGAACATGTTTGTGCTTGGAAAGTCTTAGCATGTATGGAACGCGTTGAGATGCCTTGGTATGATTTGGCATGGTTTAATATCAAATTTATTTGAGATCAATTTTTGGAAAGTAGATGAGAAGCAACAAAGGAATACTTGGAACTTAGAATGCACTAAGACTTTACACTTGGCACCTATTGGCACCTAGTGTTGGTGTGCCTAGCATGCCCCTCTTAGAAAAGGTAAATTGATGACTTATTAAACCTCTTATGTGTTCATTTCCTTGTAGTTTAACTTTTTTCTCCCTTTTTTTGCCTTGACAGTCCCTCGCACACATTGACACACCCTTGCACATCTGTCCATCCCTTATCACTTGGAAAATATTATCATGTTTGACATGCCTTCACACTATCTAGCACATCTCAGAATTTCATAGCATGGCTTGGAACTCACGTCCTCACAACTAGCCTTTACATTTTTTCATGACTTGGGAACCCAATCAAGTCCTTGGCTACTGCAGTTCATGTGAAAACATTGGCCTTCTTCAACAGCAACAAATTGACCAATTTCACCTACTACAAGTACATTATGCCTTGTTCACCTAAGAACTGCCTATAACTCATCTTATTCCACTCATGTCCAAGCTCAACTTGTCCCACTTAACTACTTACCAAGACAAGGATCACGTGATCTAGCCATGGCCATAAAAAAACTAAGCAACATAGCTTGCACAAGCAATATTTCACATGTATGTTTAGTTCATATAAACAATAGAACATTAACTAAGAGTTAGCAAGAACCACAAGATTCACAAGGCACACAAGATATAAGCTGACACAAACTAAGTGCCCCAAAACGTATACAAAAAAATGTACAATATGCAATTATCTAGAATAGTTTAAAACATGAGCATGTAGCCAAAGTGCACCACATCTCATATAAAAAGAAATATCAAAAGGAAAAATAACGTTGTGCCTAGGACAAAGTGATCTCCCTTTGTCTAAAACTACTATGTCGAGCCCCTTATAACAACTATAGGCTTACCTCCTGTAAATCCTATTCTAAACTTCTCCTAACACACTTCATCCTTAGCACACTTGAATTCGCTAACACTCCATGGAACACACTCTTATTTGTTCTTGTCCATTAATTTTGACCTATTTATCCCTTGATATGCCCCGATACTCCCTAACACTCTAGTTCAACATGCATTGACATTTTCTGACATTTGTTAGCATGCATTTTCATTCATTTGCATACCCTAACCCTCCCTAGTTGTCATGCCCTCACAACTACCCTTACTTAATTTTCAACTTGGGAAACCAACCAAGACCTCGCTTGAATACAAGAGCTTGACCAAGATATAGTTACTACAATTAGAGTATGTTGTTGAATTATGTAGCTTGGGAGGTACTCCACAATCCTAGTGAGATAGATTTTTGTGAGTTTTGTCACAAAAGTATTTGTGGGAATAGAAGCCAAGCAAAGGGATTTTGGACCCAAGATGGGGTTTAAAATCTAAAAGAAAATTAAAAAGAAAAATTAGTGTTTCCTAAGGTCTAAGTGGATAAAACCCATAAGTTGATCTAGAGGGCTCGTAATAGGTCTAGAAAAAACTATTTAAGGAGTCCTTAGGATGAATGAAATAACATCAAGTGAGAAGGAGCTCATTTGATCAAGCGGAAGAAGAGAGAGGTAGTCCTAAAGAGGCCATGATCATTATCATGTCTCACATTCATTAAGATGCCTCGATATGCTTGGGCATGGAAATGTCTAAAATAGTTTAAAACATGAGCATTCGTCCAATGTGTGCCACATGTCATATAAAAATAATAGATAAATGAAAAATAGTGTTGTGCCCAACACAAATTCTCCACTTTTTTAAAACTGCTTTGTGGAGCCCCTTATCGCAATCGTAGACTAGCCTCTTACAAATCCTATTATGAACTTTTTCTAACACACTTCATCCTTGGCACACTTGAATTCACTGACACTCCTTGGAACACACCCTTATTTTTTCATTTCCATGCATCTTGACCTAGTTCTCCCTTGTGATGCCTCGACACTCCTTAACACTCCTCAACATGCATTGACATTGTCCAGCATGTGTTAGCACACCTTTTAATTCCTTGGCATGCCCTAACTCTTCCTAGTTATCATGCCCTCACAACTACCCTTACTTAATTTTCAACATGGGAACCCAACCAAGTCCTCGCTTGACTATAGGAGCTTGACCAAGTTACGATTAGTACAACTATAATATGTTGTTTAATTGTGTAGCTTGGGAGGTACTCCATAAGCTTAGTGAGATGGGTTTGTGTGAGTTTGACCGAAAAGGTTTTGTGGGAAAATAACTCAAGCGAAAGGGCTTTGGACCCTAGATGAGGTTTAAAATCTAAAATAAAATTAAACAGAAAAAATAATATTTCCTAAGGTCTAAGTAGATAAATTTCATAATTTCTAGAGCATTCTTAAGAGGCCTAGCTAGGAAAATCTATTTAAGTAGGCCTTAGTATGAAGGCAAGAACATCAAGTGAGAAGGAGCTCATTTTATCAAGGAGGCTAGGAGAGATGTATTCCTAAAGTAGGTCAAGTTAGAGGGTTGAGTAAGTGTTGCTAAAGGGAGGCCATGATCATCCACCAAGAGTAAGATCATCATGTGAGGGTTCAAAAGAATGTAACATACCTTAATGGGTTCGAGATAGGGAGTAGGATGCCATATTGTTGGTTCTATTAGGGCAGATAAAACTAAAGAGAGGCGACTCATGAGAATTTGGGCATGTGATTTCAGTGCTGTTTTTTTGTGAAATCTGCATGAAATTTTGAAATAGTAGAGAGGGTTGAGACCCTACCTTGTGGTGGTTACTAGGTTGAAAGGTCTATGATAAATACCAACACAAATGGAGGAGGGTCTACACTATAATTTAGGGCCAGAACAAAAGTAGGCACAAGTGTAATATTGACTGAGGTAACCATAGTTTGAGGGTCATAGAGATCTAAAGTTCAGGTCAAGATTCAGTCAAAGAAATGACTAGAATCTATGGGTCCATATGAGCTAGGTCGAGTCTCTTATGGAGTAAATAGTTGTCATTTTTTCTATGGGTGAATATGGTTTGTTCTAAAGCAAGTAGAATATAAGTATATAGGCACTTGACAATTCTTAGCATGCACTTGGATGCCCTGGAATGCCTTGGCATGGTTTAAGATAAAATTTATTTCAGATCAATTATTCACAATTAGGAGAGAAGTAATAAATGTTAATTTGGCACTTAATACACGTTAGCACTTGGCCCTTGGCATCTATTGGCACTAGTGTTGGTATGCCTAGCATGCCCCTGTTGAAAATGTAATGTTATGAATTATTAATTGTCATATGTGTTTATTTATTTTCACTTTAACTTGGTGTTCCCTTTTGTCACATGACACTCCTTGACATGCACTCACATACCCTAACACCTAACACATATTTTCATGCCTTAACATATGACATGTCTTTGAATTCCTGGCATGCATTTTAATATCCCAAAATAGGGAATTTCTACAATGCTAGGAATATCTTATAGTATTCCTAAATTGGAGATCCAACAATAATTGAATACAATAATGCAAGCTTTTTCAATTTACTTATTAAATTTTTATTAAACACATCTCCATTATATTAGGAGCATATCAGCAAAACTATGTCTCCATATGTCACCTCCAAGTGGGGAAAAGTAGTGATCTGGACCATAAAAATGCTATTTCCATAAAATAACGCTATAATTGTGAGAAATGGGACTTGGATCCCTTATTTCATGCAATATACATCTCACATATAGAATGGGATCTGAAACAAATCATTCTAGCTAAGTTAAACATACCTCACTGTTCTTATATGGCTTAAAAACACTGAAAATCCATCACTTAACCCATACAGAAAACTATGAAGAAAGAAAAACTTAATTAAAAAAGGTTTTCTATAGAAATATGTTGTATACAACATATATTGAGTTTATTTAGCCAAAGCATAGAGAAAAACAGAGATCTAGCCTCTTTTATACAATGTAAAGATAACCTAGCAAGGGTTTCTTGGAAGCTTAAGTATAAAAGGAGTAGATATGAATATTCAGCTGCAAAATAATGCATTCCCCTACAATATTACATGAATATAGCACAATAAAATACAATAGGGATGAGAATACCTCTAAATATCTTTCTGGGGGAAGGGTTGGCCCTTACCCTAGGAAACTAGCCCAAAATCAAGGTATTAAACCTTGTTGCAGCAGCTCTCTGAAAAATGACGCAGTTCCTGCAAGGGACTGCACTGTAGAAGTGCAGAGAAACTTTGGAAAAGTGCCAAGATGTGAAATTATTCCCGGGAGCCTTCCTTACTGATCCTCCAATGGATAGACAAGCTCTCCACTGGAAAACAAGCCCAGAAATGACTCAAAGAGATCCTCCTTTGTTGCACCTTGCAACACAACCCAGATCTAAATAGAAACTGTGCTATAGCTGAAGGAGGTAGCTTGGCCAAAATTTCAGAATGAGGAAATGTAGCCCAAATAACCTCTCCTTTCCTGAGGATTAGGTAGGGATTCCCGACTGGGAACACCTTTGTGCTAAACAGCTCTGCAACCCTGCTAAACAGCAGGAGGAAGCAAAGTCTCAACAGAACCAAGAAAATAATAATCCAAGCATCAATACAATGGTTGTCCTCCTCTCCATATATAGCAAGTTCTCCTCTCCACAATGGGTCCCACTCATATGTTCCACCTAGCTCATGCAAGTTGTCCTCCATTAAAACTGCACAATCCATCATGGAGATACAATGTATCTAGAAAGTGCATGTGGACTTGGTCAAATATGACTGAATCAACATGATCCAATCTTGTTCACACCTGTAGGTGCTCAATCCAGCTGCTTATTCTTCCCTCTTTTCACATGAGGAATGTTATTTTCCCTCCTAAAGAGGTTAATGCGCCTCCCTACCCATTTTATTCATCTACCTAAAGATAATGCTAACTATAATGTTGCTTTTAGCTTGAGGCTAAAATTTGGGAACATTACATGCATTGGCATTCCTTGGCACTATCTCGAACATGTTAGCACACCCTAAAATTTCTTGACATGCCCTAGAATTCCCTAGAATGCCTTGTCACTCCCCCCTTGGCACACCTAACACTTGATGACACTCCTTGACACACCCTATTATTCATTCATTTCCATTCATTTTGACTCGATGATTTATGTTTGATGGGGTGCATGTATAGAAATAGTTCCATTAAAATAATAAAAAAAATACCACACCATTACTGACATAAGTAATTGCGAGATTCTACTTGAATGACATTAGGAAACTACACAAAAGATTTTAAGAATTTCATTCGTAGGGTTTCTTTAATGGTGTGGGAATGGTAAGAAGTGAGTGATAAATATTGTGATTGTATTTGTCATTAAAGTTCTTATCCTTATGAGATACTTTCCTTCATAAAATGACACCCTCGTCATGCTTACTCTCCAACCCTTAATCTACTCAAAATAAAGGCCAACTTGCACAGGGAGGGAAGGCATGTTGTTCTATGGTATGCTAAGTGACTGGGTAAGAGTGTTAATGTACTATGAGAGGGAATAAACCATTTACTTTGTGTCCTCTATGGATGACATGTTGTAGGTTTTTTTCATGGAACCACAAGGACACTATAAATATTGTGTAAGCTATAGCCCAATATAATCAATGCATTAAGAGAAATCTGTGGAGAGGGATAAAAATAAATTATATTAGTGGGTCCACCAAAAATATTTACTAGAGAGTTAAACCATGGTGATCAATGCAACACATGGATTCTTCTGAGCTAGACATATTTTTTTCTAAAATTTTGTATGGAGTGTCACTAAGTTGGTGGAATTCTCAAATTCATGACATTGTAAATTATGTAGGAATTTTGTTGCTTTTTTTACGACGGCTAAGGTTTGCAAGGAGAATATAGGGTTTGTAGGGTGTTAGGGGAAAAGAAGCATGAATTTCTAGCTCTTTGATATAATAAAGAGTATGGATGATATGAGTAGTTGATATGGATTATATGAAATTGAATCCACCTTGAGATGGAGGTTTTTATGTGTTAGAGGAATTAAGGAGATGGTGGTTAAACAATTTCCCTTATCATGACATTATCTTGTGATGTTTTGTTATTATTATTTGTTCTTTACATTTATCTTTTCTTATCATCAAGAGTAATGCCAATGAAAAAATATAAGAAGACACAAGATGTAGGCATATGCCAGGGAAAAACCCCACTCTTTAGGGAAAACCCAGTCAAAATTCTTCCTTTAGTAGACTTAATATGAGATGACCAAGAAATTTAGACTATAGACTTCCTCCATCAATTCATCCCTTCACTGTGTTAGCACTGTGATATTCACGATACCGAGATCTCCTTTTCTTGCACCTAAATTCCATCCTCATTATCTTAACCGAGTTTGAAATAGTAACATAGTACCGAGCATCATTACTGAGAACATCAAGCATCGTCATAGCATTGAGCATCATAACTGAGATCATCGAGCATCTTCATAGCATTGAGTATCATATCATAGCACTGATTCTATGGTAGATCTGTGTTGAAACCAAGGCATTCATGTTTTGCTGCAACATCATAGCATGGAAGCTATCTAAACCATAGCATAGATGGTTACCTGAATTTTGTAACAAGTTCGAGACCTTATCCTCTAACACTGAACCTCTTATCATGATCCAAACTATATCTGTGGTCTAAAACTTTAGAGATGTCCAAAATTTTGTGATAGAAATGTGAAAATATACCCCTGTATATATAATTGTTTCCCATATTTATTGAGACGACATGACAATGTGAAGTGGTGCGTCTTGATTTGAGCTGACTTGAAGATTGTTTGAGGCCAACTTAAAGAGGAGACTTTGATGAATTGCATCACTTGACTTGAGGGTTGTCTTTGAAGTAGATTTTGAGGATGATGACCTTGAAGAAGATGACTTGATGGAGGAGCCTTTTGACAACCTAATGCTACATGATTTAAAAGCCCAAAAATTGTATCAATTTAAATCTATAACAACTAACCTAGAAGTCCAAAATTGGGACCTTAATCTAAATGTGACCCAAGCATGAAACCCATGCTTTAACAAGTCATTTAATAATAATGATAATAATTTCTTTTGACAAATACATTAATAATGAAGACCACACCTAGTTAAATGCTTCAGCATTATGACTCCTAGAGCCTTATTCTTCTTCATGTTGATGAAAATTTTTTATTAGTTATCCCTTGGATAAGAACCAACATTTTCGTAAATTCCTATAACTCTTCACTTTTCAACAATGTTCCCATATCTTGTGCCAAAATTCCATAATTGTGTCCATTAAAATTATAATATCTAGCTTGAAACTCATAATTTTGACCCATTTATTTGATCCTAGATTTAGTTTGCAATTAGAAACCTCAAACCAATCCACTAAACAAATCTAACTTTTTAAGAGCATCTACAACTTGCATTAGACTTGTAGGCAACATGCTACATCTCAAACAATTATTTTTAATACCATGTAGAAGAATCGAGGGGTTTTGTATATTATAAAACCCATATTCCAAAATAGAGGCGATGTCTAAATACATTGTTACAACACCTAAGAACAACCAAACATAGTTCAACATACTAAGAACTACATCCAAGGAAAATATTTAACAACATGGCAACTGAGTCACATTTCTGGATGGGGCTTCCACCCCAAATGGTGTGAGGTATAATTGGGACTTCATATCAGGGATACCCCCTGTATGTTGGTGAGATCGAACACTGTCAAAAACTTTTGGTTCTTCTCTTTCAAACTAACACTTGGAATGTCTTCAAAAAGTTCTATTCTTGTGTATGGATTCATAAAGGGCTATATAAAGTAATGCCTTTAAGTTGAGGGAACCTAGGTTGAGGATATTTTTAAATCCTTTGAAGGGGGCTTTGGGCCTAATGTCCTAGGGGATAAGGGGCCTAAAGGGAAGGAAAAAAGAGAAATTGATAGGGTAACCCCCAATAATGGTGATAAGGGGATTAGGGCCCAGGGGACCCATTATCACAACCCATAAGCCCTTAACCCATAACTATTGAATTCCATATCCCCTCTGTTAGCACCCAATCTGAACCTTAGGCTGAAAAAGGCTAATCAGGGTAACAACTAAACCATGCTCAGCCTTGTAGCTAGCCCTACAAGGACAAGAGAGGGCTCTCTCCGTAGAATAGATATTCAATATCACAATAATGAAACTGATTTTAGGCTAGTTATATAAATAGGAAGAGGGATTTTAATAAATGACTGAATTTTCAAGGAAAAAGGGACAACATGAGCTAAGGAATTAAATCAAGGACACAGAATATTTCATGGGGCAACATAGGCAGCAGATTTAGCAATCAAATTTGAAATAAGATGGAGTGGAAAGACTGTTGAGAAGATGAAAAGGGCATCATAAATAAATCCTTTTCAAACAGAAGAAAATACACATAAGTATGAATGATTTCCCAAGGCAAAGCATATAAAATGGATTCTACCTTTCTAACTTGAAAACATTCAACTGGAAATGTTTATGAATGAATGGTAAAACATAACGAAGTACATATGAAATACAAACGAGAGACATATGCTAAACTCATACCACATGAATCCTACAAATCAGAGCTGCATCACTTTATTAATTCCCTGCCAAACTATACAATGGAGCATAGAGCTCACTGCCACACCATTCCCCTACTTCTGAGTTTTCAAATCTCAGACTTTCAGACCTTTGCCAATGATTTTCCTTTACAATAAATAAGCATATTTTGTGGGAATATAGACCGATGGGAAGAGGAGCCATTTCAACAGCTCAAGAACATGAAAAGTGGTGATAGAAAACAAGAGCCAATAATCATTCCAAAAGGAAGAGCTGCATTACATAGTCAAGTGAGAAGGCAAAATATTGTAACGTAGATTTCTTTACAACGTAACTGAATATGTGACTATTACGAATTTCGGTCTCGGCCTCAGACTGTCACTTTGTTTTCCGTCATTACTCTGAAGAAGACCGATTTTTATAATATGCTGTTGAACTGAAATGAAATTATGCTTTCGTGAAGGGAAAAATTTATTTTGCATGGGAAAAGGGAAGGGGAGTAGGTGGGACCCGCATCTTAATCGCAATCGCAATGGACGGGTGGAGGAATTAAATGGTGGGACCAAGGGTTATAATCGCAATCAGGGATCGAAATCGAGGGATGGGTGGAGTGATACATATAAAAACCTCCAATGCGATTTGGGGAGGTCCCTTTTCATGTGATAAATATAACCAAAGTTTCAAAGGGCACGGCCTTTTATATGTGAATTGGGCGAAAGTACTGATGGTGGGCCCAAGGGGTTAATCGCAATCACAATCGGAGATTGGGTGTGGGACGGGAATGTTGTGATCAATCGGAGGGGAAACACGATCGGAGGATCAAAGCAATCAGAGGGAGGATGCGATCGGAGGATCTTGCGATCAGAGGAGGGGCACAGAACTTATGCGATGCAATCGGATCGGGGAATCAAAAGGAGGGGTGCGATTGATCGAACGGAGGACGCAAGACTTGCGATGCGATCAATCGCATCGGAGATATGTACGATTGGTTAACCGGGACATATGTTTAATATTTTCGATTTGAAAGGGGAAGGGACTTAGGTTTGGCAGAACTTTGATATTTTTTATTATATAGTATGGTTGGGGAAGTGGTTATGTATAAACTTGATATTAAAGTTTAGGGGTAATGGAAAAGGGGAAGTGGTTATATACGACGGGACTTTTAAAGTGTTTACCATAAGTTTTTTCCAACGGGAATGGAGGGGAAGTATTTTATTAAAGAAATATAAACTTTAATAATATAAAGTTTAATGGGGAAAAATGGAAATAGGGGGTATATGAGGATATAAGGACTTTACTTCACTTAAGCATAAATTTCAATCCAGAAGTCAGTTTTGAGAGTGTAGTATACTGTTGAAAAGCTCTTTCTGGGCTCTTTCTGATGGATCTGCTTGGAGGATGATCTGGCACTAAACATGCTACGGAAAACTTCTCTGAAAGGTAGGGACATAACTTTGTGGAGATAACAGCTTCTGAATTGTGGCTGAAAGGCAATGTATCATGTTTTCACCTCAAGACATGGTTTTGAGGTGAAAATTACATCAAGCCGAATAAAATGTCTCTTTGATCTTCCTGGTGCTGTGAATTTGAATTTATTGACTTCCTCATGACCTTGCTGACATTATTGACATTTGACTCATTAATTTGACCATGGTGAGACCCTAGAAACTAATGAGACCCATCCTATGACTTACTGATATAGTTTTGAGAATGAAAGTGACTAATGACTAAAGACCATAGGGAGGAAAATCAGTAAGTAGCTCATGAGGGAAAACTGATAAAAAATTACTACCATTAATGAATCCATGACCTAACAGAATGGTGAAATTTATCTGGTATGAGACACCTAATATGCAAATGCAAAAGAGAAGTTTTGATCACTGATGGTAGTATGACTAGACTGACACTAACATTGGCTCCAATGGGGATGGTAGCTCCTTGGAGGTGCCAAGAACACCGTAGACCAAGTAACCTTATCCACTGGGCATGGAATAAAAAATACTGAAAAACTGACACAATGCAGACTGAAAATGACTCAAGGCTAAGACTGAAAACTGAAATAAATCTACACCATACACAAATCATCCAAGCTTTATAGCCTTCACCTCAGGCCCCAAAATTCAATGACTGTGTACTCTGAACTCTGCAAATAACATGTTTTATACCATGATGATGAAATAAATTCTAATCCTTTGTTTTCAATAATGGTAGTGCTTCAAAAGCCTACCATTTACTGCTCCTCCAGGGAAATCTTGGCCATCCATTTCTAAAAGCAAGAAGGCATTCTTTCCTCTGTATGCTGAAATCCTGTATGGTCCTTTCCACGGATTGTCGAACTTACCGTGCTTCCCTTTGTATTCATTTCTAGCATCCCATTTCAACACTATATCATCCAGATGAAACTTTTCTGCTTTTGTCTTCCTGTCATAGATCTTTTTAATCTTCTCCTGCAACTGCATAGCATTATGTGACACTTCCTCTCTTGTTTGCTGAAGGTGGATCATTTGATTGATTCTTCGCTGATTTTCATTGTCCTCGCTGTCAACTTCTTGCAATAATATCACAACTGGGACTGTAAGGGATGTAGGAAATACAGTGTCAGTACCATAAACCAGCTCAAATGGTGACATACCTATTGACCTTTTACTGCTAACTCTGTCTGCCCATAGTGCATTGATGAGCTTTTAGTGCCAGTTTCTTTTGTTTGCCTCCAGCATTTTCTTAATTATATTTACCAATGATTTGTTAGATGACTCAGCCAAGCTGTTGCCTTGTTGATAATACGCTGTCAAATGGCCCAGCACGATGTTTTATTTATCACAAAAATCGATCATCTTCTTGGATGTGAATGCTGCTGTGTTGTCTGTTACGATTTTGCATGGGCAGCCAAAACGAGATAAAATATTCGATTCCAGGAATTGAATGATTACCGTGTCTATTTCTTTCCTGGCTGGGATGGCCTCGATCCATTTCATAAAGTAATCCATCCCTGTCAATATCCATCAGTGCTGTGTCGAGGACGTGGGATGAATTTCTCCTATGAAATCGAGCCCCCACTGCTGAAAGGGTGAGTTCACTGAAACTGGTTTCAAAGGGAGTGGAAGCAATTTCTTCTTCCCTTGGAAGATTTGGCATTCATGACATTTCATCACTATCTTATATAAATCATAAAATAATGTGGGCCAATAATATCCTGCTCTCAATACTTTGTTAGCCGTGGTCTTCCAGAACAAGTGACCGCCACAGTCGCCTTTATGAAAATCGTGCATTACCTTCTGTGCCTCTTCTTCAACCAAACAATTGAGCAAAATGCATCCTGGATCTTTCCAATACAGAGCACTGTCTAAAATGCAGTATTTTGTAGATTTTAGCTTCAGAGATCTACCCTTACTCTTAGACATGCTGGTAGGAGGTGACAAATGCTGAAGGAAATAGATAATATCTGAATACCACGGGGACTGCAGAAAAATATCAGAAATTGGAACCAGCAAACCTTCATCTTCATCTTCTGCCACTGTTGTTATGAGGTTTATATCTAAAGCACACATATTTGAATGGGCCATCAATTTCACCAAGCCTTGGCCTTTGATCAACTTCGTGGGCTTGATCTCCACATCGTACTCCAATATAGCTGCTATCCACTTAACTCTCCGACCTTCTGGATTAGTTTGCATCAACACATCCTTCACTGCTGTGTTAGGGACATATGCTATAGTATGTGAATGCAGAATATAGACCCTGAAATCCTTCAATGCCTTGATAAGAGCCAATGCCTGTTTTTCAATAATATTATACCTCAAAGCAACATCTCTAATAGTTCTACTAAAAAAGGCAATTGGATTTTCGATCTCATCTCTCTTTTGCATTAAAACAACAGATAAAGTATGCTCCGATGCAAACGAAAATATGATGAAGTCTTGAGTGTAGTCGGGACTGATCAAAATTGGGGCATTGGACAAAGAAAACTTTACTAGATTGAATGATTTGATAGCCTCCTCACTCCATTTAACAGTGTTGTCTTTCTTCAACATATTAGTCATTTCCCTCAGATGTTCAGCCTAGAAAGCTCTGAAATATCATCATCGAGACTTTACAAGAAAAAAAAAATATTACTGGGGTGATGAATCTTCTATGCCTAAAGTTTGCAGTTCCCCAGTATGGTCGCCAGAGATGTTAGCACCCAATCTAAACCTCAGGCTGAAAAAGGCTAATCAGGGTAACAACTAAACCATGCACATCCTTGTAGCTAGCCCTACAAGGACAGGATAGGGCTATCTCCGTAGAATAGATATTCAATATCACAATAATGAAACTGATTTTAGGCTAGTTATATAAATAGGAAGAGGGATTTTAATAAATGACTGAATTTTCAGGGATGTATGGGACAAAAGGACAACATGAGCTGAGGAATTAAATCAAGGACACAGAATATTTCATGGGGCAAGATAGGCAGCAGATTTAGCAATCAAATTTGAAATAAGATGGAGTAAAAAGACTGCTGAGAAGCTGAAAAGGGCATAATAAATGAATCCTTTTCAAATAGAATAAAATACACATAAGTATGAATGATTTCCCAAGGCAAAGCATATAAAATGGATTCTACCTTTCTAAATTTTTCCAAAGGGGAAGGGACATACGTTTAATATTTGCGATTTGAAAGGGGAAGGGACTTAGATTCGGTGGAACTTTGATATTTTTTATTATATAGTATGGTTGGGGAAGTGGTTATGTATAAACTTTATATTAAAGTTTAGGGGTAATGGAAAAGGGGAAGTGGTTATATACGACAGGACTTTTAAAGTGTTTACCATAAGGTTTTTCCAACGGGAATGGAGGGGAAGTATTTTATTAAAGAAATATAAAACTTTAATAATATAAAGTTTAAAGGGAAAAAAGGGAAATAGGGGGTATATGAAGATATAAGGAACTTCACTTAAGCATAAATTTCAATCCAGAAGTTAGTTTTGAGAGTGTAGTATACCGTTGGAAAGGTCTTTCCAGGCTATTTCTGATGGATCTGCTTGGAGGACGATTTGGTGTTGAACATGCTGCGGAAAACTTCTCTGAAATGCAAGGACATCACTTTGTGGAGATAACAGCTTCTGAATTGTGGCTGAAAGGCAAAGTATCATGTTTTCACCTCAAGACATGGTTTTGAGGTGAAAATTACATCAAGCCGAATAAAATGTCTCTTTGATCTTCCTGGTGCTGTGACTTTGAATTTATTGACTTCCTCATGACCTTGCTAACATTATTGACATTTGACTCATTAATTTCACCATGGTGAGACCCTAGAAACTAATGAGACCCATCCTATGACCTACTGATATAGTTTTTAGAATGAAAGTGACTAATGACTAAAGACCATAAGGAGGAAAATCAGCAAGTAGCTCATGAGGGAAAAATGATAAAAAATTACTACCATCAATGAATCCATGACCTAACGGAATGGTGAAATTTATTCGGTATGAGACACCTAATATGCAAATGCAAAAGAGAAGTTTTGATCACTGATGGCAGTATGACTAGACTGACACTAACACCCTCAACCCCCAAGCCATAATTCCTTGACCCCTACACTCATAACTCATAACCCATTAATCCCTTGAACCATTAAATCTTAACCCACTAACCCCTAACCTATAATCCATGAAATCTCTAAGACTTAACCCCTTATCCTCTTGATAAGTGACCCTTAACCCCTAAACAACTTAACCCGTAACACCTAAATCCCCTAACTGGATAATTTCCAAAGCCTTGATTTGAATTTCTCACAATATATACACTTCATGTTGAGATGGAGCTTGTAGTGCTCTCCCACATAAGGAGTTGGTAATGAATAGATCACTCATAAAGAAAAGGCCTCTTTAGCCCTAATGCATAAGGAGTGCACCCCTGATATAGATATTTTGTTTTCTAAAAAGACTCAATTGTGTCAATGTAAAACATTGTACATAAGGTCAAATAAAATGATATTATCCACATAAATGCTTTAAATAGCCTCACATTAGCCATGAGTGGTGATCCAGGGAATAAATTTTGGGCACTATCAAAGTTATATCATGTTTAATTTCCTTTTACATCGTGATATTTTTCTCTAGTGAGGTTAATGCATCATCACAAGGGAGCATGACACATTTCTGTGGGGGAGAGATTAAAGTTGTAACACAATTCAAGTGACATACACCTCCAATGTAAATGACATTATTAAATGTTTTTATCAAGTTGTTAGAGAGGTTATTTCTAGACAATAAATTCAGTGTACTTGGAATTCATATTTTGATGACCTCAACTCTAATATGAATTTGTACTAGAAACACTTCATGAAAATGAGAGGGGGTGTTATTGTTTAACACACATACGCGCAAGAGCATTGGATATTGCCCTTAGATTCCCCTTGCTACGTTAGAAGTGGGTTTACATCGGCATCAAGTTGAAACTAATCATAATTATGTTATTATTCCCAATAACATAGGCTAGCTTAGCCATATACACAAGATAGAGTTAGAGGGTCACCTCATCTGTAGAAGCCTTATTTATTATGAGATTTAAGAGACATTATATTGTCTTTATTAAAATTTTGATGGGTTGTTTTCTACATTTTTTAAATACATGTCTAGCTCTTTTTATGAGGGATGTCCTTGGATTTAGATCTTTATATAAGGCCTGATGTTCCCTTCACCATTTTAACTCTTTTAAGGGGGTCACCTCCTTCCATGTTTCCTTGCCTTCTTAGGGCCAAAATTGACAAACCAAGATTCAAACTCCTTCAACTATAAAATTGGTGAGGCCTCATACTTCATCTTGTCCCTCAATGGGACATATTTCCTCAAAGAGACTTTTGAGGATTTCCCATTGTAAATTTTATGTTGGATGTCATAGGACCCGTTACCCCACTTTATATATGGGTTTTTAGACGAAATTTATAAATTTTCATTGCCATCTCAGCATCTGGGATTATTGTCACATTGATTATTTTCCAACTTAGGTATATGCATCTATATGTAACTCATGGATGTATCATTGGTTTGATGACACCTTTCCTTGGCCATATATGACCCTAGGTGTAGGAAGAGGTTGCTTTAGCTACCACATTTAGCTTGATATGTATGCTCCATGTGAATATGATATCTTCAATGTGTATTATTTCCATTGTGATCACATAAGAACTCTATTCTAAATCTTGATGATTTGGTTATAAGTTCTGAGCTAGATTATTCCATGGTGTTTCATAATTTTACTCAAAGAAGCATGTCATCTTGATGGTTTGGGAATATTCTTGGCGATTTGAGTAGGTGTTACACATCAACCTTAATGTAATTATTATTTTGGTTATTCAAATTTTATCCCATGTCATTCCATACGAAATTCATTTGTTTTCATTAGGGGACACCTTTATGACTAAGCATTCAATATATTAGTGGCAAATTAGTTTCCTTTTTTTCATTTGTGATGTTGTTAGTCATGAGTAATTTTTACTATCTGAAGATGACTAAATATCAGTCCTAGATTTCCAAAAAACAAGATTCCTGAATATTGTGAGTTTTTTAAATCTCACTGTTTTCATGATCCTTGTCACAATTTTTTCATTATTCTACTATTTACCAGTCCATGATTAACTTGCCATTCCTAAAGGGCCCCTCATGGGATTATGGCGCCACTCATCTAGTTTATTTTTTCCCACCTATCACCCCAACACTTTATTTTTCCTTTGGCCCACTTTTTCAATTTCATCTAGGGTTAAAAATCAACCTATTCTTTCCTATGTTCATCAGGTTACTCAAACCTTGATGGTTTCCAAAATACCTCTATAGGCTCTTTAGATCAATCAAGTACATCAATTTCTATATATTAAAATACACCAACTAATTAGCTACATTTTAAAACTATTAGGCCTTTGGTATTTTAAGCTCTGTTATTCTTATGCTAAGACCTAGTTCAAATGAAAAAGAAGAGCAACACATGATTTCCCAACAAAGAGCATAAAATCTCCAAAGAGGGCTACTTTGTCAATTTCAAATTTTGCAAAAAGTAAATGTGCTTGACATTTCTGCAGGGATGTCATGAGGTAAATCAGCAAAGGAAATTGATAGAGTAACTGATGAGTTTCTAAAGGAAAGCAAGGTGCACTGAGTCTAGAGGAGAAATCAACGTTTCTAAACCTGATTGAATCAACAGTATGCCAAACAGAGATCCAGTGAAGAAAAACACATAAAGGAGGGTCAAGCTATCATTTCAGTAATTTACACTTATTTGTTAAAGGATAGAAAAACATGGTATCATCTCCAAGGTAAATATAAATTTTTTTGAAGATACTGCCACTATATAAATGTCTAAGGTTGTCAAAGTGAATTTAGCATTTTCAAGGATTAGAGGGGGAAAGTCACTTCAGGGTTTCATAACACCTACTAAAGTGAAAGTGTTCAAGGACATAGACCAAACAAAGAAAGTAAGCCTTGTCACTCAAACAAAATCTACAGAAGAAGAAGGTGAAGAATATCAATGGGCAAGTTTCAAATTATAAACTCAGACACCTGTAAAATAGAAGTGGTCAAGAAAGGTAATAAAAATTATTTTCAATTTCATAAATTCTTGTCAAAGGGTGATTTTATCATGCCTAATAATAAACAATAAAGGTGAGTATAGGGTTCTCATAGTCATCTGTCAGGCAAACGTTGAAAGGCATCACTAGGCCAAAGGGAAGTCAGCTTTACCATTTCAGCAAAACTGCATACAAACAGTGAAAGGATGTTTGTGAAGATCAAAGGGTTAAATTGAGTTTTATAATAGAGGTTTCAAATCAAATTGAAGAAGCTAATGTATGGAAAAATTCACCAAAGTATAGGAAAGAGCTCTTCAGGCCTCAAAGAACCTAAAGAAAGTCTAAATTCATCATCCAGCCCCCTGCAAAAGCAAACAATGTAAAGGATATGTAAGAAGAGGAAAATCGTTCAGTTGAATTGTTCAAAGGAAGTAGAAAAAGACCAAATTCATCCTTTGAGGTCACCTGCAAACCAAAATAGTAAATATTTGGTAAGGAAAGCAATAG
Organism: Pinus albicaulis; assembly: GCA_034641835.2. NCBI lineage: Eukaryota > Viridiplantae > Streptophyta > Pinopsida > Pinales > Pinaceae > Pinus > Pinus albicaulis. The sequence goes on along the minus strand of CM076582.1, from coordinate 1,340,301,587 downwards.
AAAGGAAAAATCTATGTCTTAAGTCACTTGCAGCAAAAAGTTCAAATAAGATATCAGTGAAAAGTTGAAGGGCATGAAAACATTAGAAAAGTGGGATTTATGTTTGAAATTAAGTGTCTAAACCTATAAAGGAATTTTTCACTCTTCAGCCACTCATTTTTATTTTACAAAGATCATCAAAGGCAGTCAACGAAGAAATTTTGAGTTTCTGGCAAATTCGGGAAAGTCACCATGTGTTGCGTGCCTTGAGTTGTGTGCTATGCTCCTGGAGGTTTTTCTATGTATAATTACTCTGTGTTGCATGCCTATAAGTGTGCATTTCACGTTTACATGTTCTCTGCATGCAACGTTTACCCATTCAGACTCTGTGTGCAGCCTTGCCTGATAGTGTTGCGCATTCACCCAGCAGGGAAGGTTTTCGTTGTTGCGTGTTTAACAAAAAGACCTGATAGGCCAGGTGTGCTACATATTTTCACAAAGGCCTGACTGTGCCTGTGCTACATGGAATCTCACCTGACTGGCTTAGTGATGCGCGTTCATTGCTACACCCTTGGTCGACCTGCAGACGCGTTCAGCCACCCGACAACACGTTCAGGTGATGCGCGCTTGGCCAAGAGGGCCTTGGCTCCAATTTGAACCCTAAATATACTCAAGATCTCCTCAAAGGCACATCAAGATTTCATAACAACTCTGAGGGGTAAATACAAAACACCACCTCATTTTCAAGGTTCTTGTCATTTTACTAAAGGAATAAACCCTAGGAAAGTGAACTAAATGACATTAAAACCTCCCTCATCTAAAAAAATAGAAAGGAACAGTTAAGGCAGAGTGATCATGAAGTTTTTCTCCCTTTACCTCTCACTCACATTCATACACTCTACTCTTACTCATTTACTCCTCCATCTGCAAGAAACTACCTTTCTCATCACCATATCATTTACCCTCTTCATATAATCTCGCAAGTAGAGTTAGGGTTTCTGGATTTCAAGGCAATAGTGAAATCAAAATGTCAAGGGAAGGTAATAATGGAAGTGGTGAGGAAGGCCAAGGGCCTAAAAGACATCAGTGGAAGGGTGGAAGAATAAATAGGTTTGAGCCACTGAACACTTTGGAGTTGATGGCATCTCCTATGAAAGTTTCATATTTCCATAATGTGGGTTGTTTTGACTTTTGTGAATGAGTACAACAGGTACAAAGCCATCCTGAGCTGACCAAGATTTTAATCCTTAATATTCATGATAATTAAGTAATTTTAGCTGAGGTAAACTTTGAGCTATCTTCAAATACCATTTCTATGGCCACCAGGAAACCTAGTGTGGGAGAAAGGTGGTTCAAGCAGGCTAATTTGGACCTGAGCCATTATGAACATTTCCTAAAATCTAGATACAAAGATGACTGCAAATCCATTTTACCTTTTCGCATTTTCTAGAGAGATATGCGCCCTTGATGAGAGTAATCATGTAATATTTTACATGTGAGGGGAGGTTTTCTAGGCTTTATTCATACCACATAATATTTCTCATGCACATCACTAGTCTAAAGATGCTACATTTTCCTTATAATATCTATAGGAGTATTGATAAGATGTCTTATATTGTGCAAAAGAGACACCCTTCACAACAAATGCATATCCTTTTTCACCATTCTCTCATCAAGATAGTTGTGTTGCATCAATTAGAGAAGAAGGGTTTTCCATGGGAGGTGTTCATCACCCATGAAGTTTTGGCAAACCCAGAGCCCCATCCTCAGTAATATTTTCCCTCATCATCTCATCCTCCTCCCCCTACTCCCCCATCATCTTCTACTTGTCATGCTTCACCATCTACCCATATACCCTCACCTCACGAAAACTCTCCTTCCTCATGCTCTCCCAATGAATCAGATCAAGAGGGAAGTGGCAGTGAACAAGAAAGTGAGAATGAAGGACATGGAAGTGTTAAACCAAGCAATGATGAAGAAGAGGACAGTAAAGAGAAAGATCATGAAAAAGAGGAAAGTAAAGAGAAATATGATGAAGAAGAGGACAGTAAAGAGGAAGAAGATGAAGAGGCAGAGGTCAGCAATGAAGCAGAAGACATGGAGGTAGATGACAATGAATATGAAAACCCAAGTGGTGAAGAAAGAAGCCAAGAAAATTTTAATGATTTTGGAAACAAAGAGGACAGTGATGAAATAGAGAACATGGTAACCAATAGCAATAATCATGCTGATGACAGAAGTGATGCTGAAGACCAAAAATTTAGTGAAGAGGCTGATAACAACAATGAAAATCACAACAATGATTCTAGTAGCAGTTAGAAGGGAAGAAATGACAATAATGACAGCAGTCCTAATGGCCAAGAAGGAAGTGGAAAAAATGAGCCTCACAGTGGTAATGATGATTGTGCAAAGAGCAGTGCCAAAGACATTGAGACTCCTAGTATTGAAGGAAATGAAGAAAGTAGCAAGGTAATGATGAATATGAGGGTGGCAATAGTTCACAGGACCATGAAGATAATTAAGCTTATGTAGAAATTATATAACTAATGCATTATACATCCAAGATTCTCCTGATCACACACTATTTGAATTCATCCATAGTACAAAATCTCTTCTACTATTGGTCATTAATTGTGGAAATTAAATCAATTGCATGGACACATTGAAACCATAAAAAATTCACACATATGAACACAGTGTTTTAATGGGAAAGCCTGAAGCTAAAAACCCCAACTATCTGTATAAAATATATTTCATAGAGATAATGTAACAATCCTCATACAAATCTGATCATGTCAAGCTCTCAGTACAATACAATCGCTACACACTAATCAGGCCCAATCTAGCAAATCCATGCACCAAACTTTTCCACCTGCTAGCTTGCCTCTACTGCGCAATCCCTACTAAAAATTGGCTCTGAATGAACTCGAATTGGTCCAGCCTTGCTCACGCAATCCTCATTGGCATCTCCAACCACTGTGTGTTGCAAATCATGCAACACTATAGTCGCAACTGATAGTCAACCTGCTCTTTCACCTACCTCTCCACTGGTCTCCACTGAAATTGTCCATGCACTGTAGTTAACTGATGTATTCTTCAGTTTATTAATGAGTTAATAGTTAGTGAATTAAGTAGTAATTAATTCACACCACTCTCACTAGTGTATCAATCAGTTAAACTAGATACAACTAGCTCAACTGTGTCTAACTGAGTTAAACTGAACACAACTCCACCAACTACCTCAATAACTCCACCAAACTCTGTCACATGAGTTCTAACTAAAGTCTCCATGCAATAGCTCTAGTAAACACTCAGGAATAGTTTAATTCCTTCTGTCAGCTCCTATGCCACATCTATGCACTTAACTGAAGTGCTCCAAGAGAATAAGATAATGTTTATAGTCCAAATATTAATAAGATCTAATAATATTCGACATATCTAATTTTAGACTGACAATCTAAAAATAGATTCCGCCCAGTATGTCTAAAAATAGAAGTCCATATATTTTTCCAACTTGACCAACCATCCAAAAATAGCATCTTGCAACTCATAGAATATGATCGACATGTCTAAAAATAGACATATTCTAAAAATAGACTTCCGCCAAAAATAGCCTGCGGGCCCACTTAGTGAAGGCGACTCTTTTCACTAAGCTCATCATCTTGTTGCAATGTCAATACTCCCTCTCAACAAGATAGGGATTATCTGCCACCCCGATCCTGCCTCTGTGGTATTTGAATTTGCTCCTGGTGAGCTCCTTCGTCAAGATATCAACATCCTGATCCTCCGTAGGAATGTAAGAAAGTAACATGATCTTCCGCTGCACACAATCTCTGATATGATGATACCAGATGTCAATTTGTTTATATCTATCATGAAATACTTGATTAACCGAGAGTTTGCTGCAACTCTGATTATCACAATATATCACAGTAGGATCTAAGTGTAAACCGAACAACCCAACCAGGATCTTCCTCATCCATATAGCCTCGCATGCAGCCAAACTCGCTGCCATGTACTTGTCCTCCGCTAAACTGAGTGCCATTGATCTCTCCTTCCTACTGTACCAAGAAGCTGTTGTCGACCTGATACTGAAAATCCCTCCAGATGTGCTCTTTCTGTCCATTGGGCTCCCTGCCAAATCTGCATCCGTGAAGCCATGCAGCTTCACCTCATCCGACTGTATGTACCATAATCCATATCTCGATGTGCCTCTGAGATATCACAATACATGCTTGCCCGCCTTCCAAAAGAGCTTGGTAGGCTTAACCATAGCCTGTGAAAGCTGGTTTATAGTGTAGCATATCTCAGGTCATGTATTGACTAGATACATAAGCGACCCCACCAACTATCGGTAAATAGTGGCATCCACTACCTCTGCCGATGTAGCATCCTCTTTCCTCCAACCACTAGGAAGAGGAGTGTCGATAGGCTTGCAACCATGCATGTTGAACTTCTCCAGTATCTCCCGGGCATACTTTCCTTGAGACACAAACAATCCATCACTGCACTGCCAAATTTCCAATCCCAGGAAATAATGAACAAGGCCCAAGTCCTTCATCTCAGACTCTTTTGCAAGATTAGCCTTGCATGAGAGTATCAACTGTTCATCACCTGTCAGAATCAAATCATCTACATAAAGTACAATGATCAACAACTTACCCTCTGCCACAATCTGGTATAGGTTCAGATCTGCCTCACTCTCGGTGAATCCAAGACCAGTGAAATAATTTTCTATCCATGTGTACCAAGCACGAGGTGCTTGTTTCAACCCATATAGTGCTCTTTTGAGCCTACACACATGCAACTCGCTACTGAAGATCTCGAAAAATTTGGGCTACTCTATGTGCACCTCCTCCTCAATGACTCTGTTGAGGAATGTAGTCTTCACATCCATCTGATGAATGTGCCATCCCATCTATGCTGAGAGAGCTAGGATGCTCCGTATGGAAGAATACCTTGCGATAAGTGCAAAGGTTTCCTCATAGTTGATCCCCTCATTCTGTGAGAAGCCCCAGGCAAAAAATATTGCCTTGTACTTCTCAATGCTCCCATCAGCTGCTTGCTTCACTTTGTAGACCCATCTCGAACCTACTACTGATTTCCCTTCCGGCCTTGGGACAATCTCCCATGCACTGTTTCTAACAATAAAATCATACTCTTCCACCATGGAATCTACCCATGCAGGGTCCTCCACAGCTTCCTTGAAAGAGGATGGTTCTGTCACGATACACTTGCTCATCAGAGCCATGTATCTATTATATCAGTCAGGTGACTGTCTCTGTCTGTGCTATGATGTAGGTGCTCCTACAATCTTCTCTGCATCAAGATTCAGTCGCTCAGCTTCTGTAGTGCGCTTCCGCCCTCTGATGGTTGGCGCTGCATGAGTGGTTTCTTCCACTCCATGAACCTCCTCTTGTGGCTGATCCACATCCTGAGGCTCATCTTAGGAACTAATAGCTCATCATCTGCATGAAAGTGTGACTCCCTCTCAAGTGAACACTTCATGGCTTTCTCTTCATGAAATTTGATATCCCGTCACACAACAGTCCTTCGACCGTCTGGAAAATACACATGATAGTTGTGGGGTGTATTAGTGTACCCCACAAATATCACAACCTCTGCGGTTGGCTCTAGATTCTTCCTGCATCCTTTATCACATGAATGTAAACAGGTGAGCCAAAAATCTTCAAATGAGAAATATCAGGCTTCTTACCATAAAATGCCTCTTTGGGTGTACTCATGCCAAGTACTCTATGAGGACAACGATTTTGCACATAAACCGCAGTATTGCATGCCTCAGCCCACAAGTGTATGGGAAGGCCCTAATCATGCAACATCGCCTGTTCAGCATCCACAATCGTTCTATTCTTCCGCTTAGCGACCCGATTTTGCTGGGGTTATGAGGCGTTATGAGCTCTCTTTGAATTCCTTTTGCGCTGTAAAAGTCCTTGAATTCGCCAGAGATGAATTCACCACCATTATCACTCCTAAGGGCCTTCACCTATTTCCTCGATTCCTTCTCAACCAGTGCCTTGAACTCACGGAACTTTGAGTATGTCTCACTCTTCTTCTACATGAAGAAGATCCAGCACTTACAAGAAAAATCATCAACAAATATCACATAATACCTGTGCTTTGCTGTCGAAGCTACTGAGAATGGTCCACACACGTCTGTGTGAATTCTCTCAAGGATCGTCGTGGCACGAATATCCTTCTCATGAAAGGTGGCTTTCACAAATTTTCCCAAAGTACACCCCTTGAACTGATCTGAGTATGCAAGTGTACCTTTGGGAAGCCTGATAGAAATCTGCTGCAAAATTTTCAAAGCACCATGGTGAAGATGGCCCAATCCCCTGTGCCATAGCTTGCCCTCATCCCGGCTCACCACTCCTTCTGCCTTGCCTGCCATTTTTGTGCAGCCATCTACTTGCAACTGATAAAGGTTCTTAACTTGAACCCCTATTCTCCGAGTTTCACTAGTTTCCTTACTACGCAAGAAAGCCTTTCCCTCGCTAAAGACAACATCATATCCCTTGTCTTCCAACATCGCCATAGAGATCAGATTCTTCTTCAATCCTGGAACATGCATGACATCCTTCAAGATGAAAGGTTTGCCAGAATTCCTCTCAATAGAAATGGTCCCGATACCAGTCGCACTGTATCTACCATCATCGCCCATCTCGATGTGCACTCCAAGATCCTTCTCATCCAGATCAATAAACAAATATTTGTCTCCAGTCATATGGAAAGACGCACCACTATCAAGAAACCACACTGAACCCATCATACTTGAGACCAAGCATGCAATTAGCAAAAAATCCAACTCAAACTATGAGGCTGAGGCCTCCCTAGTTGCAGATCCAACAGCCTGCTTATTTTTCTTCTTCTATGGACAATTAGTGGCGTAATGTCCATGTTGGTGACAGTGACAACACTTCACCTTGGACATGTCCTGCTTCTCGCCTTTTGCACCGGATTGAGAAGTATTCTTCTCGCTCTTCCCCTTCCTTTCTTTGGCAACCAAAGTGAAATTTTCTTCATCATCATTCTTCGATAAAGATCCATCCCTGGTACTCCGCCTTATCTCCTCCTGCACAGGATCCGACCAAAGTCACTCCCATCCTGGCAGTTTTTCCTGACCATTGACAGAGTCCTCATAGGAATGCCAACTCTTCAGAAGCCCAAGGAGAGCCAAGCTCACCAAGTCCTCTTCATCTATAGTAACCCCCACACTTCCCAGCTCATCCCTACACTGGAAAAACTTCGTGAGGTACTTGGGTATACTGTCGCATTTCTCCATTTTTATCTTCCTGAGTTTATCCTTGAGCGCCAACTTCCTTTGGTCGCTCTTGCTTTGGAACAAGTCTGCCAAAGCTTTCCACATCAAGAATGGAGAATATTTACCATGAAGGCTAGACACTATGTGATCCTTCACACCTTCTAACAGAATCCTTCGACATTTTTCTGTCTTCTTTTTCCATGCGTCAAGTGCGGCAGCATCGCTAGAAGCAGGTTTTGGAATTTTTGCATCTATGAACACCTTCAACCCATTATTCTCCAGCTCCACCTCCATCCTGTCCTTCCATGCAATTTAATTCAAGCTGCCCTCAAGGGAATAATCCAATCGCAATCCTTTGAAAGACATCTCAACTTCAACGCCAAGAAAACACTATTGCAAATTCACATTCCACCAGCACAAAACTCAACCACTTCAATGCTTTGCAATTTCTCCAATGATCAATACCGCTCTGATACCATGTAGAAATTATATAAATAATTAATTATACATCCAATATTCTCCTAATCACACACTATTTTACTTCATGCATAATACAAAATCTCTTCTACTATTTATCATTACTTGCGGAAATTAAATCAATTGCATGCACACATTGAAACCATAAAAAATTCACACATATGAACACAGTGTTTTAACGGGAAAGCCTGAAGCTAAAAACCCCAACTATCTATATAAAATATATTTCATAGAGATCATGTAAAAATCCTCATACAAAGCTGATCATGTCAAGCTCTCATTACAATACAATCGCTACACACTAATCAAGCCCAATCTAGCAAATCCATGCACCGATCTTTGCCACATGCTAGATTGCCTCTACTGCAAAATCCCTGTTGAATATTGGCTCTGAATGAACTCAAATTGGTCCAGCCTTGCTCACGAAATCCTCATTGGAATCTTCAATCACTGTGTGTTGCAAATCATGCAACACTATAGTCACAACTGATAGTCAACCTGCTCTTTCACCTACCTCTCCACTGGTCTCCACTGAAACTATCCATGCACTGTAGTTAACTAATGTATTCTTCAGTTTATTAATGAGTTAATAATTAGTGAATTAATTAATAATTAATTCACACCACTCTCACTAGTGTATCAATCAGTTAGACTAGATACAACTAGATCAACTGTGTCTAACTGAGTTAAATTGAACACAACTCCACCAACTACCTCAATAACTCCACCAAACTCTGTCACATGAGTTCTAACTAAAGTATCCATGCAATAGCTCCAGTAAACACTCAGGGAATAGCATAATTCCTTTTTTCAACTCCTGTGCCACATATGTACACTTAACTAAAGTGCTACAAGAGAATAAGATAATGTTTATAGTGTAAATATTATTAAGAGCTAATAATATTTGACATATCTATTTTCGGACTGGAAATCTAAAAATAGATTCCGCCCAGTATGTATAAAAATATAAGTCCATATATTTTTCCAACTTGACCAACCATCCACAAATAGCATCCTGCAACTCATAGAATCTGATCGACATGTCTAAAAATAGACTTGCACCAAAAATAGCCTACAGGCCCACTTAGTGAAGGCGAATATTTTCACTAAGCTCATCATCTTGTTGCAATCTCAATAGATGATATCAATGAAGGAGAAAGGGATGATGACACAAATAAATATCACAGCAGTGATGTTAGCATGGAAGAAAATGAAAGTGAGGTTGATGAAGGCAGTCAAGAACGCAGTGCAGAACACAACAGTGTAGAGGTCAATAAGGAAGAGAAAAAAAGTCATGAGGTCAACCATGGTGAGGGAATTCATATGAACAATATTCATCCTTTCCCTCTCACATATCAAAGAGGAAAGAGGAATTTGTTTTTTGCCTCTAAAAGGCAAGGGACCATGCCATCCACCTCAGTTAAGAAGCTTGACAAAGGAAAACAAAAGATCAGAGAAGAAGAAGAAGATCAACATGAGGTTGATAAATAGTTTGAAATCATTCACATTAAGAGTGATGAGGAAAATGAGGCAAGGATCTCAAGCTTGCTCCTCTAGAAAAAAATTCCCAAATTGAAGACCTTCAAGAAAATCTAGATAGGGCCAAGTGTGTGAATAATGTCCTTGAGATGGAGAACAGACAGCTAGGGGCACAAAGTGCCATTTACGAGGCTGGAAAAATCAGAGCCCGGAAAGAAGCTCAAAGATCATAGGTAAAGCTAGAGGAATTCATGGTCACCTATGAGGAAAGTGAAGATGAAGAAGGACAGTCGAGAAGAAGACCAAGAACCATGGGTTTAAAGAAGGCCTTGGCAAGACTAAGAGAGCAAGAATCAAACTTGGCAGAGCAGCTCCCTCTAAGTGAGTTGCTTGCCATGGATATAGGATATGATCGGGAGCCTTGGCTGGAAATGGAAAACACACACTTGGATGCGAAATTGGAGAAGGAAAATAGGGACCTTCACCTCCAAATGAAGATGACCAAACACTATGCACTTAGAAATCAAATTGCAAGGGCCAAGCTCAAAAGAGCCTTGCCAAAGTTCAAGCCCTAAAGGAGGAAAAAGGTCAAGAAAATCTTAAAATTTTTGATAATTCTTCCATCCAAGCATCCCAAACATAAAAAGGAAGATAATTGCAAATTTTGGGAACTTTTTGGAAATTTTGGATTTTTGCTGATTTGGAGGGCCAAGGGCGCAACACCCTTGGTGCTGCGATTTTTCTCAGGGCATCCTCAGGAGGTAAATTTTACATTTTTGGAATCCCCAGCTCAATTACAACATGCTCACCAAATTTCAGGTCATTTAGAGTTGATTTGCTCCTCCAAAAGAGTCAAAAACACCCTAATTTTCACCTTTCTGCCTAGTTTTCACAACATATGTTGTGCCTTTACCAGCATTGGGAGTTTTTATTTTTTAACAGGTCCAAATGGTATAATAAAAAAACCAAGGGCTTTTATGGAAGGTATACTCAACAGGCTTTCCAACAAGCCATCACGGAGCCCATTCCGACATCGGGAAGGCCTTCAAAACTTGGCTGCAAGATGACCTAGTTTTCTTGCTCATGTGTTGCGCCCTTGGACTGGAAATGCATCCTTAAAACTCAGTGTTGCACCCTGATAGTCAAAAATTCAAAAAATTACACTTGGAAATATTTTTGAGGCTTTGGGAAGCCCAAATGTCAATTTTTTTTCCAAAAAGAATCAACAAGATATTTTGTATCAGATATTTTGTGCCTTGGGCCTGGCAAGGTCTCAAAGGACAAAAGTGACATTTATGATTAACTAATAGGATTATTAAGAGCTAATTAGTTTTTATTCCTCTAATGCAAGAGAAATAGGGCATGGATGTTTCATTGTATATGTTGGATATTTGGTGAGCATGTTATGAAATAGACTTGAAGGTTATTCGTGAAACTAGTTTTTGGTGCCTTGTGATGGTGTTGGACTATTCTTACATGGATCAAGCTCACTCTTCAGATTCATTAAGCTTGTTTAAATTGTGATGTATTTCATCTTTATGTTTTTTTTCTTCATTTACTCATTGTGTTTATGGTTCATTTAGTTATAGAAGAGAAATAGAGAATAGGATTTTCCTTCTTGGTACCCTACTTCTGCCTACTTTCTTGACTTCTATGTTTTATTCCTCAAATTTTTGCTAAAGAAGTCCTTAAATGCTCATTAGTGTTACTGATATGTTATGTTATAATGCTATCTATTTGAAAGTAAGTTTTAGAGAATCCTTCACTTCTCTCTTAGCTTACTTAACTATTGTTTTTTAAGACCTGCTTAGCCTAGTTGATGTTGAGTAATCCCTCATTGCTCTTCAAGTTTTCATTATGCTATCATATTAGAAGTGTTTTCTTGTTTATTGCTTTGTTAAAGGATCCTTGATTGCCCATTAACTCACTATATTCACAACTCCATGTTACTTCACTCTCCCTTGACCTAATTAGATCCATTTGATCTTGCCAACTTGCCCTTTGAACTATCCTTGACTCATTTTTACACATTTCAAGACTTTTGTGGACTCCATACCCTAATGGATTGATAATCCCCACTCTATTAACCTAATTAATAAATTTCCCAACCAACCAAACAAACAAACAAACCATAAACTTAACAACTAGCCTAAAATCAAAACCTAAAAAGCAAACAAGTTCATATCCTTTGCATAAAATAGGGAGATCCCTCTATGAGTCTAGGAAGGCTAGGTCCTATGACTTCAAATAATGTTCTGATGTTACCCCTATTCATTTTTTCTCACCAATCTAAAAAATTATCAGGACCTAACATAATGGAGATCACAGTGGGACACCTGAGTACATAGTAGCCTGAATATTTTTTACAGACTCACAGACCCTCACTTAAACTTAAAAAGTCCAGTGTTAGCCAAGAGTATAATCTAATTATTTCACCATCCTAGCAAATTGATGACTCAACTATAGACATTCATGGAAACCTTAGGGATACATAAAGGAACTTAGAAAACCCCAAAAAATTGCCTAGATTGTTTTTTTGCAAATTGTTGGTGGTGGACCACAAATACCTGTTCTCAAAACAGTAAAAAACATCCACCTGGCAACTCCACTAGCCTCCAGTAGGCCAACTAACTTTACAATTTCTCATAGACTTCCCTCAGATTGTGTCAAATCATCCCTGAGCAGTTTAAAAGCCTAGTCACACATTGTGTGAGGTTAGCAAACACTTAGAGAGGTCAGCCTTTCGAAAGCAGTCATAAACTTTCAGCCTCTCTACACTTTGGATGTGAAATCTGGCTTCAAAAAGGATCAGTACCATATCTCACCCGGACCCAAACCCTCCTACCATAGTTAATGACCCAGAAAATATTTTGTGGCAAACTTCTAGGACTAAAGTTTCAACTACTGTCAGGACCATTCATGGAGAAAGTTTTGTCCCTGAACATATCACAACTTTGCAAGATCCCCAATTTGACTTACACCATACAAGAAACCTTTTCCGAACTAAGCCAAAAAGTAGGATTGACCAGACAGACCTTGAGCCCATAGATTTGCAGTAGAGTCCTAGCGAAGAAGCCTCTCCTTCAACTCCTCCTGATTTTTAGCTTCTCCATCACTTTGGCTCTTTTCATTCCAAATCTTCTCAAAATGATTTTGTTGGTCCAATTATTTCCACCACACCCGTTCATATCACCATTGTGGAAAACACACCACTTCATCCTACACCCCCTCCCACAAACCCTCCCCTTGTAAATACTCCCTGGATTCCATTAGCTCCCATCATGGCAGCATGGTATGCCCCTATAGTACTACCATAACATCTGATACCTTTTCCAAATGACTACCAATCCAAAATTCCTCACTTCACCGGAGCTGACTCTACAACTTCCCAACAACATGTAGACAGAATAAATGATGCTTTTGATTACATGGAATTAGAATATGAAACCAAGAACATGAGGATGTTTTCCCAAAGCTTAGGAGGAGAAGCTAAAAAATGGTTCAAAATCTTGAATCCTAACAACATACATGATCTCCCTTCTCTTTATCAGACATTCATAAACAAATGGGAGATTAATAAAAACCCTCTCCAAATTCTCTCAAAATATAACAACCTGAAGAGAAATGTTGGGGAAAGAATCCAAGTCTATTACACTAGGTTCAATAGTGTGTATAATTCCCTCCTGCGTCACATGAAACCCCCACAAGGCTTAGCACTAGTGAAATTTCCAGAAGTCTTTGATCCAAACATGACCTAACAATTAACAGAGAAATATCCCCTAACTTTAGAATACATGCAAAGGGGAGTTGTGAGTACATAGGCCAACATGTTTGAAAAGAGGACTAGGATGAGGTCAGAATAGAGAGCCACATAGAAAGATGAAACTATGGCCTCAACCTCTTCATCCGATGCCAAAATTGACAGCCTAGTTAGAAAAATGGAGAGAATTATGGAGAAGATAAACATGAATGAAAGAGAACCTCCTAGGGAAAACCATCCAAATCCCCAAAACAAAAATAGAAATCAGAAATTCAGAAGAGACCCTCCCCTAATCAGACAGAGAGACAATGACCAACAAATCAGGCCCCCTTTCCAATACAATTACGTGGATGAGGATGAAAGAGAAACATAACAACCAGAAGAAAACCATGTAAACTTTATAGCCTCTGACAATGAGGGTGATTTTTTTCTCACAGAAGAAGAACAAGGGTTATTTTCATCAAATCAAAATGATAGAAAAAACTAAGGAGTCTGAAGAGTATAAGTTGGGATTCAAGAATTCCATAATGGAGGTCCATAGAAAATACGATCTTAGGAGTAAGAAAAAACAAGAGGCCTTAAAAACAAAAAAAACAAAAAATTGTTGTTAAAAAGGCCCCTGTAAATATAATGAAAAAGATAGCAGAGAACACAATCACCATGGCTAATAAATCTGATCTGAATAAAGACAAAATTGGCCAATCAAATGGTGACCCAAGCTTCCCTAGTACATCAACTAGTGGCCCTGGTAAATCTACTCAAAATGACAATCCTAATAAAACTTAGCAAACAATTTTTTTTGAAAGAACTATGTGTGAAAAACAGATGTAAATATGCCAAAAACACTAGCACCTTTCATCTTTGAGGGAGATGTTGCCAAGATCAAAATAAGCATGCCCCTTGCTGAACTAGTAACTTAGGATGTATATAGGAATCAAGTCTTGAAAGATTTGAATATAGGAAATGGCACTGACACTTTGAACTTAACAGATGACAAACCAGAGCTATTGTTTGGACCTGAAGTAGAGGGAAAATATCAAGAAGGAGATGTACCTCCATGCTAGAATCCAGAGCCTCACACAATCTGATGCCTAAGGTAGTAATGGATAGATTAGGCTTAGAAATAGCCAAACCTTACAAGGACTTATACTCTTTCGATTCAAGTAGAGTCAAGTTTTTGGGTTTAATCAAGGATTTGTGTGTCATTCTGGCACAATACCTACTAAGAGTCTAGTCATGGACATAGTGGTTGCTGACATTCCCCTGAAGTATGGCATGATTTTATCTAGATCATGGGGGGCCAAACTTCAAGGGAATTTCCAAATGGACATGTCCTATGCTACCATCCCAGTTTTTAATCAAAAAAGGAGGTTGTACCGATAATCAAACATGAAATATATGGTTAGCAGCCAAGATAGGAAAAAAAACACCCCTATTTGTTCCATACATTCAGATCTTGACTCATTTATCTTATACAATGACGATGACATTGACGGACAAGTAAATGGAATTGGGAAAGATCTAGGCCTACCACAACATTCAAACCAAATATTGAATGAGGAACTTGACAACCAAAACTCTTGAATCCCTGAACAACAACATAATGGTGAAGTTGAACTTAAAACACTTTTGAACATGAGCTTTGATGGCTCTTGTGGAAAATCTAGTTCGGGAGATGGTGTCTGGATTCATAACACTAATGAAGGCCACTCCTACAAACTAAAATTTCAATGCACTAACAATATTGCTGAGTATGAGGTCCTTCTCCTTGGTTTACATTTTCTAAAACACATAGGAGCCAACAAAATTTATGTTCAAGAAGACTCTAAAATGATCATTAGACAACTCAAGGGAGAATATTTTGCGAAGAATCCTAGACTAAGAGAATACTGGAATGTTGCCTTGGATCTCTTGAAATTTTTTGAGAATTATGAACTTATTTCCATCCCTACAGCTCAAAATAGCTTGGCTAATGAACTTGCCTTTATTTTCAGCACATTCTAAATTCCTCATGCTAATGAAAAATACACTGTGAAAGTCAAGTGCAGACCAGTAGTCCCGGATAACATAGATCACTGGAAAGTATTTGAAAATGACAAAGAGATTGAAAATTTCTTGCAGCCCAAAACCAATTTTGAAATGTTAAAATCATACTTAATCCATCTAGAAGATTTCTTTGGTGAAGAACAAACCCTCAAAATAGAGTCACCTTATAAAATTAACATAAATATGCTAGAATATCCTCTTAAGGTAGAATCATTGGCAGATTTAGATCAAAAAGACCTTGAGGAGCTGCAATTCAAAGATAACTCATTACCAAGAGGTCTTGCCCCCTTAGAAGATTTGTTTGACTTCAATGACGTTGCTAGGAAGCCAAAAATGGAAACCACCAAAACTAATGCGGAAGAATGTAACATAAGCAACATAGAAAAACCTAAAATGATCAAGCTGTCCAAAACGCTCCCTCCTCACATAAAACATAAATATATAGATTTTTTGAGAGAGTTTAAAGACTTTTTTGCATGGGGATATGAAGACTTAAAGTCCTATGACACAAGCATTATTCAACATAAAATTCCTCTCAAGGAAAATAGAAACCATTCAAACAAAAATTGAAAAGAATAAGCCCCGTCCTAGTACCTCTTGCTAAAAAAGAAATAAAGAAGATGTATGATGTTGGTATTATAGTCCCACATAGGTGCTCAGAATGGGTTTTCAACCTCGTGTCAATTAGGAAGAAAACGGGGGAGATTAGGCTGTGCATAGACTTTAGAAACTTGAACAAAGCTTCCTTGAAGGAAAACTACCCTCTACCCAAAATGGATCATATACTACAAAGGGTGGTAGGTTCTAAGATAATATAATTGCTTGATGGCTTTTCGAGGTACAACCAGGTACTAGTACTTCCAAGTGATCAACATAAAATTGCTTTCACAACATCTTGGGGCACATTCATATACGTAAAAATTTCATTTGGGTTGATGAATGTGGGGGCTACTTTTCAAAGAGCCATGGATATAGATTTTTCTGAAGACATAGGCTACTTCATAGTAATTTACCTTGATGACATCACTGCCTATTCTAAAAATGATGAAGAACACCTAGTTCATTTGAGAAAGGTCTTTTAGAAGTGTAGGAAGTATGGCCTATCTCTGAATCCTAAGAAAACATTGTTTGGTCTTCAAGAAGGAAAACTCTTGGGCCACATCATTTCCTAAGAAGGGATAAATATAGACCCCAAAAGGATTGAATATATACTACAAATCAGCCATCCTAGAAACATTAAAGAGCTACAATCTTTCATTGGAAATATAAACTTCCTGAGAAGGTTCATTCCTAACCTTGCTAAACTCCTAAGAGATATCACAAACATGCTGAAAAGAGAAGTAGGAGTCAAGTGGAACACAGAAGCCAAATAATCCTTTGAACTGGTGAAACAAACCCTTACCAAAACAATGGTTCTAATCAGCCCCAAATTTACCAAGGATTTCTTCATATTCTCCTTTGCATCCAAACACACTGTTGCTTCTGTATTTCTTCAAAAGAACATGATGGGACAAGAACAGCCCACAGCCTTCTTCATCAAAGAATTGGGAGATGCTCCTCTAAAATATAACATCATGGAGAAAAAATTATTTTTCTTGATCAAACCATTGAAGGACTTTCGAGTTTACATTTTGCACTCCCATGTTATTTCTTTTGTTCCACACAAAGTTGTTAAATACATTTTGAATCAAGAACTTGATGGTAAAAGGGGTAAATGGATTGATATTATCTTAGAATATGATTTAGAAATTAGACCCACTAAACTGATTAAAGGAAAAGTACTTGCAAAACGCATGGTTGAATCAAATTTTCAAGCATTAGACATGAATATGGTTGATGCATTAGAGGATCAGGAAGAATTCATAGATCTGCACATTGAAGAAGTATTTCTGAATTCATCTTGGTATGTCGATATTCTATATGTACTTTTCTATATGAATGATCCTCCAACTTTATCCAAAACAAAATCTATATTCTTGAAACAAAAAGCTTTAAATTTCTACATTTGAAATGGAGCTTTTTATTGGAAAAATTAAGTTGGCATATTGCTTAAATGTTTACTTGAAGATGATGCACATAGAATTATGCATGATTTCCATGAAGGAGAGTGTGGAGGTCACCTCTACTATAAAACCAGAGCTAATAAAATCCTTAGAGATGGTTACTTTTGGCCCACTCTTTTCCCTGATACTCACAAGCTAGTTGCAACTTTCCATAAATGCCAAATATTTGATGGCAAGAAGAAGCTACTATCTTTTCCCTTGCATCCTATTAGTGTTGAAACTCCTTTTCAGCAGTGGGGTTTAGATTTCATTGGGGAAAATCCACTCTGCCTCATCTACCAAACACAAGTGGATTCTCACTTCTACTAATTATTTCACCAAAAGGATAGAAGCCATCCCTTCAACGAATGCTACCGGCTTACTCATCATAAAATTCCTTGAAACCAACATCTTGTCCGGATTCGGCTTTCCCAAGAAGATCGTCGTCGATAATGCTGCAACATTTAAGTACAAGGGAATGGTGGGCTTCTGCTACAAGTATCACATCACACGAGTGCAGTCTACAAATTATTACCCTCAAGGTAATGGACTGGTTGAGTCCTATAAAAAAATTTTGGTGAACGTCATCAAGAAACTGTTGGAAGAGAACAAAAGATCATGGCATGGAAAACAAGTGCATGCACTATGGGCTGATAGACTAACAACTAAGAAATCTATCGATATTTCTACCAAACAACTGGTTTATGGTGTGGATGCTATTTTCCCAACATCCTTGGGAGTTTCGGTTATGAATCTTTTTCAAGAGGTTCAATCAGAAGAAAATGACATGAAAAGGACATTGAACCAAACCATTCATTTTCAGCAATCAAGGGAAGAAGTTTACAAAATAACACAAGAAGTGCAAGAAAACATAAAGAAGATCTTTGACAGAAGAACCAAAGCAAATGATTTCCACATTGGAGACACAATGTTGAAATGGGATTCCAGGAGGGAGGACAAAGGAAAACATGGCAAGTCTGAAAAGTTTTGGAAGGGTTCTTACATCATTCATTCAGCTAGAGGCAACAATGCTTTGTTTTTAATTGAGCTAGATGGAGTAGAGGTATTCGGATATCCTTTCAATGGGAGGATTCTCAAACACTATTTTTGTCAAAGTTCCTAGTTTCAAGCTTTCATTCATTGTACATAACATTGATTGATAAAAAAACAGAAAAACAAAAACAAAAAAAACAAAAAAAGGAAGTAAAAGAGGACAAGAAAAGAATAGGTACGGCACCCAAAAAAGAGTGTTGTTGAAAGTGTGCACACCTAAATGCCACTACTAGTTCAAAAGAAAGAATCTTGTTCAGCCATCTAGCCTAATCATGACTAAACTGTTTTAAATTTCTGTTGATAGGATAGTAAAGGAAGACTTGTCAAACCATTTAAACTTGACTTGTCAGTAGATTAGATTAGGAAATGATTTTTGTTTCTTAACGCACAAACCTGAACCAAAGAGAAATATAGGGATGCCTAAAAAATTATAGATCACATCCCTTATACTTTCTAATTTTGATTGTACAAAAATAGTGTCTGTGTGCAGCTTGTTCGAATGCCACAGCCCATGGAAAATCAGATTGTTCAATCCTAGTTTATTCATGTTTTCAATTTCATGTTAGTAGATTAGAGAAGAAAGGTTTGTCAAACAGCTTAATCTTGACAAATAAGTAAACTAGGTAGAGAAGAAGAGAGTTCATTAGCCTAATCTAAACTCTTGGGTGTGATAGGGTTACAAGTAGATATTTTTTGTTTTATGCTTTCAAAGAAAAAGAATGTTAAGGGTTTGTTAGTCCAAGTGCACCAAAAGGAGGAAAAAATGTTAGACAAAGTAGGATGGGTAGGTAGAAATTAGGTTGACGTAATCATGTTTTCATATTTTTGAAATCATACCCTCAAGAGAACATCAACTAATGAAAGAAAGAAATATTCTAAGTGAAAGTAAGGCAATGGTCTTCAAAACTCAGATATTTGAGCTCTGAGGTAATGGACACCACCTGAAAAGGAGTTTCCCTCCCCAAGTGGAGCCACTGTTAGTCATCAGTAATTTTTACTATCTGAAGATGACTAAATATCAGCCCTAGATTTCCATAAAACAAGATTCCTGACTATTGTCAGTTTTTTGAATCTCACTACTTTCATTATCCTTGTCACAAATTTTTCATTATTCTACTATTTACCAGTCCATGATTAACATGCCATTCCTAAAGGTCCCCTCATGGGCTTATGCCACTCATCTAGTTCCTTTTTTCCCACCTATCACCCTATCACTCTATTTTGCCTTTGCCCCACTTTTTCACTTTCATCTAGGGTTAACGATCAACCTATTCTTTACTATGTTCATCAGGCTCCTCAAACCTTGATGCTCTCAAAACTACCTATATAGGATCTTTAGATCAATCAAGTACATCAATTCCTATATATTCAAATACACCAACTGGTCAAAAAGCTCCATTTTTAAACTATTAAGACCACAAGCCTGATTTCAGTCAAAAGACCAAGTTAAAACCCTCCCACTAAATCTTTAGGGTTTCCTAGGTTGTGGTGTCTTCATTGGTATTTTAAGTTCCATTCTGCGTATGCTAAGACCTGGTTCAAATGAAAAAGAATAGCAACACATGATTGCCCAAGAAAGAGAAAGAAAATCTCCAAAGAGGGCTACTTTTTCAATTTGAAGTTTTGAAAAAAGTAAATGTGCTTGACATTTATACAGGGATGTCATGAGGTAAATCAACAAAGTAAATTGATAGAGTAACTGATGAGTTTCTAAAGGAAAGCAGGGAGCACTAATTCTAGAGGAGAAATCAAGGTTTCTAAACCTAATTGAATCAACAATATGCCAAATAGAGATCCAATGCATCAAAACAAATAAAGGAGGGTCTAGATCTCATTTCAATCATTTACACTCAGTGGTTAAAGGATAGAAAAACATGATATAAGCTCCAAGGTAAATATAAAAAGTTTTGAAGATATTGCCACTGTGTAAATGTCTAAGGTTTTCAAAGTGAATTCAACATTTTCAAGGATCAGAGGGGGAAAGTCACTTCAGGGTTTCATAACACCCGCTAAACAGAAAGTGTTCAAGGACATAGACCAACCGAAGAAAGTAAGCCTTGTCACTCAAACAAAATCTGCAGAATAAGGAGGTGAAGAATATCAACACTCAGACACCTGCAAAACATAAGTGGTCAAAAAATGTAATAAACATGATTTTGAATTTCATAAATGCTTGTCAAAGGGTGAATTTATCAGGCCTAATGATCAGCAAGAAAGGTGAGGACAGGGTTCTCATAGTCATATGTCAAGAAAATGCTAAAAGGCATCACTAGGCCAAAGGGAAGTTAGCTTTACCATTTCAACAAAACTGCATACAAACAGTGAAAGGATGTCTGTGAAGACCAAAGGGTTAAACTGAGTTTTATAATAAAGGTTTCACATCAAATTGAAGAAGTTGTTGTATGGCCAAATTCACCAAAGTATAGGAATGAGCTCTTCAGGCCTCAAGGAACCTAAAGAAAGTCTAAATTCATCATCCAGCCCCCCACAGAAGCAAAAAATGTAAAGGGTCAGTAAGAAGAGGCAAATGTTGAGTTGAATTATACAACGGAAGCAACAGAATACCAACTTCATCCTTTTAGGTCACCTGCAAACCAAAATAGTAAAGAGTTGGTGAGGAAAGAAATAGAAAGGAAAAATCCATGTCTTAAGTTGCTTGTAGCAAAAAGGTCAAATAAGATATCAATGAAAAGTTGAAGGGCATGAAAACATTAGAAAAGTGGGTTTTACGTTTGAAATTAAGTGTCTAAACCTATAAAGGCCTTTTTCACCCTTCAACAACTCATTTTTATTTTACAAATATCATCAAAGGTAGTCAAAGAATCATTTTTGAGTTTCTGGAAAATTCAGGAAAGTCACCCTGTGTTGTGCACCTGGAGTCATGTGCTATGCTCCTAGAGGTATCTTTTGCATAGAATTACTCTACAGTATGCATTTGTAAGTGCACGCTGCGCATTTACCCTTTCTTTGTTTGCAACGTTCACCCATTCAAACTCTGTGTGCAGCCTTGCCCAGCGGTGCTACACATTCACCTGGAAGGAAAGGTTTTCATTTCTCCATGTTTAACAAAAGGACTCGACAGGCCCTACATGCTACGCATTTTCACAAAGGTCCGATTGTACCTTTGTTGCATGGAAGCTCACCTGACTGGCCCAGTTCTGTGCATTTAACCATGCACGGAAGCTCACCTAACTAGCCTAGTGCTTCACGTTCAACGCTACACCCTCGGCCGAGCCGACGACACGTTCAGCAACCTGACAGCACGTTTAGGTGTTGCATGTTTGGCCAGGAGGGTGTTGGTGTCCTGTGATTTGGAATATTAGTATACCAAATGACAAGGCAACATGGAACCAGTCTTTGGAGCCCTAGGACCTAGCCTTCCTGGACTCAGAGAGGGATCTCTCTACTTGTTTGCAAAGGATATGAACTTGTTTGCTTTGTAGGGTTGATTTTAGGCTAGTTATTAAGTGTGAGGTTTTTCTATTTGTTTTGCTTGGGTATAATGATGAAAAAGCATAGATAGAATGAGGAAATCTGTAATTCATTCGACAATGGAGTCAAATGGAAGTCATGATAAGTTCATCAATGGATCGGGGAGTATCATAGGGAAAATCTAACTTGGTCAGTGGATCTTCAAGTTTTAAGGGGGGTTTATGAGATGGACATCAATTGTAAAAATGAAAAGTAGGGTAAAGGGAAATTAAGAATCCTTTATCATATGTACTTCTCAATAAAGGGACTTAAAATATTATTAGTCATCACTATTTTTACCTATTTTGACGACTAGATTCCTTGGCTGATTTTTATAGAAGCTAATCTAAATCTGTCAATTTGTCATCTAGAAAACACCTCAAACAAATTTTTGTCTTCCTACCCCTCTTTTTCAGCCTATAATGAGAAAAACCCTTCCGTTTCCCTACCTATCTCAATTCAACAAAGCTTCCCTGTCTATAACTATTACAAGTGCGTTTCTCTACCATCAAAATCCTTTGTTTTTCATGCAACTCACTGTCCAACATTTAACAAAGTGTCTACCCCTCTCTCACTGATCACTTTGTCATGTGATAACCTACTCATGCCCAATAAGCCATTCAAAATCCATGACAAAGTATGTAGGTCTAGGTGATGGTGTTTTAGGGAAAATTCCTTGGCGAGACTGTTTGAGCCAAAACCTTGTATTCAAATATCAGTCAGCCATCATGTCTTGTTATTTTCCAAAGCAAAACCCTTGTCTACCCCTAGGTCACGCACCATCAAAGAGGTCACTTTGTTTTGTTTCTAGCAAAGCTCAGGAATTTTCAAATCAGAAAAAGAGAAGGAGTTTTCCATGTCTGAAGAAATATGATTAGATCAGGCATGATCCCCATGAAACATCAAAGAAGCCCTCCAAACATCAAAAGAATCTATTTTTACATCTCTACAGGGATGTACTGATTGATGATAACAAGTAGAGTATGGGAAAAAATAGCACCTCAGGAGAAAGTTTCATGCTATGTCAGTTACTATGGAAATCAGAAGAAGTGCAGATTATGGCTAGCCCTACAAATCAGCCTTATACAACCGACAGTGGTAGTCTTCTAGAAAAAAGAGTTTTAAAGAAAATTAGGCATCATGGTGAGGGTATAATGAAGAATAGCTGCTCCTTATACCTTATCATGAACTAAGATTTTAAGGACTATCATAAACAATTTCACTGCACCCTGTGAAAACACAGTCAAGGGAAGAGTTGTTTCAAAGATGTCTAACGGTAAAGTGCTCCCCATGTACCAATTGCAATGTTTACTCCCTAAAGGAAAACTTTACAGTGACATAGTACAAAGCAAAGATATATATTACACAACAAGGTACAGTGTTGAGATAGCTGAAGTTTCTATGTTTAAGAGGACCTCCTTCAAATACGCCGAGGGTCAAAATTCATCAAATATTGACAGTGTTTGGAAAAATTTGTCAGTAATGGGTTGTTTAAGAAAAGGGCCCATATTTTTTTGACGATATTCAAGAGTGACAAGTGGAAAGATTACATTTTACCACTAAATGGTCTAGTTAAATAGCAACAGAGAAAACAAGCAGTTTTGTGCTTATTACCTACATCAGATTACAGTTACAAGGTTCAAGGGTTGAAGAGAAACTTCTTCAATTGATTAAAATGGTTGGGAAAGGTTCTGTTTAAAGGGAAAATTTTGCAAATGATAAACAAGAGAAGTTACAAAGGTAGTTTGTTTAAAAAACATTCCTCATTTACAAAACATAGACAGGCTCTTAGAAAACTGTAAGAGGTTGAAAGCCTCTATATACATAAAGCACCCATACCGTTTGTCAAACAAGGCCTCCTTCATAACAAGCATAGGGCCTACTTCCCCAGTTGCAGATGACCTCCTTCAAAATTAGCAGATGGTCAGGTTTCCATTGTTAACACTGAGGTTGAAGAAAAGTGTCATTAATAGACTAGTTTGAGAGATACATTGTTTTGAACAAATGACAAACACAACACTTGTTTCAAAGAAACTATCATAAAAAAACACATGGTAATGTTTGTTGCACATTTGTCAGTAATAATAATACTCATGGCACGAAGTTTAATATTCAAAGGAGACACCTTTCAAAAAGGGATAAAACAATTGGTAAAAGGCAAGCCCTCAAACAAAATAAAGAAAACGATCTGTCTTTACAACCACAAAGGCAAAAAGTGAGAAATCACCAAAAGGAGGGAAAAGGCATTTCAAAATGTTTTAAGAAGATCCATAAAGGATCTCAAAGCTCAAGTCCACTTTCCATTTTACAAATGGACAGAAGAGGAATGCTCCTTTCCAACCCTGTTCAAGAAAATTCGTAAGAGTTTTGAAGACATGAACCTGTGGCGTTTTTACAAAGGTGTTTGAATGCGACGTGACGCGCCTGAAAAATCGTGCAACGTGGCTGAAAAATCGTGTGACGTGCCTGTGGTTTTCACCAGCCCTGATTTCAAAGGGCACCCACTGCCCGACCCAACAACACCAACACAGTGTGCAGGTGCTACGTGCCTGTGCACAGGAGCGTAGCACCACTCAAACAGCCTCCATCTCACCTCAAATCATATTTTTTTCACGATGAAGATTTCTCCAAAAAGCACACATACATTTTAAGATGAATTTTACTATTTTCCTCGCCTAAGTTGTTGATCTTGAGAAGGTTAAGAGTCAATCTGGTTAAGAAAAAAAAACACCGTCT
Source organism: Pinus albicaulis (assembly GCA_034641835.2). Taxonomy (NCBI): domain Eukaryota; kingdom Viridiplantae; phylum Streptophyta; class Pinopsida; order Pinales; family Pinaceae; genus Pinus; species Pinus albicaulis. The sequence goes on along the minus strand of CM076582.1, from coordinate 1,340,277,262 downwards.
AATAAAGGCAAAAAACACTGTTTATTCTAAAAAACCACCATGTTTACAAAGATGAAACAAAATAGTGATTGAGGAGAAAAGGCTATTGTTTGATTGCAAAGGCCTATTTTTCTTGAGAATCCAGACATATTTTTTGAAAAAGGAAAAACAATGTTTTAAAAGTTGAAAGGCATGTTTTGCTTAAAAATCCAGACATAGTTTTAAAACAGAAAAATAGTGCTTAAAAAGGAGTTCTATTTTTAGTTCATTTGAAAGACCTGTTTTGCTAAGAGAGTGAAGGAAAGCATAAACAAATCTATGCTTCCAAAGAAAGTCAGCAAGGGTGGATTTCAAAAAATATTTGAGCCTGTTACAACTCAGGAAATAAATGACTCCCCTTCTCTTCTTTTCAACTTCCATGAGTTGGGCTGTCTTGATTTTTGCCAAAAGGTCTAGGAGGTCACCAATTACCCTCCCTTAAAATAGTTGTTCGACCTGAGGCTACAAGGAAAACATGTCCACCTAATAGGTTTGGACTTTAAACTCACTCCTTGGCTTGTATCCAAAGCATCTAAGATCCTCTATATAGGAGAAAAGTGGTTCAAACAAACATACCTAGATCTGAATCACTATAAACCATTTCTAAATCCAGACCATTAGGATGCTTGCCAAGCTATTTTCCCTTTTTCTCACTTATTGAGCAGTTATTCCCCCCTCATGAGAGTCATCATGAAGTATTTCACATGTGAAGGAAGGTTTTCCCAGATTTATTCCTATCACTTCAGGCTTCTCATGCATTTCACAAGGACTCAGTTGCTAAATCTCCCTTTCTTCCTCTGCAAAAGCATAGACATGATGTCCTCCCTTGTTCAAAAGAGACCTCCTGCTCAGCAAAAAGCTAGTCTTTTCCATCATTCTCTCATCAAATTCATCATCCTTCACTAGCTTGAAAAGAAAGGAGTGTCTTGGGAGACTTTCATTTCTCATCCAAATTTTTCCACTGCCTCTTCATCTCATGGCCCATCTCACATATCCTCCTCACCCTCCACTCACTATGTCTCTCCTCCATCAAGTGAAAATACTCCTCAAATGAAAACATCACCCATGATTGATAGTGAAAAAGAGCAGTCTTATGGAAGCAGGCATGAGGTTAGTGGTGATGAGGAACATAGGGACAATAAGCAAATTAGTGAGCATGAACCAAGTGACAAATCACAAGGTAGTGACCATGAGTAGAAAACTAGTGATGGTGAAGAAAACTCACCAAGGGATAAGGAAATCAGTGGAACTCAACAAATTAGTGAGGATGAAGAGAAACAGAGCAGTAAAGAAGAGGTGCAAAATAGTGATGATGAAGAGAAACAAAGCAGTAAAGAAGAGGTGCAAAGTAGTGATGATGAAGAGCAGCAAGCAAAAGAAAAAGGAAAATGTTCAAAGCAGTGATGAGGAACACCACAGTCCTCACCAAAGTCATGAAACCAATCAAAGGGACAGTGAAAAAAGTGCCTCCCAGCAAAGTGGTGACCATGGTGGCAGCCCACACACAGAGTCTAAAGAAAGCAGTAAGGGAGGTGACAACATGAAAAATGATAAAGAAAATAGTCAAAATGAAGGTAGCCCTCAGCAAATTCAAGACAGTGATGAGGGTAAACAAGGCAGTCTGCAGGCAGACAGTAAAGATGGTCAAGCAGTAGAAAAGGATGATAAAACTGTCAGCCCTAAACAAACTCAAAACAGTGAGGAAAACAATGAACAGGGCAGCAAAGTAGATGATGATGAAGGCAGCAATATAAAAGATCAAGTTGAACAAGTGCTAGTAATAAAACCTCCTCTCTCTTCTCCTCAACACAACCAAGAGCATGTGCTAGTTTCCTCTCCTAGGCAAGGGGCCATGTCTCTTCCTCCAAAAGTGGTGAAGCCTAAAAACACCAAATCTACTAAGAAGAAAATCACTCCATCAGTGACTAGCAATGTCACTAGAGTGCTAAAGAGTAGAGGAAAATTGACTAAGAAGAATGTTGTTTAATTTCCAAAGAGAAAGAGGACAAAGAAGTCTATCCAAGGAAAGGGTAAAGAAAAAGATGAATAGCAGGAGAGTAGTCATGAAAAAGAAAGGGAGTTTGACATCATACAAATAGATAGTGGTGCTGGAGATGATGAAGCTAGAATTCTTAAGTCTCTTTTGCAAAACAGAGAAGCCCAAATCCATGACTTAGAAACTGATCTAGAAAGGTCAAAGGACCTCATACATGTTATAAAAATGAGAAATAAAAAAATGAGTGGGAAAATGGCAATTTATGAGGCTCGGGCATTCAAATACCAAAGGGAAGCATACAAATCACAAGTCAATATTGAAGAGTATCTAGGTGAATTTGATGATACCGAGGATGAATAATAGCTAGTAAGAAAAAGGCCTAGGACTATGGGTCTTAGGAAAGCTTTGGAGAAAAATAAGGAAGAAGAAGCAGCCCTTGTTCGATCTTATCCTCTCACACAATGGCTCGCCTGAGAAATATAAAATTATAAAGAATCATGGCTTGAAAGAGCCAACAAGAATTTGGAGGATAAATTAGAGAAAGAAAATAGAGACATGGGTCTGCAAAGAAAGATGACCGGGCACTACAAGAAATTGAACCAATTTGCCCGAAGAAATCTCAAACTTGCTCAAGAAAGGCTCAAAATTGCATGAAAGAGGCGCCCAGTGTTAAAAGTGTAAAAGGACATATCTAGGCTTGAAATATTGGCCTCATCTTCCTTGCATGCTTCTAAAAACCCATAAGGGGCTTGCTCGCCAAAATTGAGCAAATTTTGGCATGATTTTGTTTTTGTGTTTTTTGGCCCTAATTGCACATTTTTCTAGGCACTGCCATGGGTGTTGGGAGCATCCTCAACTCATGAAAGTCATTTTTTTGGATGTATTAAATTTTGGGGCAGCTACTCACAAATTTTAAAATCAAAAAGAGGTGTTTTGATCCCCCAAAGAGGAAAAAATTAGTCAAAACTCACCTTTCTGCCTCACATATCAGCAAATGAGACCCTCCTAGGTTTCTTCACTCAGTCCACCTTTTGAAAAAATTCTAGGGATCAGTTTGGGAAAACTCAAGTAGTTCCAGAAACTAGACATCCAGGGCTTTCCAATGGGCTATCACAGGTCTCGTTTCCACATCTGGAGGTCCCTCAAAAGTTGTCTGCAAAACATGCTTCTTTCCGCTACTACGTTCGTGTAGCATTTTGGCTTAAAAAATAGTTTTCTGAAGGTGGCCATTCAAATGTGAGTTTAGCTATTTTTAACCCTATGTTGGAGATTAGAAGTCAATTTTCTTGCTATTTTTGGCTTAAATAGATATTTTTGAAGATATTTTGTGCCTTGGGCTTTGAAAAGCCTCAAGGACAAAATCAGATATTTGAATTAGGAAAATGGCCTTCTAGATGCTCTAAGATATTTTTTTTCTCTTTGGCCTATATATTTCAAGAGAATTCATTATAACAAGAGGCTGAACTTGATGTATCGACCAATACATAGTATTACAATATTTGAAGAAATACTTTATCTCATGAAGTGGATGATTTCTTGTTTGACTTGGATGGTGGAGGAGCACTGTTTGTAGGATTCCATGGCTTGGTGAATGGTATTGTGTTCCTTATCAGTTATGTTTCCTTAGTTTATCATACATGTTTTCATGCTTCTTTCTTGTTGTAGGTCAGTAAATAATAGATTTGAGACATGCCCATGGAGGCACCTCAAGTTTCCTGATTAATTACAGCTTCTATGTCTTTCTTCTTTCTTGGTTATGTCAAATAATTCTTAATTTCTCTTTGGTAACCTAAGAAATTATTATCAGTTTCACTAATGGTGATTATGTATGCTATCTAGTATGATTCACGGTATGCCCTGCTTACTCATAGCTAACCAAAACTCCATCTCTGAAATCTCTCTTTGAAGTATTGGTTGTCTAGTTAAGTTAGAGAGGTCTTGTTTCGATCTTGCTCTTTTTCCATGCTCTGCAGTCTTATTTCAAAGTTCCCAATAGCTCAAAATATGATGTTTAGGAGTTCCCTCTTCATGGATTGAGTTGTTTGTTTTTCTTATTTTTTTCCCAAAATTCTGAAGGTGATTTTTGCAAAGTTAGAGGGTCTTATACTTCTATGTATCACCTGAATGTTTATTTTATGCATCTATTAGTTTGAGTTTCATTTATATTGATTAATGGTTAGCCCTACCACATGGATGTTTGCTGTAAAACTATTTATGCTTAAAACCTTTTTGTCTCTCACAAACTTAGTGTCCATATCATTTCACTTACACCCAAAGAATCCATTTATCTCGACCAAATCGGCCCTACAATATACCTTGTCCACCATTTGAGACATTCTTGACCTTTTTGACCCCATAGCCCAATTGATCTCAAAATATTTGTATCTATTTATCCTTTGATCAGTTCTCCCTCAAAAAACCTAAAACAAACCAAAACATACTTAACAACTAGCCTAAAATCAAATACATAAAAAGCAAACAAGTTCATATCCTTTGCATAATAGAGAGAGCCCTCTATGAGTCCAGGAAGGCTAGGTCCTAGGGCTCCAAAGTTGGTTTTATGTTACCCTGTCAGTTGGCTTGCCAATCTACCAAATCATGGGACCCTAACATAATGGCGATCATGGTGGGACTTACTGAGTACATGACAGTCTAACAAACTTTTGTAGACTCATTAGTCCTTCAAAATTTAAATCATACAAACAGCCTATAAAATCATTTAGAGTAAACTCTTTTTGCTTCACGACCTTAGCTAAGTGATGAATCAGGTTTAGAACACTCTTACAAACTAGGCTGCATATAAAAACTCAGAAAACTCCCAAAAAAAAATAAAAATCCCTAGACTGGATTTTTCTCAGTTATTGGTGGTGGACCATAAGTACATATCTCTAAAAACATCAAAACATCGACCTAGAAACTCCACTAGCCTCTAGTAGGCCTAATACTCCGTAACAAACAAAAAATTTCATAAATCATACTATCTTGTTGACTTGCCTTTCCAAAAAAACACAAATTTCATGATGCAGCCTCTGAAATTAGTGACAAACTAAGTATAACTTAGGGATTCAGAAATCTTCATCTAAACATAGGAAATCAAAAAAATAACTTGCAAATAGAACTATAGCTTTCCCAATGATCTAGAAAACTATTGAACTAAGTTTTAAGTCATTCTTGCAATTTTTCGCATAAAAGTTTCTAGAAAATCATTTTCCTAAAAACATCTTTGTCAGTATTGGTGGTGGACCATAAATCTCAAGAAAATCCACCTGGCTACTCCACTAGCCTTCATTTTGTTTTTACCTTACTCACATTAGCGAAACCCTTAGAGGGGACAACCATCCAAAAAACAATCACAACTATTACCCTCTCTAAACTTTGACTTTGAAATCTGGCTTCACGAAGAATTAATACTAGATCTCAACTGAACCCGAATCTCCCTATCATAGTTGATGACCTAGAAAATATTTTGTGGTAAAATTTTGAAATTGGTAACTTGGCTACCGATAGGACCATCCATAAAGCAAGCTCTGTACATGAACATCTTACAACCTTGCAATATTTCCAGTTCGACTTGAGTTCAGCAAAATCCCTTTTTAGAAGCAAGTCGCAAAGTAAAATCAACCTTGACGATCTTGAGCCCTTAGATTTGCAACAGAGTCCTAGTAGAGAAACCTCACCCACTACACCTCCATATTTTCAGCTTCTCCACCACTTCGGCTCTTATCACCCCAAATCTGCTCAGAATTAGTCCACAAGTCCAAGTACCTCCACCACACCCATTCAGACCACCACTGTGTAAATCACCTCATCCCATACTACAAACCCTCATACTATAAATCTACCATCAGCTCCCATCATGGTAGCTTGGTATGCACCCTTAGTGTTACCACTACCTTTGGTACCTTTGAAAAATGATTACCAATCCCGAATCCCACACTTCACTGGAACTGAGGCTACTACTTCCCAACAACACGTAGATAGAATCAATGATGCTTTTGACTACATGGAATTAGAAGATGAAATAATAAAGATGAGAATGTTCACCCAAAGCCTAGGCGGAGAACCCAAGAAGTGGTTTAAAAGCTTAGCTCCTAACAGTATACATGATCTCCCAACACTTTACCAAACTTTCATAAATATGTGGGAAATCAGAAAAAAAACCCCATCCAAATCCTTTCTGAATATAACAATCTTAAAAGGAATATGGGGGAAAGTGTTTAGGACTATTGCACTAGATTCAACAATGTTTATAATGCCCTCTTGCCTCACATGAAACCTCCGCTTGGCTCAGCACTAGTAAAATTTCTCGAAGGTTTCAATCCAGATATGACATACCCACTAAGATAAAGAGACCCCACAAATTTATAAGAAATGCAAAAAGTAGCTATTAGTGCCAAAGCCAACCTAGCTGAGAAGAGAGATAGAATGAGATCAGAAAAGAAAGTCACATACCGAGATGAGGCCATGCCTTCTACCTCCTCCTCAGATCCCAGAATAGACAACCTGGTTAAAACCATGGAGAGAATGTGGGAAAGAATGAATCTAAATGAAAAAGCACCTCTTAAGGAAAACCAGCCAAATCATAAAAACAGAAACCAGAACCAAAACTTTAGAAGAGACCTACCTCAAAAGAAACTAAGGGAAAATGACCAACAAATCAGGCCACCTTTCCATGAAAACTATGTTGATGAGGTAGAAAGAGATATGGAACCACTTGATGAAAATCACTTAAACTTGATAGGTTTTGATAGCGAGGGTGAGGTTTTCCTCACAGAAGAAGAACAAGTTTTCTTCTCCTCAAATCAAAATGAAGCAAATTATGAGGACCTCGAAGATCCTGACGTAGGATTACAAAACACTATAATGGAAGTTCACAGGAAATATGATCTTAGGAGTAAAAAAAACCAAGACAACTCTAAGAAAGGTAGCTCAGACACTACTGTTACCAAAACCCCCGATACCATTCTTAAAATAACAACAGATACTAAAAAAATCATGGCTAAGAGAACTGACCAAAACAAAGAAAAAACTAGCTAGGCAAGCCTTGTTCTCAACTGTCCTAGTATCTCTACTAAGATTCCATAAACAACTATATTGAATGAAACCCTGAATCAAAATCAACAAATCAAGAACATAGAATAATTTATGGCTAATTGAACTGAGATGAATCTGTGCAAAACCAAAGTACCTTTTAGTTTCGAAGGAGAAATTTCCGAGATCAAGGTAACCATACCCCTCACTGAGCTAGTAACTGTAGGTAGGTACAGATCTTAGATTTTTAAAGTCTTAAGCATAGAAAATGATGCAGATAATTTAAATCTGACAGACGACAAACCCAAGCTTTTGTTTGGTCCCAAAATAGAAGGAGAATACCAAGAAGAAACTATTTCCCCATTCTACATAAGTTTGAACATCTAGGACAAGATATTACATAACACCATGTTAGATTCCAGTGCTTCTCGCAACCTCATGCCTAAAGTAATCATGGAGAGTTTAGGCCTAGAGGTAACTAAACCTTACAAATAATTGTACTCATTTGATTCTAGTAGGGTTAAATTCTTAGGCCTAATAAAGAACCTATGTTTCACTTTAACACAAATACTAGCTGAAAGCCTAGTCATGGACATAGTGGTGGCTGATATTCCTCCTAAATATGGAATGATATTATCAAGATCATGGGCCGCCAAAATATGAGGTAGCCTCCAAATGGACATGTCATTTGCTACCATCCTAGTTTTTAACCAGACTAGGAGGTTGTACCGAGAAACTCACATGAAATATATGGTAAGCAACCTAGATAGGCCAAACAACACTCCATTTTATTCCATTCATTCCAATTTAGATTCTTTTATCTTATACAATGAAAGTGATATAACTGAGCAAATAAAAGGAAATGAAGAAGATTTCAAGCCATCAGAACAACATTATTCATCCCCAGATAAAGAAACTGATGATCGAATCTCTAAGAAACCTGAAAAATAGCTTAGTAACATGCATGAAAAAGAAACTCTTTGGAGTATAAGCTTTGACGGTTCCTATGGAAAAACTGTTTCTGGGGCTGGCATCTGGATACACAATACTAATGAATGTCATTCTTCCAGATTAGAATTCCAATGTACCAATAACATTCCGAAATATGAGGCCCTTCTCCTTGGTCTGCACTTACTTAAAGACTTAGGCATTAAGAAAATATCAGCCCAGGGAGACTCAGAACTTGTAATTAGACAAATAAAAGGTGAATACTCGGAAAAAAACTCAAGACTAAGATAATACAAGAATGCAACATTAGACATCCTTAAAACCTTCGAAAGATATGAACTCAGTTATATTCCTAGGACTCAAAATACCTAGTCAATAAGCTCGCCTTTGCAGCAAGTAATGGCCAAATACCATGTTTAAAGGAACAATACAGTATCCAAGTCTAACATCATCCTACAGTTCCAGACAACATTGACCATTGGCAAATATTCAAAGATGATGAACAAATTGATGATTTTTTACAATCTAGAAATGAGTTTGAAATAACTAAAACAAACTTAGAACATGAAGAAAGAAGTCTTGACAAAAATAAAGACCAGGGGCCAGATTTACCTTCTCTAACAAATGTAAACTTGATTAATCATCCATATGAAGCTGAAACATGTGAGGACCTAGACCAAAGAGAGCTTGAAGTCTTACACTGTGAAATTGACACCATACCGAGAGGGCTTGCACCCTTAAAGTAATTGTTTGATTTTAATGACGTGGCCAAAAAACCAAAAATGGAATATACCGAGGTTGATATAGAAGAATATAACATAGGAAGCACAAAAGAACCAAAAATGATCAAAATGTCAAAAACTCTCCCTCCTCACATGAAATGGAAATACATTGAGTTGTTTAAAGAGTTTAAAGATGTGTTTGCATGGGGATACCAAGATTTGAAATCATAGGACACAAGCATCATTCAACACAAGATCCCCCCCAAAGAAAACCAAAAGCCTTTCAAACAAAAGTTGAGAAGAATAAACCCAGTCTTACTACCTTTAGTTGAGAAGGAAATAAAAAATATGTATGATGCCGGGATAATAGTTTCCCTTACGTACTTTGAGTGGGTTTCAAATATAGTATTAGTTAGGAAAAAGATCAGTGAGATCATAATTTGTATTGATTTCCGAAACCTGAATAGAGCCTCTTTAAAGGACAACTATCCTTTGCCCAAAATGGACCACATACTTTAAAAAGTGGTGGTTGCTAAAAAATCTCATAACTTGATGGTTTTTCTGGATACAACCAAGTGCTGGTCTTTCCTAGTGATCAACACAATTTAAACTTCTTTCACCATGCCTTGGGGCACTTTCATGTATGTTAAAATGCCTTTTGGATTAATGAATGCCAGTGCCACATTCCAAAGAGCCATGGACATAGCCTTCTTATAAGACATAGGTTATTTCATAGTCATATATCTTGATGACATCACACTATATTTCAAATCAGATGAAGAGCATCTGGTTCACTTGAGAAAGGTTTCTAAAAAATGTAGAAAATATGGTTTATATCTGAACCCCAAGAAAACACTATTCGGTCTCGAAGAAGGAAAAATCCTAGGTCACATAATTTCTAAAGATGGAATAAAAATAGATCCCAAAAGAATTGAAGGCATATTGCATATTAGCCACCCTAGAAACATTAAGGTATTACAATCCTTTATCGGAAAAATTAATTTCTTAAGAAGGTTCATCCCAAATCTTGCCGAACTTTTAAGAAATATCACACACATGTTAAAAAAGGAAGTTGGAGTTAAATGGACTATAGAAGCCAAAAAATCTTTCAAAATGGTTAAAAAAGCACTCACCGAAACACCAGTACTGATAAGTCCCGATTTCACGAAATATTTTTACATTTTCTCATTTGCATCTGAACACACGCTAGCTGCAGTATTATTACAAAAGAACGCAGCAGGGCAAGAACAACCCATATCTTTTTTTAGCAAATCCCTAAGAGATGCTCCCTTAAAATATAATATCATGGAAAAACAGGCATTTGCATTGGTAAAAGCACTAAAATATTTCCGAGTTTATATCTTGCATTCTTGTATCATTTCTTTCGTTCCCCATACCTTTGTCAAAGATATATTAAATCAAGATCCCGATGGTAAAAGGGGAAAATGGATCACTATCATCTTAGAATATGACATAGAAATCCGACCCACCAAACTTGTTAAGGGACAAGGACTTGCAAGACTAATTGCTGAAACAAACCTCCAAGCATTAGATATAAATTTTGTTGACATCTTAGAAAAACAGGAAGAATGCGCAGCCCCTCATGTTGAAGAAATATTTTAAATTAACCTTGGTATGCTGATATTCTTTATGTGTTATTTTATCTTAATGCTCCTCCAACCTTATCAAAGAAAAAAGCAATATTCCTCAAACAAAAATATTTAAAGTTTTGTATTTTAGATGGAATTCTGTATTGAAAAAATCCCACTAGTATGTTTCTTAAATGTTTGCTTGAGGATGATGCAGAAAAAAATATGCACGAAATGCATGAAGGAGAATGTGGAGGGCATTTCTACTGGAAAACCACAGCCAAAAAAATCCTTAGATCCAGTTATTATTGGCCTACCTTGTTTCCTGACACTCACAAACTGGTTATGACATGCCATAAGTGCCAAATTTTTTATGGCAAGAATTTTTTTTTACCTTTGCCCTTACATCCCATCATAGTTGAAGGACCTTTCCAGCAATGGGGTTTATATTTTATTGGGGACATTCACCCTTCTTAATCTGCTCAACACAAATGGATCCTTACAGCCACTGATTAGTTTACCAAATGGATAGAATCCATACCCTCCAGGAATGTTACCGATTCAGTCATCATTAAGCTCCTAGAAACCAACATTTTATCTAGATTTGGCTATCCTAGGAAAATTATCACTGATAACATTGTCACCTTTTCCTCCAAAAGAATGGTTGACTTTTGTTATAAATATCATATTACATTAGGAAATTCCAGAGCTTATTACCCCCAAGGTAATGGTTTAGCCGAGTTGTCTAACAAAAGCTTAGTCAACATCATTAATAAGCTTCTTGAACAAAATCAAAAGGCATGGCATGGAAAACTAGTGCATGCGCTATGGGCTGATAGACTAACTACCAAAAAATCAATCGGTATGTCTCCCTATCAACTAGTGTATGGCATGGATGCCATTTTCTTGACAACTTTAGGGGTTCCAGTAATGAATATATTACAAGAAGTTCAAATAGAAGAAAATGACATGCAAAGGAGGATAAATTAGACCATCCATTTACAACAAACAAGAGAAGAAGTTTACCAAAGGACTCAGTTAGCGCAAGATAAGGTGAAACAGATTTTTGACAGAAGGACCAAGGAAAATGATTTTCAGATTGGGGATAAAGTATTAAAATGGGATTCTAGAAGAGAAGATAAAGGAAAGCATGGTAAGTTTGAAAAATTATGGAAAGGGCCTTTCATTATCAGCTCGGTTAGTGGAAACAATGTTTTTTTCCTGCAAGAACCTGATGGGATTGAAACTTTTGGAGGTCTTGTAAACGGTAGGACACTAAAACATTACTTTTGTCAAGAGATCTAGTTTTAAAAATTTTCACTCATTGTACATATCACTATTTGAAGAAATAAATCAATAACGGAAAATACAAAAACATTAGAAAATTTGAAAAGAGGGAAGTTTTAAAAACAAAAAAAAAGCCCCATGTTAAAAAAATAGTCATGCTGAAAGTGAGCACGTCTAAATGCCACTACTAGTGATCAAAGGATATCTTTTTCAGTTATCTATCCTAATCATAACTGGACATGTTTTAAATTAATTGCTAATAAGTTAGTGAAATAAGTGATAGTCAAATTGTGTAAGCTTGACTTGTCAATAAAAGTAGATTAGGAAAAGATACGGGTTCCACATGCTCAAAACAAAACCAAAGAGGAAAACATGGATGAAAAACAAACTGTGTATCCTAGCCCTGATTTTTCTAAATATCATTTTGTGCGAAAATAATATTTGTGTGTAGCTCATCTTTTATGCCACAAAATCATGGCAAATCTGATCATCTAATCCTGATTTGGTCATTTTTCAATTTCATGTTTTAGTGTAGTGAATGAAATCCTGTCAAACAGCTTAATCTTGACAGTTGATCTAGCATAGGTAGAGAAATCAAAGGATTTAATCAGTTTAATCTGAACTCCGAGAAGATATAAGTGTAGAATTAGATAGTTTTCCTTTTTTCAAAAATATCATGTCAAAGGGTTGATAGTCCAAATGCACCTAAAGAAGAAAAAATGTTAGGATTTATAGCCGGGTAGGTAGAGATGACTTTGATGCTAATCATGCTAAAAATTTTCAGAAATAGCATCAAGAAAGAGAGAAATTTGTGCCAATGGATGAGGCACTGGTCTTCACAAGCCAGAGATCTACAATTCTGGACACCTCTTGAAAAGGAGTTGCCCTCCCCAAATGGAGCCACTGTTAGTCATCAGTATTTTTACCTCTTTTGATGACTAGATTCCTTGGCTGAGTTTTCTAGAATCTAATCTAAATCTGTCAATTTGTCATCTAGAAAACACCTCAAACAATTTTTTGTCTTCCTACCCCTATTTTTAAGCCTATAATGAGAAAAACCCTTCAGTTTCCATACCTATCTCAATTCAGCAAAGCTTCCCTGTCTATAATTGTTACAAGTGTGTCTCTCTACCATCAAAATCCTTTGTTTTTCATGCAACTCACTATCCAAAATTTAACAAAGTTTCTACCCCTCTCTCACTGATCACTTTGTCATGTGATAACCTACTCATGCCCAAGAAGCCATTCAAAATCCATGACAAAGTATGTAGGTCTAGGTGATGGTGTTTTAGGGAAAATTCCTTGGCGAGACTGTTTGAGCCAAAACCTTGTCTTCAAATATCAATCAGCCATCATGTCTTATTATTTTCCAAAGAGAAACCCTTGTCTACCCCTAGGTCACGCACCATCAAAGAGGTCACTTTTTTTTTTTCTAGCAAAGCTTATGAATGTTCAAATCAGAAAAAGAGAAGGAGTTTTCCCTGTCTGAAGAAATATGATTAGATCGGGCATGATCCCCATGAAACATCAAAGAAGCTCTCCAAAATTCAAAAGCATCTATTTTTACATCTCTGCAGGGATGTACTGATTGATGATACCAAGCAGAGTGTGGGCAAAAAGATCACCTAAGGAGAAATTTTCATGCTGTGTCAGTTAATGTGGAAATCAGAAGAAGTGCAGATTATGGATAGCCCTACAAATCAGCCTTATACAACCAACAGTGGTAGTCTTCTGGCAAAAAGAATTTTAAATAAAATTAGGCATCATGGTGAGGGTATAATGAAGAACAGTTGCTCCTTATACCTTATCATGAACTAAGCTTTGAAGGACTATCATAAAAAACTTCACTGCACCCTGTGAAAACACAGTCAAGGAAAGAGTTGCTTCAAAGATGTCTCACAGTGAAGCACTCCCCATGTACAAATTGCAGTGTTTACTCCCTAAAGGAAAACTTCATAGTGGCATAGTACAAAGAAAAGACATATATTACACAACAAGGTACAGTGTTGAGATAAATGAAGTTTCTATGTTTAAGAGGACCTCCTTCAAATAAGCATAGGGTCAAAATTCATCAAATATTGATAGTGTTTGGAAAAATTTGTTAGTAATGGGCAGTTTAAGCAGAGGACCCATAGTTGTTTGAGGATATTCAAGAGTGACAAGTGGAAAGATTACATTTTACCCCTAAATGGTCTAGTTAAAAATCAACAGAGAAAACAAGCAGTTTTGTGCTTAGTACCTACATCAGATTACAGTTACAAGGTTCAAGGGTTGAAGAGAAAATTCTTCAATTGATTAAAAAGGTTGGGCAAGGTTCTGTTTAAAGGAAAATTTTTGCAAATGATAAACAAGAGAAGTTACAAAGCTAGTTTGTTTAAAAAACATTCCTCATTTACAAAATAGAGATAGGCCCTTAGAAAATTGTAAGAGGTTGAAAGCCTATGTATACATAAAGTGCCCATGCAGTTTGTCAAACAAGGCCTCCTTCATAACAAGTAGAGGGCCCACTTCCCACTGTTTAAGATGACCTCCTTCAAAATGAGCAGATGGTCAGGTTTCAATTGTTAACACTGAGGTTGAAGAAAGGTGTCATTAATAGACCAGTTTGAGAGATACAGTGTTTTGAACAAATGACAAACACAACACTTGTTTCAAAGAAACTGTCATAAAAAAATACATGGTAATGTTTGTTGTACATCTTTTAGTAAGAAGCATACTCATGGCGCGAAGTTTAATCTTCAAATGAGACACATTTCAAAAAGGGATAAAACAATTGGTAAAAGGCAAGCCCTTAAACAAAACAGAGAAAACCATTTGTCTTTACAAACACAAAGGAAAAAAGTGAGAAATCACCAAAAGGAGGGAAAAGGCATTTCAAAATGTTTTAAAAAGAGCCATAAAGGATCTCAAATTTCAAGTCCACTTTCCATTTTACAAACAGACAGAAGAGGAATGCCCCTTTCGAACCCTGGGCAAGCAAATTGGCAAGAGTTTTGAAGATGCGACGCACCTGTAAGTTGGCACAAGCCTGTGGCATTTTTACAAAGGTGTCTGAATGCGACGTGACGCGCTTGAAAAATTGTGCTACACGCCTGTGTTTTTCACCCACCCGGTGTTCAGAGGGCGCCCACAACCCAACCCGACAGCACCAACACAATGTGCAGGTGCTACGCGCCTGTGCACAGGAGTGTAGCACCGCTCAAACGACCTTCATCTCACCTCAAATAAGATTTTTTACACGATGAATATTTCTCCAAAAAGCACACATACATTTTAAGAGGTATTTTACTATTTTACTCACCTCAGTTGTTGATCTTGAGAGGGTTAAGAGTCAATTTGGTTAAGAAAAAAAAACACAGTCTAATAAAGGTAAAAAGCACTGTTTATTTTCAAAAACCACCATGTTTACAAAGATGAAACAAAATAGTGATCGAGGAGAAAAGGCTATTGTCTCATTGCAAAGGACTATTTTTCTTGAGAAGCGAGGCATAGTTTTTGCAAAATGAAAAACAGTGTTTTAAAAGATGAAAGGCCTGTTTTTCTTAAAAATCCAGACATAGTTTTAAAGGAGAAAAACAGTGCTTAAAAAGGAGTTCTATTTTTAGCTCATTTGAAAGACCTGTTTTGATAAGAGATTGAAGGAAAGCCTAAACAAAGCTATGCCTCCAAAGAAAGTCAGCAAGGCTGGATTTCATAAAATATTTGAGCCTGTTACATCTCAGGAAATAAATGACTCCCCTTCTGTTCTTTTCAACTTCTATGAGGTGTGCTGCTTTGATTTTTGCCAAAAGGTCTAGGAGGTCACCAATTACCCTCCCTTAACATAGTTGTTCGCCCTAAGGCTGCAAGGAAAACATGTCCACCTAGCAGGTCTGGACTTTAAACTCACTCCTAGGGTTGTCTCCAAAGCAACTAAGATCCCATATATAGGAGAAAAGTGGTTCAAACAAACATACCTAGATCTGAATCACTATAAACCCTTTCTAAAACTAGACCATCAGGATGCTTGCCAAGCTATTTTCCATTTTTCTCACTTATTGAGCAGCTATGCCCCCCTCATGAGAGTCATCATGAAGTATTTCACATGTGAAGGGAGGTTTTCCCGGATTTATTCCTATCACATCAGGCTTCTCATGCATTTTAGAAGGACTCAGTTGATAAATCTCCCTTTCTTCCTCTGCAAAAGCATAGACAAGATTTCCTCCCTTGTCCAAAAGAGACCTCCTTCTCAGCAAAAAGCTAGTCTTTTCCATCATTCTCTCATAAAAATCATCATCCTTCACCAGCTTGAAAGGAAAGGGATGTCTTGGGAGACTTTCATTTCTCGTCTAGATTTTTCCAGTGCCTCTTCATCTCATGGCCCATCTCACATATCCTCCTCACCCTCCACTCACTATGTCTCTCCTCCATCAAGTCAAAATACTCCTCAAAGGAAAACATCACCCATGATTGATAGTGAAAAAGAGCAGTCTTATGAAAGTAGGCATGAGGTTAGTGGTGATGAGGAACATAGGGACACTAAGAAAATTAGTGAGCATGAACCAAGTGACAAATCACAAGGCAGTGACCGTGAGAAGAAAACTAGTGATGGTGAAGAAAACTCACCAAGGGATAAGGAAATCAGTGGCACTCAACAAATTAGTGAGGATGAAGAGAAACAGAGCAGTAAAGAAGATGTGAAAAATAGTGATGATGAAGAGAAACAGAGAAGTAAAGAAGAGGTGGAAAGTAGTGATAATGAAGAGTAGCAAGCTAGTGGT
Source organism: Pinus albicaulis (assembly GCA_034641835.2). NCBI lineage: Eukaryota > Viridiplantae > Streptophyta > Pinopsida > Pinales > Pinaceae > Pinus > Pinus albicaulis. Next base: position 1,340,260,911 of record CM076582.1, on the reverse strand, counting down.
GATGAAGAGCAAAAGGAAAATGTTCAAAGCAGTGATGAATAACACCACAGTCCTCAACAAATTCATGAAACCAATGAAAAGGACAGTGAAAAAAGTGCCTCCCAGCAAAGTGGTGACCATGGTGGCAGCCCACACATAGAGTCTAAAGAAAGTAGTAAGGTAGGTGACAACATGAAAAATGATAAAGAAAATAGTCATAACGAAGGCAGCCCTCAGCAAATTCAAGACAGTGATGAGGGTAAACAAGGCAGTCTACATGCAGACATTAAAGATGGTCAAGCAGCAGAAAAGGATGATGAAGTTGTCAGCCCTAAAAAAACTCAAAACAGTGAGGAAAACAGTGAACAGGGTAGCAAAGTAGATGATGATGAAGGCATCAATATAAATTATCAAGTTGAACAAGTGCTAGTAATAAAACCTCTTCTCGCTTCTCCTCAACACAGCCAAGAGCATGTGCTAGCTGCCTCTCCTAGGCAAGGGGCCATGACTCTTCCTCCAAAAGTGGTGAAGCCTAAAAATACCAAATCTACTAAGAATAAAATCACTCTAGCAGTGACTAGAAATGTCACTAGAGCACTAAGGAGTAGAGGGAAATTTCCTAACAAGAGTATTGTTGAATTTCCAAACAGAAAAGGGACAAAGAAGTCTATCCAAGGCAAGGGTAAAGAAAAAGATGAACAGGAGGAGACTAGTCATGAAAAAGAAAGGGAGTTTGACATCATACAAATAGATAGTGATGCTGGAGATGATGAAGTTAGAATTCTTGAGTCTCTTTTGAAAAGCAGAGAAGCCCAAATCCATGACTTAGAAACTGATCTAGAAAGGTCAAAGGACCTCATACATGTTCTACAAATGAAAAATAAATAAACGAGTGGGCAAACGGAAATTTATGAAGCCCAGGCATTCAAATACCAAAGGGAAGCATACAAAGCACAATTCAAGCTTGAAGAGTATCTAGGCAAATTTGATGATACTGAGGAAGAAGAATAGCCAATAAGAAAAAGGCCTAGGACTATGGGTCTTAGGAAATCTTTGGAGAAAAAGAAGGAAGAAGAAGCAACCCTTGTTCGATCTTATTCCCTCACACAATTGCTCGCCCAAGAAGTATAAAATGATAAAGAATAATGGCCTAAAAGAGCCAACAAGAATTTGGAGGATAAATTAGAGAAAGCAAATAGAGAATTGGATCTGCAAAGAAAGATGACCGGGCACTACAAGAAATTGAACCAATTTGCCCGAAGAAAGCTCAAACTTGCTCAAGAAAGGCTCAAAACTGCACGAAAGAGGCGCCCAATGGAAAAAGTGGAAAATAAAATATCTAGGCTTGAAATCTTGGCCTCATCTTCCTTGCATGCTTCGAAGAACCCATAAGGGGCTTGCTCGCCAAAATTTAGCAAATTTTGGCATGATTTTGTTTTTTGTGCTTTTTGGCCCTAATTGCACATTTTTCTAGGCGCTGCCATGGGTGTTAGGAGAATCCTCAGCTCATGAAAGTCAGTTTTTTGGATGTATTAAATCTGGGGGCAGCTACTCACAAATTTTCAAATCAAAAGGAGGTGTTTTGATCCCCCAAAGAGGCAAAAATTAGTCAAAACGCACATTTCTACCTCACATATCAGCAAATGAGACCCTCCTAGTTTTTTTCACCGAGTCCACCTTTTGACAAACTTCTAGGGATCAGTTTTGGAAAAATAAAGTAGTTCTAGAAACTAGACATCCAGGGCTTTCCAACGGGCTATCATAGGCCTTATTTCCACATCAGGAGTTCCCTCAAAATTTGTCTGCAAAACATGCTTCTTTCTGCTGCTACGTTCCTGCAACATTTTGGCTTAAAAAGCAGTTTTCTGAAGGTGGCCATCCAAATGTTCATTTAGCTATTTTTAACCCTATGTCAGAGATTAGAAGTCGATTTTCTTGCTATTTTTGGCTTAAATAGATATTTTTGAAGATATTTTGTGCCTTGGGCTTTGGAAAGCCTCAAGGACAAAATCATATATTTGTATTAAGCCAATGGCCTTCTAGATGATCTAGGATAGTTTTTTTCTCTTTGGCCTATATATTCCAAGAGAATTAATTGTAACAAGAGGCTGAAATGGATATTATAGAGCAATACATAGTATTACAAGCTTTGAAGAAATACTTTGTCTCATGAAGTGGATGATTTCTTGTTTGACTTGGATGGTGGAGGAGGACTATTTGTAGGATTCCATGGCTTGGTGAATGGTATTGTGTTCCTTATCTGTTATGTTTCCTTAATTTATCATACATGTTTTCATGCTTCTTGCTTGTTGTAGTTCAGTAAAGAATAGATTTGAGACATGCCCATGGAGGCACCTCAAGTTTCCTGATTCATTACAGCTTCTATGTTTTTCTTCTTTCCTGGTTATGTCAAAGAATTCTTAATTGATCTTTGGTACCCTAAGAACTTGTTATCAGTTTCATTAATGGTTATTATGCATGCTATCTAGTATGATTCATGGTATGCCCTGCTTACTCATAGCTAACTAAAACTCCATCTCTGAAATCTCTCTTTGAAGTATTGGTTGTCTAGTTAAGTCAAAGAGGTCTTGTTTCAATCTTGCCCTTTGTCCATGCTCTGCAGTCTTATTTCAAAGTTCCCAATAGCTCAAAATATGATTTTTAGGAGTTCCCTCTTCATGGATTGAATTTTTTTTTTCTCTTATTTGTTTTCTCAAAATTATGAAGGTTATTTTCACAAATTTAGAGGGTCTTATACTTCTATGTATCACCTGAATGTCTATTTTATGCATCTATCAGCTTGAGTTTCATTTATAGTGATTAATGGTTAGCCCTACCACATGGATGTTTGCTTTAAAACTATTTATGCTTAAAACATCTTTGTCTCTCAAAAACTTAGTGTCCATCTCATTTCACTTACACCCAAAGAATCCATTTATCTCGACCTTTTCAATCCCATAGCCCAGTTGATCTGACAATATTTTTATCTATTAATCCTTTGATCATTTCTCCCTCAAAAAACCTAAAACAAACCAAAACATGCTTAACAACTAACCTAAAATCAAATACATAAAAAAAAACAAGTTCATATCCTTTGCATAATAGAGAGAGCCCTCTCTGAGTCCAGGAAGGCTAGGTCCTAGGGCTCCAAAGTTGGTTTGATGTTACCCTATCACTTGGCTTGCCAATCTCCCAAATCATGTGACCCTAAAAAATATCAAAAAATCATGAAGAGGCAATCAATAGACATGACAAACCATAAATTCTACAATCCACACTTTAGCAAGTAATATTTCAAGACAACTTTTACAATGAAATATAGAAGGCGAGAAACTCGTTTAACTTCTAGTGATTTAACCTTCAAGGGAAGAAAACACTTAAGGCACACATATAATTGTAATCAGAGAAGAGGGGACGCCTAAACATTCTTGAATATAATTATGAAGATCTCTAAAACTATTAGTTAAGCAAGTACAAAGGGTATGATCGAAACAAAACCTCTTTGGCAGACTTTAAAGAATGGTACTCTAGAGAGAAACTTCAAAAGCAGTGTTTAAGTGGCAGCATGTAAGCAGGGAAAACCATCAATCATGCTTGAAACCAACTGCATTCAACTATTTATGAAATAAACAGGCTTAGAGAGAAATTAAGAATTCTCTGAAATTTCCTAGCAGAAGAAAACATTAAGGCAGTGAATAATAAATAGAACTAAGGTGATTTCAAAAGACATTTCTTAGCCTAAAAATTTTATTCTACTACAACACAGAAAGGTGGAAACATAATGAAAATAGGAAATAACAATAACAGATTAGAAGCACTTCACCAACAACCAAGCTCAAGGATCCAGTGATCTAGCCTCCTCCATCAACAAACAAACCAAGACATCCACAATTTCCAAGACTTCAATTTCTTTTCAACTTCCAAGGGACTATGTATTACTTCAAAGAGTCATCAAATGCCAACAAGATAATGAGTTCAAATGCAGTATTTATGCTGCAAATGAGGAGGTGAAGCCTAAGATAAGGTTTTGAGTATCATTTATTACAGAGTAAGTGCATTCCTAACCTTTAAGACCATGCAAGGCTCAAGGCAGTAATATTAGTAGCTATTTCTCTGTTTTAATAACTTCTATCTTAACTTCTAAGGAAAAATAGGTGAAAGTGTTGAGTTTAAAGCTTATTAATAACCCTTACAATAATTGTTTGACAGATAAAATATCTCTAACTCAGCTCAATAACTGCTTAATGCTTTCTTGAAGGAAATAAAGCACTTAGGTGGCTAAAAAATATATTTGAGAGGAATAACTGTTGTGAGCTGAGTCATTCGAATTTGTCCTTTGTCTATCTTTAATATCTATTTTAAGCCTTAAACTCCGTCTTTATGCTTTTCTATCTGCTCTTTATCAGTTTTTCTTCAATTTGTTTTGATCTCTATTCTGTTCCTTTAATCTTCTGATTATTTCTTTTGATCCTTTGCCTTTATCCTTTCATATTTCTGCTATCTTCTGTTTTAATTGGCTAATCCTTTTGTTTATCCATTAACTAGGATTAGCCTTTTAACTCTTCTTCTTTCTTCCTTTGTTGTTTCTTGACTATTCATGTCTTCCGTGTGCAGGGGAGGCCGCTATTTGTAGCTGGAGGGTTTTATGATCCGTCGATGAGCATGCTTCATCATCGATAAAACCTTAAGAGGGCCTTTGATCTCCCTAATTTTAGATTTAATACCCTTGGATTGTCACCCACGGCTTCATCCATCATTTATGGACCGTGGAAGGGCACTTTGGACCTTCTCTGCCATTAAAATCTGCACAAGTACAAACCATTAGTTTAAAACCATGCGGGGTGGGATTGACTACTTTTTTAGGGGTTTCAGGTGGTTGGAAGGTGCTTACAGAGGGAGAAATGGAGCAGAGGGGAATGTTCCTTATGTAGAACCAGGCGGATTTTTGAAATTTGGCATGTAGAGGAAAAGTGGTTTTCAAAAGCCACAAATGGTTTATCGCATGGCTAAAGGGTAGTTTTTTACTTTGGGCCAAACACATGCGATACCATAGAGTGTCTGCTGTGTGGTAGGATGAAAACCACCCATTTCACGTGAGTTGTGAGGATTTAAACCCATCACAATTTTTTACGCGATACGCGTTCTGGGCCATTAGATCTCGAATGGTGAGATCTACGGTGCAGAATTATCAGAGGAGCGACGAGTAGATTTGGGAGCGAAGCTCAGGGATAGGTGTTGGGTGGTGATTTGATGGTGGGGTCGAAGGAGGATGATGGGGCCCAAGGCTTAAATATTAACGCAAATGTGTTAATATATAAGGTTAAGGGAGGGTTTCCAGAAGTAATGGGAAGGCGGGGCCCACTTTAATTTTTCAAAGGTGGAAGGGGCTAAAGATAGCGGAAGGCTAAGGTTATATGGGGTCGAAGGGGGCTAGGGCTTAAGCGGAGAGGGGCTTAAGGCTTGATTTTTACAAAAACCAGGTTTTGCACATAAAACAGAGTTTTTTGTATACTTTAAAGGAACCGATAGGATAAAATTTAATTTTAAACAATGTAAAAAGAGGGTTTTTACATTGTTTAATATATTTTAAGAAAAAAAATGATGAAATGAAGGTGACTAATGAGGGTTTTGATGGAAATAAAAAGTGGGTCATTTCAAAGGAAGATGGTTATGAATGAGAGTGAAAGTGAGGTGATGAAATGAGGCAAACAAGCCAAATGGAAAAAATCCCTTTTGCAGTAGTGGGGGCAGACTTTTTAGGAGGCAGAGAGGAAAACACAGTGAAAAATAGTTAAAGTTAGGATGATGAAGGCAGTGAGATTTCTACAACTCACAATATTTCTCAAATGTTGTTTCTAGAAATCTAGGATCTGAACTTAGTCATATTTTGATATCAGCAAAAAATAGTAATGACTAACAGAGAGCCTCTACACTAGTCTGAGCCCTAAATCTACTCAAGGCCTCCTTAAAGGTGCTTCAGGGTTTCATAACACCTCTGAGGGGTAAGTACAAAACACCACCTCATTTTCAAGGTTCTTTTCATTTGATTAAAGGAATAAACCCTAGGAAAGTGAACTAAATGACATTAAAACCTACCTCATCTGCAAAATGACAAAGGAATAGTTAAGGAAAAGTGGTCATTAAGTTTGTCTCCCTTTAAATTTCACTCACAGTCATACACCCTACTCTCACTCATTTACTCCTCCATCTGCAAAAAAATACATTTCTCGTCAGCATCTCATTTATCCTCTTCATATAATCTCACAAGCAGAGTTAGGGGTTTTGGCTTTCAAGGTAATAGTGAAATAAAAATGTCAAGGGAAGGTAATAGTCACAGTGTTGAGGAAGGCCAAGGACCTAGAAGACATCAATGCAAGGGTGGAAGAATAAATAGGTTTGAGCCACTGAACACTGTGGATTTTATGGCATCTCCTATGACAGTTTCATATTTCCAGAATGTGGGTTGTTTGGAATTTTGTGAAAGAGTACAATAGGTACAAAGCCATCCTGAGCTGACCAGGATTTTTATCCTTAACCTTCATGACAATCAAGTAAATTTATCTAGGGTAAACTTTGAGCTATCTTCAAATAACATTTATATGGCCACCGAGATACCTAGTGTGGGAGAAAGGTGGTTCAAACAGAATAATTTGGACCTTAGCCATTATTAACCTTTCCTAAAACGTAGATACAAAGATGACTGCAAATCCATTTTTCCCTTTTCACATTTGCTGGAGAGATATGTGCCCTTGATGAGAGTCATCATGAAATATTTTACATCTGAGGGGAGGTTTTCTAGGCTTTATTCATACCACATAATATTTCTCATGTACTTCACTAGGGTAAAGATGCTACATTTTCCCTATTATATCTATAGGAGTATTAACAAGATGTCGTATATTGTGCAAAAGAGACACCCTTCACAACAAATGCAGAGCCATTTTCACCATTCTCTCATCAAGTTAGTTTTGTTGCATCAATTAGAGCAAAATGGTATTCCATGGGAGGTGTTCATTTCCCATGAAGTTTTCACAAACCCACAACCCCATCCTCAGCAAGATTTGCCCTCATCATCTCCTCCTCCTCCCCCTACTCCCCCATCATCTTCTACTAATCATACTTCACCATATACACATATACCCTCACCTCAAGAAAAATCTCCTTCCTCACCCTCTCCCAATGCATCAGATCAAGAGGGAAGTGGCAGTGAACAAGGAAGTGATAATGAAGGAGAGGGCAGTGATAAATCAAGAAATGATGAAGAAGAGGACCATAAAGAGAAATGTGATGAAGAAGAGGGAAATAAAGAGAAATATGATGAAGAAGAGGACAATAAAGAGGAAGAATATGAACAGGCATAGGTCAGCAATGAAGCAGAAGACATGGAGGTAGATGAAAATGAATATGAAAACACTAGTGATGAAGAAAGCAGCCAAGAAAATTGTGATGATGTTGGAAACAAAGAGGACAGTGATGAAACAGAGAACATGGTAACTGATAGAAAGAATGATGTTGATGAAAACAATGAAACTAAAGACAAAAAAGTCAGTGAAGAGGCTGATAACAACAGTGAAAATCACAACAATGATTCTAGCAGTAGTATGAAGGGATGAAATGACGATAATGACAGCAGTCCTAATGGCCAAAGGAAGTGAAAATAATGAGCCTGACTGTGGTAATGAAGATAGTGCAGAGAGTAGTGCCAAAGAAAGTGAGACTCCTAGTATTGAAGGAAATGAAGAAAGTAGCCAAGGTAATCATGATGATGAGGGTGGAAATAGCTCACAAGACCAAGAAGATAATGAAGTTGATATCAGTGAAGGAGAGAGGGATGATGATACAAATAAATATCACAACAGTGATGCCAACATGGAATAAAATGAAAGTGAGGCTAATTAAGGCAGTCATGAACACAGTGCAGAACACAACTGTGCAGAGATTTATAAGGAAGAGAACAACAGTCATGAGGTCAACCATGGTGAGGGAATTTAGATGAAAAATATTGAGCCTTTCCCTCACACATATAAAATAGGAAAGAGGCCTGTGTTTTCTTCCTCTAAAAGGCAAGGGACCATGCCATCCACCTCAGATAAGAAGCTTGAAAAAGGAAAGAAAAAGATCAAAGAAGAAGAAGAAGATCAGCATGAGGTTGAGAAATAGTTTTAACTCAATCACATTGACAGTGATGAGGAAAATGAAGCAAGGATCTCAAGATTTATCCTCTAGAACAAAAATTCTCAAATTTAAGACCTCCAATCAAATATAGATAGGGCCAAGTGTGTGAATAATATCCTTGATATGGAGAACATACAACTAGGGACACAATGTGCCATTTATGAGGCTAGAGAAATCAGAGCCTGGAAAGAAGCTCAAAGAGCACAGGTAAATATAGAGGAATTAATTGGCACCTATGAGGAAAGTGAAGATGAAGAAGGACAGTCCAGAAGAAGACCAAGAACCATGGGTTTAAAGAAGGCCTTGGCAAGACAAAGAGAGCAAGAATCAACCTTGGCAGAGCAACTCCCTCTAGGTGAGCTGCTTTTCATGGAGATAGAACATAACCGGGATCCTTCAATATAAAGGGAAAACACACACTTGGATGCCAAATTGGAGAAGGAAAATAGGGACCTTGACCTCCAAAGGAAGATGATCAAACACTATGCACTTAGAAATCAAATTGCAAGGGCCAAGCACAAAAGATCCCTTGCCAAAGTTCAAGCCCTCAAGGAGGAAAAATTTCAAGAAAAGCTTAACCTTCTTGCTAATTATTCCATCCAAGCATCCCAAACATAAAAAGGAAGATAATTGCAAATTTTGGGAACTTTTTGGAAATTTTGGATTTTTGCTGATTTGGAGGGCCAAGGGCGCAACACCCTTGGTGCTGTGCTTTTTTTTAGGGCATCCTCGGGAGGAAAAGTTTACATTTCTGGAATCCTCAGCTCAATTACAATATTCTCACCATATTTTATGTCATTTGGAGTTGATTTGGTTCTCCAAAAGGGTCACAAATACCCTAATTTTCACCTTTCTGCCTAGTTTTAGGACATGTGTTGTGCCTTTACCAGCCTTGGGAGATTTTATTTTTGAACCATTTAGAGGGGCCCAATCAAAAAACCATGGGATTTTATGGAAATTATACTCAACAGGCTTTCCAACAAGCCATCACAAAGCCCATTCCGACATCGGGAAGGCCTTCAAAACTTGGTTGCAAGATGACTCAGTTTTATTTCTCATGTGCTATGCCCTTGGCCTAGAAATGCATCCTTAAAACTCAGTGTTGTGCCCTGACAGTCGAAAAGTCAAAAAATTATGCTTGCAAATATTTTTGAGGCTTTGGGGAGCCCAAATGTCAATTTTTTTGCCAAAAATAGTCGAGAAGATATTTTGTATTAGATATTTTGTGCCTTGGGCCTTGCAAGGTCTCAAAGGACAAAAGTGACATTTATGATTAACTAATAGGCTTCTTAAGACCTAATTAGGGTTTAGCCCTCCAGTGAAGGATAAATAGAGCATGAAGGTTTAATTGTATATGTTCGTTATTTGCTCAGCATGCTATGAAATAGACTTAGAGTTTATTGGTGAAACCGGTTTTTGGTGCCTTGTGATGGTGTTGGAATGTTCTTACATGGATAAAGATCACTCTTAGGATTCATTAATCTTGTTAAAATGGTTATGTATTCCATATTTATTTATTTTTTCTTCATTTATTCATTTTTTTATGGTTCATTTAGTTATAGAACATAATTAGAGAATAGGATTTGACTTCTTGGTACCCTACTTCTGCTTGCTTTCTTGACTTCTATGTTTTCTTCCTCAAAGTTTTGGTAAATAAATCCTTAAATGCTCTATAGTGCTATTCATATGTTATGTTAGAATGCTATCCATTTTCAAGTAAGTTTTAGAGAATTATTCACTGCTCTCTTACCTTACTTAAATGTTGTTTTCTAAGACCTTCTTAGCCTAGTTGATATTGAAGAATCCTTGAATGATATTCAAGTTTTAATTATGCTATCATCTTAGAAGGTTTTTATTGTTTATTGGTTTGTTAAAGGATCCTTGATTTCCCATTAACTCACTATATTCACAACTCCATGTTACTTCACTCTCCCTTGACCTAATTAGATCCATTTGGCCTTGCCAACTTTCCCTTTGAACTATCCTTGACTCATTTTTACACATTTCAAGACTTTTTCAGACTCCATAACCCAATGGATTGATACTCCCCACTCTATTAACCTACTTAACAAATTTCCCAACCAACCAACCAAACAAATAAACCCTAAACTTAACAACTATCCTAAAATCAAAACCTAAAAAGCAAACAAGTTCATATCCTTTGCACAAAATAGAGAGAGCCCTCTCTGAGTCCAAGAAGGCTAGCTTTGAGGACTTCAAAGACTGGTCTGATGTTACCCTTGTTCATTTGTTCTCACCAATCTAAAAAATTATGGGGACCTAACAGATGAAAGGAAAGAAAAAAAATCAATGCCAAAATCATTAAATATACACTAGAATGATGTATCTAAGTCTAAATTCTAAGGTTGAAGTGAAAATTCATGTAAATGTTATATCTATAAGTTGTTCCAAATTTATGAAAGCATCATTCTCTAAGTACTATATATAAGAAAAAGGAGAAGAAAATAAATTAAGGCCCAACGAATGGTAACCCATGATAATGAAACCAAAGATCTCAAAATGACAACTGCAACTATTGCTAATTATTTCCTTTGAACACTAAATGAGTGGTGTGATGAAGGAAGTATCCTGAGTAGAAATCAAATAGCCTCAGATGAATTCAAAATCCTTTAAATATAATAGCGAGAAAGGGTGGCCTCTGGGTAATATCTTGGGTGATAAGCCACATTCTCTACTTCAACAAAACAACCTTGAATCCCATTTATTTCTATTTCCACCAACATAAATATAATAGAAAAAGGGTAAAAACATAATTACATTGATGATATAAAATAATTTTGGGTTGTAGAGCCAAGCCAAATGCATGGAGGGTTCAAACATTGAATGGAATGCAAGTGGGAGATGTTGCATTTATCTTCAATGTTTATGTAATAAAAATTTATTAAGAAGGATATAACACAAAGTAAAGGAGAGAGGATTGGAGTGGGGTTGAACAAAAAATGAAGCACATATGCATTGAGAAGAACACCTTGGAGTGAGGAGCTTCCCCTTCATTGACAATGATTATGTTTATAAATCTCATCAAATGCATGGATGAGGGTCACATGTTAAGTGTCATAGGGGAGGGAAGTTAATTAGCACCCTTGGGTTGCTCTAACGTCTAGGGTTAGACATAATCCACATTAAATATGAGTGTGGATCCAACACAATATCAATAATTTACTATAGCTTTGATTTTTATTCAAATATGAGAATTAGTTTAAATACCCATGAAAAAGGAATTCTCACATCCCTTGCACCAAAACTTGAAAAATATATCAAAAATTACAAATCATCTTAAACCCATCTTGATCATTCTAATAATATAATGATTTTTATTTTAATTAGAAAAATTATAATTATATATCAATTTTTTTAATTAAATAAAAATAATATTACAAAACATTCATGCATCTACATTATGGTTAAACCACAACTCAACATACTTTGACTTGAGTAGGACCTCATAGTGTTCCTTATTTATGTTGACTTGAGTAGGCCTTCACATTGTTCCCTAACATTTATTTGCTTGCAAAAATTTGTTTTAAAAAACAATGGAAAACGAAAAATGATTAGCCTTGAGGAATTACATCCTTTCTACAGTACATATAACGTTAGGACACCCTAGGGTTCAAGGTTTAGCATTGTACAGATGGGTGCGATGGAGGGGGATAAGAAACAACTGGAGGAAGCATTTACAGTTCTAGATACCCAAAGAGACGTTCTAGAAAAATGCGACGTTATAGAGAAATGCACTCTGCAATGGAAGGAAATCACATACCACTATGCTTCACTAGAGATTTTTGCTCTAGAAGAAATTCAAAAAACTTACAGAGAAGGGAAAAAAATCTAGAGCTCAAAACTAAAGAAACTGAAGAATTGTTGGAGAAAAGAGAGAAATCAATCGAATTGAATGATGAAACATATCCCACTTTCTTATAAGAGTAGAATAAATCCACCGTCGTGGCCATTGAAAGTGGAAATACTGAAAATGGTCTCAAGTTCCTCTACGAAACATTGTACGTAGAGGGTCTCTTTAAATTCATCATGGAGCATAGACAAGGTGTTAACATGCTTAGGGTTGTGCTGCATTCATTTCTGGAGAGTGATATTGATCCCACTTGATTGGTTTTATTTCCCTCAAGGGTTTTTACAACAAGGGTTCTGGGAAAATAGTGAACGACTGGTTTCAGGAAAATAGTGAAGGAGTCAGGGTTGCGAACTAGAGATGGGCCTGTTCTTTTTTGTTGGAGTCATTTCTTCCCCTCCTGGAGAATCCCACAATGGGAGCTGAGTGGTCCGTTGTGTCTCCAAGTATGAAGGACTAGGTTACGGTTAGTGCAAATGACTGGAAGTCGAGGATTGATGTTGATGTGGATCCTGCCAATGCTGCCAAGCCATTGGAGGTCCAAGCATTCTTGTAGCTAATGGCTACTTTTAGCATTGCGGTTGAGTTTCTGAAAGATGATCTTTGCAAGCTTGTACTTGCAGTATCATGGGGTAGGAAAATTTCTAAGCTCTGTGGTGCTTTTGTGCTTATAGAGAAAATGTCAGGTTTGTTTCTGCTAAACATTATCGGTTTTTTATGATGAATTGGTTATTTGTAAACTTTAATCTCACCATCTGAGAACTTATGTGTGCCCTTTTTTCTCCATATGTATTTCCATAATTTGTCCGTATTTGGTCTAAAATACCTTATATAGAGTAAATAATAGTACCTCGTATAGAATAAATAACACTACATTTCCAATTGGGATTTGTTTGCTGGTGAGGTCAATGGATGGTCCATTTCTCTGGCTGTATCCTCAACTTGAATGTCACCTCACAAATGGATGATCCATTCTCCTGTCAGTCTACCTAACTTGTATGGTCAAATAGGTAAGGTTACGTGTAATTTCCAGATAATTTACTATGAATATATGGAATGGTCATCTATCCTCTTGTAATCCCATTTACTTGCTTTTTCTAGTCATTCTTTGGATGAGATGAAGCAAGTTGCAATTCCTAGATGATTTTCTATGAATAGAAAGTATAATCAACTAATTTTCTGGTTATTTTGTGGATATTTTATGAAATTTGTATTATCTTATCACTATTGGTGGCATGTTTCTATGAGGGATTCCAATGAAATAGTAGTAAAATTACTAAAGATAGTGAATATGAAGCATAAAGGAGTACGAAAACCACAAGAATGCCCAAATCAATGCAATAAATTTTTTCTATTTTTTTAATGATCCAAGAGATGTTACTTGTAGACTGCACCAAAAAGAGCAGATTTCTTTTTGGCTTACATGTTAAATGCAAGAGATTTTATTTTGCCAAATCTACCCAGTGCTTGCACCCAGTTTCTCTTCCCATTAAATTCATGCCAGGAAAGTGAGAATTTCACCTTGGTAGTCATTTATGAATCAATGGCTTGGATAATACCAATACTTATATTTTTTTTATAGTTAAAACTGAGATCTATTGAGAATTGATAAAACCAAAGTTCAAATGAAAAAAGTGATTTTATATAGAGAATAGTGTGCGTTATTTATTAGGAATTTCTCCATTGGTTTCCTTGGGTCATTGGTACCTACAATATTGATTAGTTCATTATATACTCCTTGATTTAGAATATCTTGTTTGTTGGATATACACAATTCCATCTATTTAAGGGTTTACAATGTTGTGTGATTGCTCCTTCTAATATCGAAAATATATCAAATATTCTAGTTCATTCCTTCTCTTTAGTATTTTCTTCCTTCAACTTGCTAATCATATAGATTTAGGCATTGAGCTCCTTGACAAATTTGTTCAAGATTTGTTCCAATAGTTGTTTTTTTGAAGTTTCTTTTTCTCCACATTTATTGTTAGAACAAAAATGTTACTTGTTTTGGAGCTTTAGGATCTCATAGAAAAATGCATATTCCCTTTGTAGCTACTCTTCCCATTTCTATGTGTGGGAGAGTATATATTTTTCCAAAGATACCCAGGGCTTACTCTTGGCCCCAGTTGGTTCAAGCTAACCCACTTTCCTTGAGATGTATGCAACAACCCTAACAGAAATAGGAGGACAATGATGCGACCTAATGAGGAGAGGGTTCCTCCTTCAAAAAAGAGCCCAAAAACTAACTCTTCTTGCTGGTGTATGAGCCAAAAATAGAGAGATAACCCAAATCAGATACTCCTTACCTGCGGCTAACCATCCATGGAAGACTCGGCCCTAGAACAAAATTTAACTCAACAACAGACCTTCCTTTGTCCTCCTTGAAGACCACCGTTGCCTCAGTCATAGATCAAACCCTTATCATGTGTCCAAATTAGGGAGAAGGCTCCCCTATTTATATAATACCATAAAAAATACCATAGAGGATGTTAAGCTAAATAGGCTAAGAGGCCATACATAGGATAAAACCTCACATAGCAGGACTGATGCCATATATGATAAAGAAATCAGGAATCATTATAGGGCAAGGTTCTGTCCTTAACTAATAGCCTTAGGTTTCTATTTTAGGAATACTTTTCCTCCTTATAACAAATATTTTGTTCTACTACTGAAGTTTCCTAAGGCTATATATGATATTTTAATATTTTTTTCCAGAACTATAAATCAGATGCTTACAGAAGCTTTCATTTCTTGACATCTGAAGCTATTGAAAAGCTGAATATTTCCTTAAGATGGCTCAACTAGAATTGAGCTTTCTCGATGTAGGTCATAGATCTCAATCATAAACATTAGACATCATCATGTATCTTGGTAGAATGAAAAGATGTATTAAACCTTTCAAGCTACTGTTCAAATCTGAAAAGCAAAGCGATAGGATTTTACTAACGACCAAGGTTTCCTTTGCACATAGAAGGCTTAACTCCTTTTTCTTTAGAGATTCCTAGAATAATAGGAGAACTGTGCCTCTTATTTTCTTAGACATATTGAAGAGAAGCTAGAAGTTCAACAGAGAGGCAAATGTCCAAGGTCATGACTAGATCCAACTTAGATCAAAATTTCAATGATTTGTAAGGATATCGGGCACTTACCAATTACCTTTTTCCAATGTTGATTGTAAGTAAGTGTGCATTATGATGTTGAAATAGGTTTTCCTATAAATATGATGCCATTATTCCTCATGCAGAAGAGATAGTTTATGTGATTTAAAATGCAATTTGACACTGTCCAATCAGAGACATCACAAAGTAGAGTTACTATTAGCATCCCAAGTATATTGTAGTCATAGCACCATGATGAGAAACATGGTCAAGATTGCTGTAAGTTATATGATATCCAAATATCAAGGAAAACTGAGATAAAAGAGATAGCTATCAGGATGAAAATTATCTCTTATTCTGAGCAGTATGTTTCATCAAAATTCATAGTATATGTAGATATAATTTCAAGTGGAAATGCTACGTGAAGTAGAATCACTATCCTTTACATTGTAATATATATATATATATATATACACACACACACACAAGCCCTTTTTATCTAGACATATTGTAGCTTGAATAAGGGCTCGGTCTAGATACATATGTTCACCCATAGCCCTGGTTCAGGTAGATCCCGCAGCTCAAAAAAAGAATCAACTTGTAGTTGCGCTTCATGTTTTTTTGTAGCCATGGTGGTAGTTTGAACTGATATCTTACGAAGCACCAAACTTGATAATCTTTAGCTTAATAAGATCTGAACCGAAATGTGCATTGACATTATTGAACTGAGATTTACACTGCACCAATGTACAAGGGTATACATATATGTCATGTTTGCAACATTTCACTGTCATTTAAGATCACTGTCTTGAGTTAGGATCACTGTCACATTTCTTTCTTACTCAGAATGATAATAGTTTCCATAACTTAGATTACGTCACATAAAATGGGTATATAGCAGAGCTTAGATCTTATGGAGAAAACTCTCAATTTAATCACTATCATACTAAATGTATCACTATTATATGACCTAATTTCTACTATGTACCACAGTCTCAAGGGTTACTATTATGTAATAAGGTGACTGCATATATAACAAGAATGATTGCCCTACAACAAGGTTGTTGCCACTTATTCAAGGTTATATATCATAAATATCAAGATCATTGTTATACATCAGGCTTACTGTCATATACATATCACTTGTCGAGTCTATGCCAATCTCCATAGTTGGCACACATATCCCTTGGCGCGATGAGGATTAGCACTTAATAAAGGTCATTAACCGATCAAATTAACCAAGAGATTAGTGGTAAATCCCATGGTTAAGTAAAGTCCTCTGCCTTGTGTGATTTACACAATTTCTCTTTATAAGATTAATGATTTACGTGGCCTCGAATACAATTTTAGCCTTGCACATAGATATCTTCCAAAATGAAGTCTTCATTCAAGCCCAAACACTATAAACACCGTTTATATCCATGATATGCGAAACTGGGCTATCAACATGCCTATTAACATATCAAGCCATAATTAATGTTATGCAGTGAATACAAGTTCAACAATAACGTATCATGCCACATAGTAGAATACACAGTTCCACCAGATCCACTAATAAACATACATTTCAACGTAAAGAAAAACATTAGTCTTGACAAGTAAAATATTCATGACTATGCCAGTAATGGATACTACACACTAGAACAGATATCTGAGTACTTCAAGCAACGATACATGCTCATGAAATTCAGGGAAAGGTATTAATCAACAAAGGGATTTTCAATCCCTCACAACCATGAGAACATTAACATTAACATATTATTATAGACATACATACATATCACATTCCTTCATAACAATGCTAATACATACATTGCTATAACATAACCACATTAGTCATCATTCATAGTGCAACATAGATATTTACAAGTAAAAATACTTATCTATTCACTTAAATGATTGGAAATTGAGGAAGGGAATTCCACTCTTCACCCAACCATAGGTCAACTTCATTGCAATATTTCTTGCAGTTTATCACCCCTGAGCTCAAGGTAATTCACACTGATGCCGATCAACCAATTCATATAGGAATCCTGAGTTCACAGCGTCTCCACCCACTTGTAGGGATTCCATAGCCCAGAATGCTTCCACTTGCTAATAACTATAGAGAACCATAGCCCCTATGTCTCCATCTAATCAATAGGGATCCAGAGAACACAATACTTCCTCCTGAAAATCCATGTAGGTAGCCAAATTCACAGAGTCTCCACGCTGCCAATGAGGAATCCATAGCACACTATGTTCCACCCGCTCCTCCACAGGTATTCAGAAACAAATTGTCTCCACCTGTATACTTCGCTCTTGCACCTACACTTCTCCTTGATCTCCTTTTTTATTCAAGATCACTTCAAAATATTTTATGCCTATCCTATAATACTCCCTATGAGTGAACCTTTCTCACCTGGTTGAACCTTTGTTGCTGAGCCCATGATGCCTCTCTTTTTCGCCTCACGAACTGCTTCCTCTGTCCATTTGTTTTATCTCTCCTGTCGACGTCTTTTCTTCCACTGACCCTCATTTGTGTCTTGTGTGTAGACCACACCACATGCCCCTCAAAGACAAAGGTGGTATGGGCTTGTCCTTCAATTAGGAAGCCCATGCTCAACCTCCTTGTCTGTTCTGCAGGCCATTAAACCCAGTTAGAAAAAAACTGATGCCATATTAAATGAATAGCCTTGAGTTTAACCACTTCCCAAGAAACAAATCATCCTCAGATATTTGAATCCATGTCTACTCCTCTCAGCCCATTCAATGTTTAAAGTTCCACATCATTTACATGAATTACAATTCATAGCATTATTTACAAGAGGGATAGCAAAAAGGGCTATCAGACCTGGAAACATAGGACTTTGGTGAAAGGGACTATGGGAGAATATTATTTTTTGAGAGGGATATTCATTACTATGGAGAAACAAACCCTTTTGGATTACCCATGTCGTAGTAGTGTTGGGAGCATGGAGAGCATGTCCCTTACCTTCGGGATCATATCCTTGTGTAACATTGAAAGAAAAAACATTGTGTTTGTTTTAGAGAAAAATGATGATCTCTCTTTGGATTTATTTAAAAGAAAGACTGAACTCTGTTAAGCCTAGAGTCCAGCTCACATAACTTGCGCGAGTAGTTTCATTTTCAAGCTTCACTGTGGCCATTTGTAAATGTATTATATTTGATGAAATGATGAAATGAATAACGTAACATCTATATGCATATTTTAATTGAATAAAAATTTGTCTGGTCATCATTTATTGAATGATTGTATGAATGTGATTGCTATATGAAATATTTTCTAGGGTATTTCTGATAGATCAAACGTTCTGTAAATGAATATTAATTTGAAGCTTGTACAATTCTTGTTTCAATTTCTGTATTACTTACCTTCTGTACATGTTAACGATGCTTGGTTTATTCAGTCAAAATTAGAGTTAATCCGGTATTTTTGTTGTCTAATAGCTCAAGCGTTATTTTGTATCTTGCAGCCAAAATATACCTTACGTACTTTTTCTAGTCATATTAGGTCTGCAATGTTTATTAATTTCCACCTGAACAATGAAGATTTTATTTTCTCTTGTGATGGGGAAGGTGAAGTCCGTTACTAGAGTGTTAACCAGGGTGCATGCACTAGATATTTCAAGGTAACTTTCATTGAAAATATTAATTGGCATGACTCTAAGAAATGAATTTTACTATTGAAACCAGTCTCTGAAGCATGAAATTTTGCTGACTGGGTAAACTGTGGTGATTTACAGGGTTGTATGAGTCAAGTGCGATTTCAGCCTCGTCTTGGCAAGTACCTTGCTGCAGCGGTTGAGAATGTTGTGTCAATATTTAATGTTGAGACTGGAAATTTCTTGCATTCTCTATAAGTTTGTTTATTGTTAATATGCACCCTATTTGCACTTCTATGTGATTCTTAATGCTTCAATTGTGCTTAAAGCATGGGAAATAGGAGAGACACGGAGGAAATATTGAGGCATGAAATTTATAGTTCCCTAATTCCCCCTGGACTAGGCAATGGTTCTTTGGAGTATGTTGTGTCCCATTCATATCTGCTACTAATTTTATGAATATGGCCTCCTTTGAAATAAGAAATTAACAGTTGGTTCATGCCCTTGTAGTTCCTATTTATATGATGCATCCATGTGGACAATATTTTTTTTGTTTCTTTTCCTTTCCAAAGTGCTACTTGTAGTGAGTTCTTACCAATGTAAGGCAGCCTAAATACTGGTAGGCTTGTACCTTTTAGAGCCACATCCTATCATACCACAAGGATCTAACTTATCTTAGAGATAACCATAGACCTGGAAATGTCTTTGCTAGTCTCAAGAAATCAGGTTGTTTGTCGAACTCTGGTAGGCTTGGTCCCTCTGCTTAGGGATAATATTAACCTTAAAGGCTATGGCTGGCTCAGACTTCTCAACAACACTACACAATTACCCTAGAAAATCTAATTGCACACTTTGGTCACTCTTTTGGACAATACTACACTAATAACCTGCTTGACCCAGTTATTTTGTACTAGTTTGCAAGGTCTATGTAATATAGAGTAAGATGCAGCAACTACAAAGATAAGTACTTGTGGCATTTGTGAGACCAAATTGACCCCTATTCAATCATTTTTTCGGCTAGCATTGATCCATGTCAAATACCAAAATCCAATTTTCATTTCTCAATCTCATGTCAAACACTAAGTAATTTTAGAGTACAAGCACATTTTATTTGTCTATTAGGCTATTTTAAGATGGTTTCCACATCATAATTGACTCTTGGTCGACCACCCTTCCCTTCTATGCTAAAAATGAAAACTCTAAATCATTTAAGCTTAAAATTCTTTCCATTCTTTTATTGTGGACAAGGTACTCAAATTTATGCAAGGGGTTTGGGTCCCATTGTTCCTCTGGATACAAAATATCATGTGAGTTAGCTATTCTTCTAGTATCATGAAGAGCACTCTTCAAAAACATTTCACATTGATCACCTCTACCAATTCTTGTTTATTTTTGAATTATATTAGAACTGGTCCTGTCCCCTAGATCATCCAAAGGAGTGGATAAAAATTCATTCGTCGATTGTGTTCTAGGATATTTATACAAAATATTCAGGTACATGTCTACAACTACAACTATTTGTGGGATCACGTCATATAAGTTGCACTTAAAATTTTTGATAAATATTTCAGTTTCTTGACTGGGTTTTAAAGGGTTTCTGACACTATATTTTGCATTGGAATGTTCTCCTTTAGCTATCTTTGAATGGTACTCAATAGGCCTATAGTTGTGAACCACTGGTTGCTTGGTTCCAACATGGTTGAGTCAAATATTTTACTTGGCATCAACCCTTTCACTCACGGTGTTGACACCAATGCAATGATGCAAGAAAATAGTCCACTCAGGATGAACCACACCCTCAATGTGCTAGAGAATGTATTTCTTTTGAAAAATATTATAAGGCCCATGACCATATCCAAACTTGTTACTCCTGCTAGTAGCCTTCTTCTTTTTTTAAATTGCTGCAATTCATCTTTTCGGTTACGTGCGCATATATAGATCTTATTGATGTGAATCACACTTTGAAAGGTACCCCATAAGCTAAGTGGTTGGAGTAGCCAAATATTGTTTATGACTATGTTGAGAAAATTTCCTCTTGCTGGTTTCAAGGTCATTTTGACCTACATCATCGATCATTCCAGAATGCACCTTTCCTAGGACCCAAAGCTGTGCCTTAGTGTCGACTTCATGTGGATTTGTTAGATGTTTGTTGTCTACATTTCCTTGTAAAAATCTAGTGCATGAATGATTGTCCACGTGTTCATGGAGAAGAGAATATCTTTGCATATGATGTGGTCTATAGAGAATTTTTATTTAGGTCAAGCCCGTATTTTTCATCAATGATTTTCTTGAAATCACTTTCATTCTTAGCATTGTAGTTGTAAATATCATTCAAGGTTTCATTACAGGTTTCATCAATCTTCTTGGGCTGTCCAACTTCATTATTGTCAAAAATAGAGCCATATAGAGGTTGATATGGATCTATATGGCTGAGAGATTCATTAATTGTGTGTTTATAACATACCTTTTGTTTTTCTACCATGGAATATTCATCACATATGTCAATAACTTTTTCTTATATATGAGTATTGACATTAAAGGGAGAAATTTCCCTATCCCATCAGGATTGAGGAATAAATTTAGATCATAGGCATCAAAAATAGGGGGACCATCAGATTCCATGATATAGGATATTTGACGGTTGAGCTATAATATTAATTGTTTCTTCACACAGATAATCAGGAGGGTCATATTATTACTTTCATGGTTTTGAAAAGCCCTTTGAGTTTATTGACCTCAAACTCTAGGAAACCATGATTACTTCTGTTTATTTCTTACACGATCATGATTAAAATCAAAGTAAAATGTGGGGTTACATTACTTCTCTACTCAAACTCATAATGGAATGTCAAGGTTCCAAGTATATTACCATGAAATTCTGCAGCTCCCTTACTCTCACTATTTGACAAAATAGGATTAGTGTGATTGAAGTATAATTCTGTGACCTCAAAAGTTTTTTTA
Source organism: Pinus albicaulis (assembly GCA_034641835.2). Lineage (NCBI taxonomy): Eukaryota > Viridiplantae > Streptophyta > Pinopsida > Pinales > Pinaceae > Pinus > Pinus albicaulis. Next base: position 1,340,239,225 of record CM076582.1, on the reverse strand, counting down.
GGATTTAAATTATCAGCAACGGAAGCATAATCTTCATCATACTTTTCAAATGGTTGATCCTTTTAGGTAGAAACATGGTTTCCACCCCACTGAAACTGCCTACATCTTGTATCATTCATGGAACTATTCAAAAAAAATTCATTTACTATGTTTATTGCTTTATCATGTTGGACATCATGACTAGCCTCCTCACAGTGGTGAAAATTATTATCATGCTCCTTTTTTTCATGCAAATATTTCATAGAATCTAGGACACATACATCAACACATACCAGTTCTTTGATGAGGATGGGGTTTGCTGTGGGGCTATGTTGGTCACAAAGTAGCATGTCCATCGTGAACAAATCTTCTGAATTTTGAGGGTCCATTTTAGTGATATTGTTATCATCTTCAAGAGGGGTGGGAGCTTCTTATTCTTGTATGGCCACCACAAGGTCTTGAAAGGTTTTTTCATCCGATATTGTTTTTGGATCCCATGTTTAGCACAAAATTTATTGAAATCTTTTAAGTAGAATTCCCCACCAGTATCATATCTAAGAGAGGAAACATGACAACCTAACTTTTTCTCTATTAATGCTTTGAAATTCATTAAACACATCATATTTTAATTATAGAAAATATACCCACATTTTTCTACTGAAATAATCAACAAACGGAAGGAAATACCTAGCACCAGTGGTGAATGTCATGTTTATTGGTCCACATGTCTGAAAGTACCAACTGAAGGACCCTCTACGCTCTCCAAGCTTGTCCTTCATAAAATGGTATTCAATGTAGCTTCCCTTCTTGACAAGCTCTGCAAACTCTGTGGATCTTCTATAGAATGTTCGGAAGTCCATCTACTAGTTTATCTCATGCCAAATGAGAGAGATAGGTCAAGTTGAGGTGCCCATACCCATGATTCCATAGGGGTGCGATATTTTTCAATAACAATTACCTTTAAATTACAATTTCTAATAAGGTCAATATTCAAAAATCTGAAGACAATGAAAGCTAAAAGATTCATCTAAAATGGATCATTATAATCTTGGACATAGAAAGCACTCATCATTGCATAGTTTCCCAAAAGGTAAAACAACCTCAATTATATGTTAAACCTACCACTTAATTTGAGGCTAAAATCCTAAACCATCAAATTCTCAAGTGCAAAGGTGAAATAAGAAAGGTACGAGTCACTATAAGAGATCAATGTTTCTTTTCAAATTTCATCTTCCTTCAACTAGACGGAATGATGAGATCCTAGGAGTTTAAACTTTCGTGTTTTCAAATGTTGGGAACATATGACTTGAATCATATGAAATGTTTATTTCCATTAAGCATGAGGGTAAAATGATTAACTTAAATGGTCTTTAACACAATCCCTCTAGATTTGTCTCTTCAAATGTGAGGGCACCCACTCTCATAAAGGACATGTTGGGAGTTTAAACTTTACTATTTTCAAACCTTGGGCACATATGACATGCATCATATGAAATGTTTATTTCCATTAAGCATGAGGGTAGAATGATTAACTTAAATTTTCTTCAGCAAAATCCCTCTAGATTCGTCTCTTCAAATGTGAGGGCACCCACTCTCATGTTCGCATTTACAGATATTAGCCTTTAGGAAAAGATAATAAAATATAAATTGTACTAATGTATCAATCCATGTGAACATGATACCCATTTGCTCTCTCACACACTCAATGTGCAAAATTTGTCTCCTAAAGGACATGATTTGGGCAGTATATCAGTTTCCTCGAAAACTTAGATTTGAGTCAATTCTTCATGCAACATGATACTAATAAGTTGCTAAGTTTTCTCCTACTAATATGCTAAACTGGTCAGCATCAGTTCAGGAATTCTATATGATTCTCATGGTGTTGCAATGTTATTTAATCTTACAAGTTGGCATACTTTCTTAGTCCCATAGTGCTGAAAAACTTTCCTCAACTATTAATCCTAAAGAAGCCCAATAATCGGTGAACATGGATAGGCCAGCTTGAATTTTCTCACATTTCTTCCATCTCACTTAGACACTTATTTTGGGAACTCTTATACATCTACTATGTCAGTTTTCTAAGGCCTAAGATGGGAAAAATAAATAACGAGTGTGTGCAAGAAGCAACACACTTGACTAGATTGAACTCTACCTGGTCTTATGATGGATGTACATTTTAAGTGATTCTTTCCTAATTCAAGATCGTTGAATATTTATAAACTAAATATTTCATTTGTCCTACAATTCCAATACTGCACATGGAAAGCTTCTTTGCAAATCTCTTTTGTTACATATGGTAGGCCTCTGAATAAATTAAGCTTGTACTAGCATAATGCAAACATGACCTGCAAGTCACCACTATGTTTTGGTTTTTGAAGGTTGCTGCATTATTTACTGACTAGTGAATTATCAACCAATGAACAAGTTTCAAGCTTTGGAGAAGTCACAATATATATTATAATTTTTTCATGCAGATTGTCCTCTTGACCAATTTTTCTAGGAATGCCTCTTATGAAAAAATAAGTTATTTCCTAACAGGTTGTGACCCTCTTGAAAATGCCAGGTTCACTAGAACATTGGAAGCAAATATCTAATGCATGCATCATGCTACCACTACAAGCCATTGCAGAAAATAGAAACCAAGGTGAAAAAGGTTCTACAGCTACATTGTAGATGCATTGCAATGACAAAATTTCTTGAATGTCTATTCTCCAACATCCATAGAATTAACACAAATAATCATATTTTGTATTTAACTCCAAATAATATACATTCCAATAAGAAGTTATCAATCATAGTTTTACCTTGTGGCAATGATTTTCCTTATGCCCTTCTCTCATTTTCAGTTAAAAACTAGATTTCTATATTGATGACGTTCCTACTGTAATATGACCAACTATTGGAAAACTATCTCACTGTAATTCTAGATAAAATGAGAAGTATACCCAAATAATAAATAAACTGAAAATGATAGTAGATATTGCAGGGTAAGCAACTAAATAGGTAGTATGCATGATATGATATTCCATAATTCACTACCTTTCCCATTTATAAAAGAGTTTCTACAACAATTCCATTGCATATTAGTTCTTTATGTTGCTATTTATTGAGATTTTGGCTCACATGGGGATTACAATCAGCCTTTCCACAGGAGATACATATGGCTTATTCAATTGGCATACCATTTATTTTACTGTAACTAACATTTCCTAATAAGAAGTTACAGTTGAAACATTGCATTTACTTGTTTTGGCTTCCTAATTGTTATGTATGGCATATATAATATGTCCATTGGGATTCATACGTGACCAAATGAAAAAGGCTTTAACTGTTGCTAAATGAAAAAATGTGACAGGCTGGTATTGGAGGGATTTTGTAAAAATTATAATGAAAAATAAAAAAGTGAAGGCCCGCACCCCTAGTGCAGTGACAGCAGGGTTTCCTATTTATAATCTTCTAGAGTTATTATTATTATTATTATTATTTGTTTCTTTCTTTATGACTATTTCTCCCTGGTCAAGGTGTTTCTCAAGTTTTTCATCTTTGAATGCTAAACACGCTGCTTGATGTCTTGCAGTGGAAACACCTCACATCTTAGCATAGGTCCAAGATCTAGTTCTCATAAAATAGAGAAAATTGTCGAAGATTTGGTAATTGCCTATTAATAAAAGCCTTACCATTATGACCCAAGTGCTATTTGGCCACAACTAGAAGGTTAGTGCATTGGGAAAAATAGAATTTTGTGTGAGTTGATGCTGCACATAGGGCATCTTTTCACAAGCCCTTTTTCCCATCATGTGCAAGAGCAGTTTGCATATGAAATATGCACATATCATTCTCTTTGCCCAATAAGATAACCTTCTAGTGTTGCATGAGCTTCTAGCCTATTTAGACTAAGGAACTGTCCAGAACATTGTCACACTTAGTTAGTAGTTATCCTATGAGTTCATTCTGATTGCAAGACTTTTGACTTTAGTTTCCTTCTCAATGTTTATGCTATAACCTCAGAGCTACTCGGGTTTGGGTTTGTTCCCTAGATATCTCTTGGGGTCTGGACCAACCTCTTGATTTGTTGGAAACATTTCCATACCTCCAACAACTATATCACTTATCATAGAGATTTTTGTTTCTCCAAAATTCTGTGACTCTCGCAAAAGGGTGAATTCTAATTTAAGATTCTTTCTCCCACATCTCAACATGTTGTGTGCAATGTGGTGCCTTTTGGGTGATTTCGATGGATTCTACAAAGTAGTTACTAGACAATGTTTCTAACCTCTTAGGAAGGAGCTACTTAGCGGTGTTTGCCTCTCTGGCAATTGCAGCTATTGATTGTTCATTAGTATATTGAAAAATTTATCGTCGGGGATTAATTTTTCAATTTTATCAAGTGTCTGTTGTTTCATATTCAACAGAAGAAGGACTTTGCATGCACTCAGTTCATTGGAGCAAGGCTTTCTAGCTTGCCTTGAATATTTAAAGCAAGTTACATAAGTGATTCGTAAATATGGAGCATCATTGACAACAACTGAAGCTCCTCTTAGTGGATGTTTTCTAATCCCTCTTCTTTTGCTCCTTCCCCTTGTCATCTTCATTTTTTACAAGGCATGACAAAGATACCCATAAGTCTAAATTTTAGCCCAAAATAAATTGTAATGATAGTGGAAATGTTACGAGAATATTGTTATTATCACTAATGGTCTGCCCATTCTAATGAGGGATGTCTTAAGCAAAGAGTTCTCAACACATATTTCAATGGCTGAGAAAAAGGAAGGAGAAGGTTAAAATTATTATAGTCAACAATCCTAGTTACATAAGTGGTTGTTTTGGACTTCCCAATCCATTGTGGTAATGCCTCTGCTACCAAGTACGGTAACTCTAACAATTCAAAAAAAAATGTAAAAACAATTCTAAGCCCACAATTAGTCTTAATCATCATTGACTACTTCACTTTAGATAAGTATGCTTTGTTTGTGAAAAACTGTTGCATTATAGTTAGTGGTAGTGATAAAAGTCATATTTCACAAGATCATGTGAATTTTCTTAATTATCCTTCAAAATTTTAACCTTGGTCTAAAATTTTAGGGTTGGATGAAGGATAAGGAACCAATGCAAGCTATGAAGGTCCATCAATTCAATTTTGCTATTGACCACTCCTTGATAGTATTAAGAATGATGGCCCTCTTGTTGATTGTTGTGGTCTTATTCCTTGGAAGGTTTTATCAGCATGATTTCCATGCAAGCTATTATACATTGTCTTAAAACTTCCCTATTTTTGCAAAGATGTTAGTGTCATGCTAGTGATTAATTCGAAACTATATTTTAGTGGAAAAATTCACTATTTTTTGGTGGAATAGTTCATTATTTATTCTGATATTTTTTTTCAAGTGTACTAGTCACGATGATAAATGTGTGTTTCACTTCAGAGGGTTCTTATTTCTTTCTAGATATGCTTTTTATCATTTGATTTGAATACTTGTCTAGTGCTCCTGAGGTCCATTTTGTTATCTTTATTGGTTGTTTCTATGGAAACTTTTTCCTAAGGTTCTGCAAGGTAAATCCAAATGCAAAAAATACTATTTTACACATTGATATTTGTTGAAGACATTCTTGTGTGATACTTGAATTTCATAAATCTAGATTTCTATTTCATTATCTATATCAATATATAAGAACATGCCCATGGAGTTTTCATATTTCTCAAACTGTGGAGTTGTTCCTTTCCTGTTGCATGTTCTTTTATATTGTTATGTTGTGATTCAAATTTCTAGTTGTGCTTTCCAGTTATTCTCCTACGTAGTACATGCTTTGTTAGGTTATATCAAAATTTATCCTTATTGTATTTGTATTATGTATATTGAACATATTGTTTCTAGCAACTTTTGATATTCCTAGATTTTCTATTCCTTTGGTGTATCTTTGCACCTTTAGGGGCAATTGCTAGTTTAAAGTCTAATTCTTTAAAGGGTGCTAGCTTAATGGAAGAGCACCTTCTTTACAAGAAGGAGGTTGGTGGTTCGATTCCATCATGCCCTAATATTCATAGGGAATGATGGTGATCAGTTTTTGGTGACGGATGATCCCTTAACCATCACGAATGAGCATACAGTGACATTTTTTTACCTCTGCAAAAATATGAATGGTGACGGTCAACGAATGCCACCATATATACGCATCAATAGTGACGACCATTAAAGGTCTGTCACCATAACTCTTTGTTGTTGATATGAAATGGTGATGGTCATTGTTTGTCATTATAGTCATTATTCATGATAGAAATTCATGTCACCAATGAGTTTATGGTCACGGTCAATGAACGTCACCATATATATGCACCAATAGTGACGGCCATGAAAGGTCCCTCAGAAAAAAATTGTTGTTTTTCATATGAAACGATGACGGTCACTATCCGTCATTACAATAAATATTCGTGATGTACCTTGAATGTCACCACAACACATACTTTCGGCGACGCCAGCTCTGGTGACGTTTAGTTTTTTGGTGAAGGAGGCTATTTTCTGTCAGCATTGCTCATATGAAATGGTGACAGTCACTATCCGTCACTATAGATCATTATTGGTGACGAACCTTGAATTTCACCACAACATGTATACTTTCAGTGAAGCCACCTTTGGTGACGTTCAATTTTCGGTGACGAAGGCTCTTTTGACCCTCACCAATGAGCTGATGGTGATCATTTTCACCCCTTACCAATGTCCTTTTTTCTTGTAGTGGATTTAGCTAATGTGGGAGGTACAGTAGTAGTAACTGCAGGAATCACTGTGACTGGAATTGATTCTTCTTTATCCTTTTTCTCCTGGACCAACTTGTCCATTTCATTCTCTATTTCCTTTATCTGAGTAGTCAACTGTAAAATAATATTTGTCATCTCATCTTTCGGATTTGTATCCTATAGTACTTCCTTTGCTTGAGGATGTTCTATAGGGGGAAGCTTTAGTTGTTTCTTTAATGTAGCAATGTCGAAATTTTTATTTTTTATCAATTCCTCTGCAAATTTTACATTTTTAGGATCATATCCTACTTCAATCACCAATTCTTCCAAAGATGTAATTATAGTGTCTTTTTCCTGTGAAGAATATTTTTCCAATTTGAGTTGATCTCTGATATTTTCCAGAGTGTTTTGCGGCTTTTGTAAACTCATGGCCTTGGTGGTCATTGTAGAATAGATCATCTCCCCTTCTTGCTTATGAAACTCAAACTGGTCCAGAGGATGAATATCTTGGGCCAAGACTTCAAAATATATCTTTTTGTAATTAGAGGATGACTTGGGATTTTGAACTGTGGGTTGAAGAAATGTCATATGCATCTTTTTATTCTTATAGTCAAAGGTTGAAAGTTTCCTATTCTGGTTTCCAAGAGTTTGTTTCAGATATTGAGAATATATTTTAGTTTTAGTTTCTTCATTTCTGGCTTTGATTTATTTATATATTTATTTGATATCCATATCCTTTTTTGCTATTATTTTAGATGAATAAACTTCCATACTGTGCCGCTTTTGAATAGGCTGAGTGTTTGAAGTAGTAGGATGTTGTTCTTCTTCAATTGTTGTATGAGGTGTATTGTCCTTTGCTCCTATTTCTTTATCAACCACCTCTATTGTTTCCACTTCTTTATTGGCATGATTTAGCTTTGGCTTTTAACTGTATCTCAATTTAAATTTGGTCTCTGTTGTAGTCTCTATTGTATATGATCCTTCCTCTCCATTTCTATTTTCATTGTTGTCTTCTTGGGCTGGAGTTTGCAAAGTTTGACTAGTATCACTTTGCTTCTCTGCCTCTACCATGGTGTTCTCCAACCATTCAGATTGGTTGGAGAATTTCTCAATCTCTGGTTTCTTTTCATGTACATAGGGAGTGAGTTTTCACTTAAATTTCATTTTACTTATGACTCGAAGGTGGTCATAGTACCACAGGAAAATTTTACTGAATTTGAACTCCTGTAAACATTTTTCTTCCTCTGGACTTGCATCTCATTGTTATAGATAAAAGGGCTAACCTGATTTTTCAATTTGAATTGTGTCTTCTTCTTTGTTGCCAAGAAATTAATTTCATCTGAATTAAGAATCTTCCTTATGTACTCAAGGGAAAATAACCTCATAGGGAGGTTTTTGGGCAGTTTATATGGAACAAGACTTGATCCATATACACTTATTTCAGTATGATTTTGGTACAAGTATCAATCACCTATCCTATTATGTTCTGACAACTGTAGGACCTTCTTAATTTCTTCACTAATTCTCGCCTGCCTACTATTGTTTAGCAAATTTACCATAGGGTGATTGAAAGAATCAGTAAAATATGTATAAGTGAACTCATTAGAGTCTTTACTTATCAAGGAAGTCCAAAATATGAATGATTGTGGGTTTCCTTCCACATCAAGATTCTAAAGGTTTATATCAAAATTCTCAGACTGAAATTATAAGAACATATGTAATAGGAATGATGAATACTTGAAAACACCATCAGAAGGCATTTTGACCAACTCCTCATGAATACTGTCAACAACGTATTTCGCAAAATTAAAAATGGTAGAAGGAGGTTGACCAAGTGTGAATGTAGACAAAATACCTAGCACTACTACATCAGCATGTTCATTTGTAAAATAACGAAGAATGAAAAACAACATGGATATGATATGTCTGGTCCTTTCAGAGAGTTTTTTAGAAGGGTATGGAGGATTTATATTGGGAATTTCTACAAAAGAAGTCATGAAAGTTTGAAATAGCTAGAACCTCTTGGGGAAGTCCATATTTAGGTATAGTTGAGTGAGAGCCTCAATGGATAAAGGGATTTCATCAGGGCTAGGCTGTATCTGCAACATCTGATTAATTGACTTAGTAGTAATGGTAAATAGGATTTTTTTTCAGTGTTTATTATGGCTCTCTAATTAGGGAAATAGCAGGATTGACAGAGTCTAATCACTTCTGGGCACTAAAAGGTCTGAGGAACAACATATTTTGGCAAATTAGACTCCTAGATGAAAACTTCGTCAACCTGATCTATGGATTTTTCTTGGCTCTAGCAGTGGAGCTCAAGAAGGTTGAATTATGTGACTGTATTAGTAATCTTGAAGTCTGTGTCAGCTAATGGAATTTTCTCTATATGTAAAACAAGGGGTTGTAAATAATTGATAGGTAAAATGGTTTTGGAAGCCATTTCTTTGCTTTATTTATCAATTTTATTACTATGTTGACTTTAGAAACACTGATTTAGGCCTGTAGGAGCACCTTTGGAAATTTATAAGAGTTTGTAGGAGGATTTGGATAGAACATGGGCTTTATATGTTGTCTGCAATAAGGTTTTAAACTCATTCGATTAACCAAACTGTAATCTCTGTAAAAAAAGAGAAAATGAAGGACTTTAGAGTTTCTACAAAAGATGTCTAGGGTCTATAGTGCAATTTTTATGAAAAACATAGTCTCAAGACCTTGGAATTTGGTAAAAAGGCACCTAGTGTCTATGGAAAATGGATTGAAAGGCACAGGGGGCCTTTTCAGGTCTACAAATGACTTCTAAATGATATAATTAATTAAATTCTATGCTCTTAAATCATTCAAGGCTTATGAATCTATGCAAGTATATCCAGGGTTTACAAAAAAGCATTTTTAGGAAGGAAAAGGGATTTCTTTAGGTTAAACAAAAGGCCCCAAATGATTCAATTAGCTGTATTTACTTCCTTAGATCGAGGAATAAGTCTTTTCATTTGAGGAATACCTAGAAAAATGAAGATTTTTTGTCTGCACAGAAGGGTTCTGGTGTTGAAGAAAGCTTTCTGAAGCTCTGTTGGTCCTTATAAGCTTTACTTCGATTATGAAATATTCTACATCATCAAAGGTCCTGAATTTTGGTGAATTAGGTTGAAAATGAGGTCGGAAACATGATATGGTAGCGTAAAAACTGGTCGGGAGTGCTGCTTCAGCGCAAAATGTAACAGAAAGGTAAAACAGGGTGCAAAATGAGCAGTTATATGCATTTTTTAAACCAAAAAGTGTTTGCATTAATGGGTGATCGTTTCAATTGGGCAGGTGGTTTGGGCACAGGGGAAAAATCGCTTAGTGGTTTTTCGCAAGCTCCAGAAGTGGTTGGCTATATTATTTGTGGCGATGCAATCCAATGAAGTGTAGACATGTAGCTTGGAGTGGAACTCCGAAAACTGCATTTTTCACAAGGCTTGGGGTGTGTTAACTATCACGCAAAGGAATGTACGATAGGGTTTGATGGTGGTCAAATCTGGTGGATGAAGATCATAAGGCTAGGATGATGTAATAAAGTCGTAGGGTTGTAAAAGGCATGGGGCTAGGGACTTACGATATGTGATTGGTTAATGTGTGATATGGTCGAGTTTTATGAATGATATAACCAATGTGGTTAAAGAAAGTGGGACCGATATATATAAGCGGGGTTTAATATATTAACTTATGAGATGCGGGTAAGTGTAATGTTATAACCGGAGGGGATAATAAATGGGTACGGGATTATAAAACATGTGGAGAATTAAACCATAGGTTAAAATAAAAATATGGGTTGGGAATAATACATAGAGGAATTAAATAAAATATGGGGTAAAGGTTTATAAGGGAGTTTATACATTAGGTTAGATTTTAATAATGGAATTTAACTGTGGGATATGTAAATACACTAAGTATAGTGTCAAAAATGATATCAAGGATATATTTCTTCATAGTGGGGCCCAATATAACATATCAACATTTATACTTCGGATACAAGTATTTTTGGGTATTTTTTGAATAAAAGGGGAATTAGTAAAAGGGTTTCAATTTTCTCAAGTAAAATGTGTTTTTAACTTAGGAAATGGGGCTTTTTTCAAGGGGGAAAAGGATAAAAGGGTAAAATGAAGGGGTAGAAAGTATTTTACAAGGGAAATGATTTTCAAGGGAAATTAGTAAATAAAATGAAAAAATTATTTATTTATCCATGCTTGTGAAAATTGCTTCCACCTACCCAACTACTACCCTAACATTTTTTTCTTCATTTCCATGGGTTCATTTGAGCTTGCAAACCGTTATTCATTTTTATTTTAAACAAAAAACTAACTAATTCTATCCTTATTTATTCCAAGGGCGCAGATTAAACTATTGAGCTCCTTATTATTCTCTACCTAACTACTGATTTTCCAAGTTAAACTATTTGGCTAGATCTTTATTCTCTATCTAACAACATGAAATTTAAAGCATAAAAGGTGAAGATTAAGCTATATAACCTTCATGGATTGTGGCATTTGTAAAAGATTCAGACAATATTTATTTTGTAGTAAAAGTAAATAGTAGTGCCATTTGGATTTGCATCACTTTCATGTTTTATTTTTATCTCTTTTTGTTTGGGTTCCATTTTTATATTCCTTTTTATATTTTTTCTTTCAAGTCCTTTGATTTTTCTTCTAGGAATTTTACCCTCTTTACATATGTTTATTTTCTAATATGGGAAAAAAATTTGCAGAAAGCAAAGTATGTACATACTACAAGTATAATCAAAGTCAATTCAAAATTAGGAATCCTATTATTATAGGATCCTAAAAGTGGCTCCACATTGGGATGGCATTTCCTGGTGAAATTGTTAGGTTCCCGTGATTTGTTACATTGGTGAGATCAAATTCACAGGGTAACATCATACCAGTCTTTGGAGTCATAGGACCTAGCCTTCCTAGACTCAGAAAGGGCTCTCTCTATTTGTGCAAAGGATGTGAACTTGTTTTCTTCTAGGGTTTTGATTTTAGGCTAGATGTTAAGTGTAGGGTTTGTTTGTTTGTTTTGGTTGGGTAAGATGATCAAGTAGAATAGATAGAGTGATGAAATCTTCAAGTCATTGGGATATGGAGTCAATAAAATTCATAGAAAGTTTCAATAGTAAATCAAGTTGGATCACAGGGTAAATCTAGCATTGGCCATATGGATTCTCAAGGTTTTTTGAAATGAAATGAACATCAAGTTTGTAAGTAAAGTAGGAAAAAGGGAAATTAAGAATCTTTTATCATGTACTTAAAAACAAGGAAAGACTCAACACTATTTAGCATGAAGAATAAATCAATAGAGAGGGCACACCAATAACTCTTTGATTCAACTTAAGCAAATAAGCATTTCATAAATACAATCCAATGAAATATAGAAGGCAAGAAACTCATTTAACTTCTAGTGATTTCACCTTCAACGTTAGAAAACATTCAAGATACACATATAACTTTAACCGAATAAGAGGGAACACCTAAACATCATTGATCATAGCTATGAAGATCTCCAAAACAATTATTCAAGCATGGACAAAGGGTATGATCGAAACCTAGCCTCTTTGGCAAACCTAATCAATGGTACTTCGGAGAGAGACCTCAAGAACAAAGTTTAGAGACATCAAAAAAGTAGGGCTAACCATAAATAATCTTTGATACCTACTGTATTAAACCATTCATGAAATAAACAAGCTTGGGAGGTCTTGAGAGCAATTAAGAATTCTGTAAAAAGGCGCAGTAGAGGAAAACATAGAGGCAGTGAAGAACAAATAGAGCTAAGGTGCCTTTGAAAACATTTCTTAGTCTAAAAACGTTGTCCTACTGTAATAAAGAAGGATGAAACACAATGATACGTAAGAAAAAAATAACTAAATAGAAGCACGTCACCATTAACCAAGCTCAGGGATCCTGCAAGAAGCCTTCTCCATCATCAATCAAGAAAAGCCATTTGGAAACTCCACAACACCAATTTCTTCTCCAATATCCAAGAGAAAATGTATTACTCCAAAGAGTCATCAAATTCCAACCTTTTAAAATGAATCCCTCATGCTCTATTTATCTAGAAAAGGAGGGAAAAAACCATAACTAGGGTTTGAAATTGTCAAAACTCTCATGAAATAGATGCTAAAAAAAATCCTAGCACCTAATTTTGGACTGATTTGCCTAAAAAAACGTTAAAATATAATTTTTCAATAAATGAGTGTCTTTTGTTGACTTTTGGCCAAAAATACACAATTTGGTCTAAACGCACAGCACCTTCCCGGGTAGAAAATAGGTCCATTTGCAGCCAAGTTTTGGTGACCTTCCAGATGTTGGATTTTTCTCCATGATGGCCCGTTGGAAAGCAAACCGAGTCTACTTTCCAATATACCCTTGGTTTTCTAATTGAGATCATGTAACCTTTCCAACACACCAAATTCCCAAAACTTCTATAAGCGCACCGCCAAGCCTGAAAATGAGGCAGAAAGGTGAAAAATGAGGAGTTTTTTGGCCTTTTGAAGGGTAAAAAACACTCCAAATGCTCTAAAATTTGGTGAGAATATTGTACGAGGCATGAGGATTCTAAAAATGAAAATTTCTCCCTCTGAGGATGTCTGAGGAAAAAATGTAGCGCCAGGGGTGTTGCACTTATAGGCCTCAAAATTCGCAAAAAACCAAAAATTTTCAAAATTCGCCCAAAATTGGTGGACACCTTCCTTATAGCATTTGAGAGGCCTGTAGAAAATATTGAGGCAAGATTCAAAGGTTTACTTGGTCTTTTCCTCCTTTTAGTGCTTGAATTTCAATGAGGGCGTCTTTGAGCTTGGCACTAGTGAGTTTGTTTTTCAAGGCATAGTGTTTGGCCATGTTTTTCTGTAGGCCAAGGTCTCTTTTCATCTTCTTCATATGTTTGTGCTCATCTTTGTAATAGTCAATGATGTATTGTGCCATGCCAAGGCTCCTTTGTAGGTCTTTAATCTCTACATTTTTTCTTTGAAGGAGTATGCTATGGACCCTCTTTTTGTCATCTATTTCACTGTCAACATGGACGAGTTGAAACTCCCTCTCAACCTCATGCGGGCCTTCTTCTCCCTCTCTTACCTTTTCTTTGGCTTTGTCCTTCCTTTTGCCTTTGCCTTTATCTTTGTTTTTACCCTTCCTTCTCTCTTTTCCTTTGTCATTTGGTTTTATAGGAGTAGAAGTCATGGCCCCTTGCCCTTTAGAGGCAGCAAACACATGTCTTAATCCTCTTTGGTATGCCAAGGGAAAGGGCTCAATTTGGCTCATTATGTTTCAGGCTCCCGAATTTCATCTCAAAGAGGTGACCTTTCGAAAATCGTCATTACTCCCTATCTGAGCATTAGATTGGAATTCTGTAAAAATTGTATGCAAGTACACATACTTTAATTTTCTTTGTATCAATTTTAGAGCCGAAGGAGGAAACAGTGAGACGTGGCATGCCGTACAAGTGCACTCTAATGAACTAGTCTATAATTAGGTCATTGTGGGAGATTCAACAAAAAAATTTCCTTGAAGTATCCAAATCAGGTCAAACCTGTGGCATTCGAAATTATATTCATAGGGCTATTACAGGACTGAATTTTAGATATTGAAGATCTGCAATTACAGATATAATTCAATTTCAATATCGAGCTCCTCAAAAGCAAGAAAAAGGTGTGTATTTTTTTTCAAATTGCATAAGTCTTGTTTGAAAAATTAGTTTTAAGTAATTCCAAGGGAATATTGAGCATAGATATCAGTATGGGGTTCTAGAATTCCCTCTAAAAATAATTCAATGCCCATTAAGCCCTCATAATACTCTACTATGACTCATGAAGATGAAGAATTGCAACATGATCTATTAAAATTACAAGAGCAAGTGCACCAAATTTCACTGTTGCAAAGAGAAACAAAAAATGAAATGGAAGTTTTGAAGAAAGGCGTGGAAGGCAAGATTCATGGTTTGAAGAATAATATGGATGTTTTGAAGAAATACGTGGAAGCTAATATGGATGACATGGAACCTGGCACGGAAGCTAAAATGGAGCAATATTTTGATCTAAATAATGTGCAAAACACACAAATTTTATGCATTGCAACTTTACATTTAGAATAAAATACATTTGTATGGTATTGATGGCTTTAATCACGTAAAAAGATTGTCACTTGGTCAATATTTATGGAGGAAATGATAGCACATTATGAGGGTACAAAAAGCAACACCTTCTTTAGCCAATTGATAAATATCAAACAAAAGGGTTTAGTCATGGAGAACATTGAGGACTTCAAAAAATTGAATATACGAGTAACTGATATTCTAGAGGAACACAGGATTGATGTCTTCATAGGGAATTTAAAGGATAACATCCAACATGAAGTTCATGTTTGGCAACCTGATTCATTGGAGAAGGCATTCAGTTTGGAAAGAAAAAATGAATGTAAAATTATGGAGACAAGGGAGCCTACCACTCACATCTATAAAGATGGAAGTGTTGTTACTCCTAGACTTCCACAACCTAAAATTTTGACTCAAAAACAATTGGAAGAAAAAAGAGGAAAAGGGCTTTGCTATAGTTTTGATATCAAATACACTAAAGGTCATAAGTGTGCTGAGAAGAAATTATTTTACATAGATTGTGAAGGAGGAGGAAAATGAACAAGAAACTTCAAAAGAAGAGGATATACACTAGGAACCAACCCTAGAATAAGAAAAAATGAGTCCAAACATATCATGTAATGCATTGGTAGGAATTACCACTCCTCAAACTCTCAAGATAGAAGGACATATCAAGAAGAAAAAGGTAATAGTGTTGATTGATTTGGGTAGTACCCATAATTTTATTCATTGTAAGGTAGCCAAGGAATTGAATTGTTTCCTATACCCAGCACCAGAATGTCAAGTGATGGTTGCAAATGAAGGAACTAAATTGCTCTATAAAATGCCATAATATCAAGCTAACCATGGGGTAATATGTATTGAATAGTCCAATGATTTCCATTCCAATGGGAGGTGTTGATGTTGTACTAGGAGTACAATGTTTACAACCTTTGGGGATAACAACTTTTAATTTTCAAGAAATTTTCTTGAAATTTGTTCAAAAGGAAAGGAAATTGAATTACGGGGTATCACACAGGATCTGGGAAATATAATAAGCTCTAATGTCATGATAAGGCTTCTGAAGAAAGAACAACAAGGTGTAATTGCACAACTATGCTCACTAGAAGTTCCAAAATAAAAATCATCTATTTCTCTAGATCTCCAAAAAGTCTTGGACAATCATTCCAAGGTGTTTGTAACTCCCAAAAGATCCCCACATGTTCATGATCATGATCATGCTATTCATTTAATTCCAGAAAATGTTCCTCCAAACATGAGGCATTACAGTTATCCTCTTGTCCAAAAGAGCGAAATTGAACGTATGCTTGCAAAAATGTTAGAGGCTAGTATAATTAAACCTAGTCAAAGTTATTTCTCTTCTCTAGTAGTATTGGTTCACAAGAAGAGTGGATAATGGCACATGTGTTCGGATTATAGGAAGCTCAATAAGCTCATTATTAAAGATAAATTTCCCATTCCTATGATTAATGAATTATTGGATGAATTACATGGCACAATTTATTTTACCATGTTGGATCTTCATTTAGGATATCATCAAATTAGAATGAAGACTGAAGATATTCTGAAAACAACATTTTGAACTCATGAGGGTCATTATGAGTTTTTGGTGAATTCCATTTTTGAACCCTTCCTTAGAAAATTTGTGCTAGTATTTTTTAATGACATACTAATCTACAACAGGTCTTGGAAGGATCATGTTCAACATGTTGACAGGGTTCTCAATCTATTTAAGGAGAAGAAATTATATGCAAAAACATCCAAAATTTTCTTTGGAGTACAAGAGGTGGAATATCTAGGTCATATTGTATCTCACGAGGGCGTTAAGGTAGACCCTAACAAAATTAAAGCCATTAAGGAATGGAAATTCCCCACAACCATAAAGAATTTGTGAGGATTTCTTAGGTTAACAGAGTATTATCACAAGCTTGTTAATAATTATGGGAGAATAGCAACACCTCTAACAACATTATTGAAGAAAGATGCATTTTCATGGACTCCTGAAGCAACTAAGGCCTTTGAACAACTTAAAGTGGAAATGTGCATAGCACCAGTCCTAGCTATGTCAGACTTCACAAAAACCATTATTGTGGAATGTGATGCCTAGAGAAATGGAATTGTTGTTGTTTTAAACCAAGAAGGAAGGCCGATTACTTTTCAAAGTCATCCAATCAAAGGAAATTATTTATAGAAAGCTATTTATGAGAAGGAAATGTTGGCAATACTACATGCACTAAAGGAATGGAAACATTACCTAATGGGAAGGCACTTCAAGGTAAAAACTTATCATGATAGTCTTAAAAACTTTTTGTAACAAAGACAATCTTCAGAAGAGCAGCAAAAATGGGTCACAAAGATGTTGGGTTATGACTTCTAAATCACCTACAAAAAGGGAAGCTAAATGTTGTTGCAGATGCACTCTGAAGAAAGGATGAAGAGGTCGACGCATTGCTTTGTGCAATTTCTATTATCCATCTAGATTGGATAACCGAAGCAAGGGATGAATGGAAGAAGGACAAATAGGTGTGGACATTCATTCAAAAGTAGCAGCAAGATCCTAGTACATATGATACATTTAGTTGGAAAAATGATTCCTTATGGTAGAAAGATCGCTTATATATTTGTAAGAATTCCCAACTAAAACAAAAGATTATTTTGGAATTGCACACTTTTCCTTTAGGAGGACACTAACGATTTTTAAAAACTTACCACAGGGTGAAGAAAGAATTTTTTTGGGATGGCCTTAAATTTGATATTCAAAATTTTGTGGCAGAATGTTTGATTTTCTAGCAAAATAAAGTTTAGACAATTAAGACCTCGGGTCTTCTACAACCTTTATCCATTCCAAGTCAACGTTGGGAGGATATTTCAATGGATTTTATCACAAGTTTACCTAATTCCAAAGGAAAAAGTGTCATCATGGTGGTAGTTGATAGACTTACTAGGTATGCACACTTTTCTGTAGTATCTCATCCATTTAAAGAAAGCACAATTGCTACTACATTTATGGAAAAAATTCAAAAGCTACATGGAAACCCAAAGATTATGGTAAGCGATAGAGATCCCATTTTTATTGGAATTTTTTGGATGGAATTATTTTCTTGTTTGGGTACTCAACTAGCTTATAGCTCATCTTACCATACTGAATCTGATGGTCAAACTGAGATAGTGAACAAATTATTGGAAGGTTATCTTCGTTGTTTTGTATCTGATAGATATACACAGTGGGTCAAGTGGTTACCTCTGGGTAAATGGTGGTATAACACTTCCTTCCATACTGCAGCAAAAGTGACCCCATTTATGGTACTTTATGGATATCATCCATAGTCCATCACATCATCTTTAAGAGAAAAATCTAAGGTGCAACCAGTGGAAGATCACTTCGAGCATCCATAGCAAGTTCTCCAAATCTGAAAGGATAACTTAAATTTCACACAAAATGGAATGAAACAATAGGAAAATCAACATCACAGAAAGAGAAGTTTTCATGTAGGAGATTGGGTATTTTTATGACTACAACCATATAAAAAAATGTCCCTCAAGAAAGCTAAGAAGGATAATAAATTAACGCCAAAATACTATGGTCCTTACAAAATATTGGTACTATGGCATACAAATTGGAGCTTCCTACTTCTTCATGAGTGCATCTAGTTTTCCATGTTTCATGCTTAAAGAAGGTTATAGGTGACAAATTTCCAGTTCAAAAAATATTGATAGAACTTTATGAGGAAGGAAAAATCATATTGGAACCTGAAACAGTCACGGAAAAAATAACTTGACATCTACGAAATCGATCAATTTCAGAGTATCTCATCAAGTGGAAGAGCATACCCACTAGAGGTTCTACATGGGAGGATGAGAATTTTATACAGAAGCATTCAGAGCTACTCAAGTGTTGAGCATAGCAATTTTTTCAAGGAGAGTGACATGTTAGGTCCCCATATTACTAGTGTAGTCCCTTATTGTTATTAATGTAGCCCCCTTATTGTTATTGTTGTACCCCTGTAACCCCCATATTGTTATTATTGTTCCCTTACATTATTATTGTTAGGTGGGCTAGGATTATATTGTGACCCCATGGACTCCTATATATAGAAGGAGGTTCTGTCATTTGTATCATCCAAGAATTGTTCATTTATGTAATGTATTGGAGGTTTCCCCCTCAAAGTGGCCGATTTCTAATGCGTTGATCTCTCTTTTCTTCTATTTTTGGAGCTAGTTTCATAACAACTGCAAAACATTAGTACTATGGAATACAAATTGGAGCTACCTGCATCTTGTCGAGTGCACCAAGTTTTCCATGTTTCATGCTTAAATAAGGTTATATGTGAAAAAATCCACGTTCAAACAATACTACCAAAACTTGAAGAGGAAGGAAAAACCACATTGGAACCTGAAGCAGTCATGGAAACAAGAACTCGACAACTACAAAATCAATCAATTCCAGATTATCTCAACGACTGGACGAAATTACCTGCTGAAGATTCCACATGGGAGGATGATAATTTTACACAGAAGCATATATAAATAATGAAGCGTTGAGTACAACACTTGTTTGAAGGAGAGGGGTATGTTAGGTCCCTAGAATACTATTGTAGCCACAATATTGTTATTATTTTTCCCCATAGAAGCCCACTATTGTTATTATTTTTCCCTTAGATTATTATTGTTATGTCGGCTAGGATTATATTGTGATGCATTCGACTCCTATATTTATAGAAAGGAGGTTTTTTCATTTGAATCATACAAAAAGTGTTCATTTATGTAATGTAAAGGAGGTTTCCCCCTCGAAGAGGTTTATTTCTAAGTCGTTGATCTATCTTCTCTTATATTTTGTGAGTTGGTTTCATAACATATAATTTTTTATTGTATTTTATTTTTTAATAAAAGAAGGCTTTGGGCTGGAGAATAAGAATAATTCTTCCCAACCAACTTCAAATCAAAATTATTTTGAAAAATCTCAACAAATTCCTCCTTTGTTAATGACTTGAGATAAATTCTTAGTCGCCATCCATTCACATCGAGAGGATTTTTTCCTTCATCAATGGTCCTGATCTTGATGCTCCATTATCAAAGAATTTTTCAATCTCATAAGGTCCAAGCTAGTGAGTTTGAAATTTTTCTTGAAAATACTTAAAATTTGAATCAAAGAGTAATTCCCAATCTCCTGCTTGAAGTTTTGTTTCTTTGATATTTTTTTCATGCCATTTGTATCTCTGTTGATAAAAGAAATTTCTCCTCTATAGAGCATATTTCATTATTTCATCAAGCTCATTGAGTTGTTTCATTCTCTTCTTTTGTGCCTCTAATAGGTGAAGTCCCAATTTAACTGATGTCTTAAAAGTTTTTATTTGAAACTCAATAGGAAATAGTAATTGCTTCCCATAAACAAGTTCATATGGAGTATGTCCTTTAGAGCTTCACCATGTGGTACGATAGGCCCATAAAGCTTTTGGAAGTTGTTCTGCCCAGTCCCTTCTATGAAAATGTACAGTCTTGGTAAGGATTGCTTCAATCTCCCTTTTAGTATATTCTACTTTTCCAATCTCCTGTGGATGATATGGAGTAAACCTTTGATGCTTGATTTTATATTCCTCCACTATCTTCTGTACCATTCTGGATGTGAATTAGGTACCTTGATCCGTCACATTTTCCGTTGGGTCACCATAATGAGTAAAATAATCCTAAAAAATAAATTAAACTACAACATTTTTAGTAGCAAAATAATTTTATTTATATTCTACCCATTTAGTAACATAATTAGTGCACACAAGAATATACCTATTTTTTCTTGATGGTCGATTGATTGGTCCAACAAAATCCAAAGCCAATTTTTCAAAGGGTTCAATAAGTACCTGTGGTTGTATAGGCATTTCATATGAAGGAATGGGTCTCCCCATTATTTGGAAACTATCTCATCTCTTAGAATATCCGTGGAATCCTTAAAAAGGGAAGGCAAACAATATCCTAAGAGAAGTACTTTGTAAGAGGTTCTTTTATCAGCGCAGTGTCCTCCACATGGTTCATTATGACATGCTTTTAGTATTTCAGGTATATATTCTTCTCTTTCACATCTTCAAATGATGATATCTGGCCCTGTCTTGTACAATTCATCATTTATCCATGAATAAGATGCACTTATTTCAATTATCTTTATTTTTTCTCTAGGAAAAAAATTTGATGGTAATTTCCCTATAGCCAAATAGCTATCAATAACTACAAACCATGGAGATTTAATGGATATTGCAAAAAAATATTCATGAGGAAATTTATCCTTTACAGGTTTCTCATTGTGATCATTTGAATTCTAGATCAAAATTTAGCAACTATGTTTTATTTTCCAGGTCGATCAAAATAGTGATATTAAATTACTGTAACAACAATACCTGGCTTGTGACTCTTCCATTAGTAATTGATTTATTCGTTAGATATATAATTGTAGAAAGATCTGTATGAATAAAAGCTTCATAGCCAGTGATATAATGTATGAATTTGTTGATGGCATGGACAAGAGCTAAAAAATCCTTTTCAGTAACAGTATAATTTCACGTAGTCTAAAAAACCCACAAAATAACCCAAAATTATAGCAGAAATTTTTGAAAATATGGGTTACGAGTTTAAAAATTTAGGATTTTGGGTGCCCCGGGGGTTTTTAATGGTGTTCAATCCATTTCCACCATCAAAAAAAACATTCAAAGACTCCAACTACCTAATTCTTTGAATTTTGTTTTACCTGATTCTCGCAAAAATATGTTGTCCGGCTTATTTTGTTGCATCGGTAGACAACTCCATATAATTTAACTCTACAAGAGCCAAAATTTTACTTGTATAGTAAATGGAATAAGGAGCCAAATATTTTTGTCCTAATACAACTCTTAAATCTATGTCTGAAGCATCTGTTGAAATATGAAAAGGTAACTTCCAATTTGGTCCTCTCAAAATCGGTGTGGCATAAATCTTATCTTTCAAAATTTCAAAATATTTTTGGCAATTAGAATTCCAACTGAATTCACAATCTTTTGTGAGAAATTTGAAGAGTGGAGATGCAATTTTTGAAAAATTTTCTATAAATATTCTATAGTATCCAGTAAAACCAACAAAACTCCTAACATATCATTGAAAAATTGAAACTTTTAATTTAGAAATAACTTCTACTTTAGATGAGTCTGCCTTAATTCCATTTCCTGAAATGTGGTGTCCTAAAAAAATTCCCTCAGTAAACATCAGAAAACATTTTTTCATGAATTTCTCATAGATTTTCTTCCTCATATCTTATGAGAAGTTTTTCCAAATTTTTAATAGTTTCTTCAAAAAATTTCTGTAAAATATAAATTCATCCATACACACTTTCACACAATCATGAATTAGATAAAAGAAAGTACCTAATATTTATATTTGGAATGTAGCTAGTGCATTACATAATCCAAAACAAAGCACTCAATAAGTATAAGTTCCCCATGGACACATAAATGTGGTTTTTTCTTGATCTTCTGGTGCTACCTAAATTTGGTTATACCCACTAAAACCATCCAAGAATGAGAAATACTTCTTCCCTGCCAATGTATCCAAAAGTTGATCTATGAAAGGAAGTGGAAAATTATCTTTCAAAGTGGCTTTATTTAGTTCCCTATAATCAATGCATACTCTTCGTTTTCCATTCTTTTTAGGAACAATTACTAAAGGTGAAACCAATTGACTGTCTGATATTGGATAAATGAAATTTAAATTCAACCATTTATATAGCTCCTCTTTAACAATTTCCCTAAAATTTTAATTCATTCTTCTTTGATGTTGTCAGATTGGTCTAGCATTTTCTTCAATATGTATGTGATGCATGCAAGTTTAGGATCAATTCCTTTCATCTCAGTATATTCCCATGCATATTGAAACTAATGTTGTTGTAATACTTTAATTAATTATTTCTTTTGAAATTCTTCCGAGTTATGATGTATATTCAAATTTTTTCTTGGAAAAAATTCTATTGAAGAATTTCCAAATTCCTGCATAGAATGTAAAAACATCTGTCAGAATGATAAATATTCAATATTGCATTGTTTTTGAAAAATTTTCCTAGTCTCACAGTATGAAGAGAATTCATTATTTTCTATTTAATTTAAGATTTGATCCTCTTCACTTACTTGTGAGATATTAAAAATAGGTTGTATATCATTATCATCATCCATCCATTCTTTACTTTCTACCTCTATCATTGTTTTTGTGGGTGGATACAATGTGAACTTCTTTGTTAAGCTTCAATGAGAGATAAACATATCACCATATCTATAATTGATAAAAGCTTTAGTTGTATCTAAAAAAGGTCTTCCTAATATTAATGGATGTCCTCCTAAGTTATTCTTTGGTGTCAAGATCATTAAATCAACTAGATATTCGCAAGAATATAAGGATACATAAATTTCCTCTAACACACCATCAGGTTTAATTACATATCTATTTGCTAATTATAACAATGTTGGTGTATATTGGAGATTAGGAAGTTCCAGTTGATCAATAGTTTGTTTACTCGTGATGTTTATGGCTCCTCCAGGATCAATCATTGTGTTTGCTATTTCAATACCATTGATGTGTGCTTTCACAATGGGACTTCCTCGATCCAAATATTTTTGAATTTTTTGTTTTTCCCATCATGATATCTGCAAATTTTCCAACGAAATGAATTCTTTTGACTTATTTTCTTTTCATTCCTGTTATTTTAATACTTAACTCCCTAATTCTCTTTGGAAAATTGGAATTTCCTTAATAGATTGTAGCAAAGGAATTTTGAATTCTTCATCTCATCTAACATATCCATTAGGGGAATTTTGAGGTCTAAAATGGGCCTCCTAAGAAATATGTACAACTAAAATAGACTTTATAAGAATGAATAGGATTCAACATGATGATGTCAACCATGGGGGATGATTCACCATTTTTTAAGTAAAAGGGTAAAAATCTTAAAAAATAATAAAATAATAAAACTACTTTTTCAACTCGTATTTTCAAATTATCTCCTAAAGTTTTTACTCAAATTTCGAGCGGGAGTACTCGTTGGATGAAAAATTTAGTTCCTCATCCAAGGAATACCCATGTTGCATACTTTTTATGGACTCTACTACATGAAAAATGATAAATACATGAAAAATGTGATTGCAATCATGTTTTCCATGTATTTTTTATTTTTCATGTAGAAGGATGCATTGAAAATATGCAACATGGATACTCCTTGGATGAGGAATTAAAATATGCATCCAACGAGTACCCCTGCTCGAAATTTGAGTAAAACATTTGGGAGATAAGTTGAAAATACGAGTTAAAAAAGTAGTTTTTTCTTTTTTCCCTCTAAAATTTAATGATGTACTAAATATTATTTTATTATTTCCACTATTATTTTATAATTTCCTTAGGATGCCCATTTTAGATGTCAACATTCCCCTAATGCATAATCATGTAGCATGACCTGTTTTTCTACCCCTTTATTAATCTTTAATCTTTCAAGAATTTTTTTTTTGAGATAGATATTGAAGGTTGTCCCATAATAGGAGTTGAGTTTATTGGAGTGTCATCAGAATATGTAGAAGTGTTTTTGTTTGAATATTTTCTTTCTGATGGAGAGATATCTCTTCCTCAAAGTTATTATTTTTCTTTTGAGGATTTTCATTCTAATGAAGAGATGTATCCTCCTTGGAATGATCATCATTTTTATTTTCTTGAATAATAATAGATGGTGACTTATTTTCCAATACTCTACCAGATCTAAGTTGAACATTGTTAACACATAATGGAGTTATCATATAGGGCTGGAAATTTTGTCCCTCCATGTTGTAAATAGGTTGTGAATTTTTATTATTTGGGTTCGGAATTGGTTGAGTAGGAAATTGATTCAGTTGTTTTGGAAATGGTAACGAAAGTTGTGGATTTAGATTTTGAAACTTAGTTTGCAGTAGTTAACTAGAGTGACAAAAAATTTTTGGGATAAATTTTGGATAAGGTTATGGATATTTGTGATATTGAGAATATCGTCCATAAGTATTTTTCCATCCTTGTGCCCAAGGTTGAGATTGAGACCAAGGCTACCATGGCATTGGTGCAGTCCAGTTATTCTGTGGAGGTTGAGCATACATTTCAGTGTAAAAACCTTGAGTTTGTGATCTCTTCCATGGACTTATACCAACAAAACAAAGAGGATCTATCTGATTTGGAACAAATTCCTCTTTGTAAACATCTTTAATACCTGTTATTGAAGGACATTTTTTTGTATCATGATTTTCTGCACATATAACACAAGCTTCTACACTTTTCAAGTGAAGAGGACATTCCCTCAAGGTATGTCTTTTTCAAACTTAAGACAAAAAATAGATAAGGCATCACTTTCGACTCTTTGCTTTTTTCGTAATTTCAAGATGTCTATTTGTTCACTGAGACTCCCTAAAATGTATGTTTTAAATTCATTAATCAAATTGCCTATTTCAGCTCTCCTTACTTTTACAACTGCATATTTATTAATTCTAGAGATAACATGGTCTATTGAACTCTTTCCAACTCTTGACTTACCTCTTGAAAGACGTATGCATAATTCATAAAATTCGGGTAATGATATCTCCTTTTAAAATCATGTTGAGGATATCTATCCATTCATCTCTAATTGATTTTAATAGGAGAGCTTTCAAAATATATTCATCCAAATTTTCCATTTTAGCTCTCTAAAGATTATAACTAAATCTTTCAATTAAATCCTCAATATTTTCATCTTCTCTTTGCATCATTTTAAAAACTTCATTCGTATGATTATGGGGCCTAAAGTAATCCTTACACTTTGATAAGAATGAAGTTTTCATTTCTTCCCATTTTCTAATATAGTTTATTATTAAACCCATGAACCATTTTAATGCTGCGTCCTTCAGAGTTGCTGGAAACAATTTGAATTTTTGAGAATTGAGAAAATAGTCGTAAGACCTACAGAAAACTTCAAATTAAAAAAGACATGTTGGAGGATCCTCATTTCTTAATCCATGGAAGTTAGAAAGGATAGAGGGCGATATGATTTTCATTATTTTTGTAGTATCTGATGAGCACCATCATTAGGTACCTTTTAAGGGGTTAATTGTCACCTTTTTAGCCTTATTAGTCTCTCTTTCTCACATTTAATTACGTTATTGTCATATGTTTCTTAGTGTAGATGGTGAATTAAGGGTTGCCATACTTTGAATGCCTAATATGGTTTAAAATGAGGATAATCACGAATATATTCTATGTTTGTTGAAGATTGTGCAATCAAACCTCAGAGTAGACAACAAGGAGTGATTATACGGGGGTTGACCACCACCTTAAATCTGAAATCCAACCACAGGATCCTAGAGATTCTCCTCCAACAACTTGAAATCAAAGGCATCCAAGCAAGCGTAAGATTAAGGGAATCAAAGCTCCACTTCTTTTGAAGTCCAAGGGGAGAAATCACCTACCTTTTAGGGATCTGTTGGTAGCTACCATTTAGGAAAAATAGGGCACAACAAGAGCTCATTAGGGTTCAATTTTTGGATATCACTAGAGCACTCTTAGCTCTTGTAATAGATATTTGTGACTTTCATATGTTATGTAGTGATATTGGTTATGCAATAAGATGAGTATTCATTTTCTCCTTCAATAACTTAGTTTAGAGAGCTAAGCTTGTGGGTTGGGGTTGAATCCATTGGCCTTAGTCTCTCATATATATTTGTGTTTCCTTTCCATGCCATTCTAGTTAGTTTATTTCATGTGTTGTAACTAGTTTTCTTACATTTCATCTTGTTATGTTTAGTTTTCTTCCATTTCATGTTTTTGTAGTTAGACTCTTCTAGGTCATAATAGAGTAGCATATAAAACTCCAAAGTTGTGTGTTAAAGCCTCCATCTCTCACCTCTTTCACTCGAGCTTGAGGAGGGGATATGGTCACCACGGGCCCAAATTTATTTCAGTTTATGATTTCTTGGAAAGAATAGATAGGTTTCTTTTTTTACCATAAACATGTTGTGAATGTTGAGTTAGTTTTATGTTTCTAATGAATAGGTATGTTTTGTTAAATTCAACTCATATTTTCCACCATTCTCATCATAGATTTGTCAATGATAAATGCATGAATAGGTAGTTTTCTTGCAGATTTGAGTAGAGAAGAAGAGGTGGACTCTATGAACATATTTAGCATCGATTTCCACTCTTCACCAACCAACTTTCAACCAGATCGCCTTCATCTCTATTTTTTGAAACATTCACCACAACACCAAGAGCCACCCTGGGGATGCAGGACGGGGTTTGAAAGAAATTCTAAGCTTCGAAAAAGGGTTGGCTACCTTACATCCACCTAGGTCCACCTTCATTCCACCTTTCTTATCCCTTTCCTCACCATATCTAGCCTCAAAATACCCTCAACTTGTTGCCTCTAGAGTTTTAGGACATCCTCTAGCACTACAGGAAATCTTGTAATAGATCCTGTAGTAGCACCAATCAACCACTTCTTCAGTGAAAATCCTCTCTTTCACCTCATCTACACTTGGAAAAACCTCCGAGACACCTTCAACTCTGAAACCATGAGTCCAAGGCCTTCTTAAGCCACCTTAGCACCTCCTTTTCCTACAAAACAAAGTTATTTACAATAATAATAAGGTGATTGCATTGTTAAGCATATAAGTCAAGCATGAGATAAAAATATTTCAATCAGTCATTTGGTTTAGCATGTATGCCTAGATTATTTTTCCTCAATTCATCAATTTAAATTATCAATTCCACTTAGTTTAACTGTATTTCTTGCATTATGATAAGTGTGGATTTATTTTCTTGAAAATAGCTAGATGAGTATTTATGATCTATAATAGTTTCTTGTCTTTCTCATAGAGTAATGGTCATGAGTTATTTTCAGTCTTAATTTTCATTCAGAATTGTGACATACTTCATATCCTAGAAGTAACCCTAGTTGCAGAACCCCATCGTAGAATTGAGAAGAGGATGGCATGAGTAGAATTCATTTTAGTATGAATATAGCACTGCCACCTCCAAGTTTGTACAAACCCTAGGTTGATAAATTAAAGTAGAGTGGCCTCTGGGAGTTTCAGCACACTTGGAGCAATACCAGGGCTCAACACTTTTTGGCATTGTTATCGGGGAGGTGCCTAAGTAGATGTTTGATTTTGTTTTATCATTTATTTATGCTTTTATTTCACATTTAGTTCAAAAATATTGAAAAATATAAAAATAGTTTGACTTTCATGCCTCATAGGAGTAGAGATAACCAAGGAATTTTTTGACCAAAAACCCCCACATGCCCACACAGTCACCCTTCACTCTTCTTCAGTGACTATGAGGTTTAACACACCATAGGTGATTCAATTGAAAACTTTGAAGAACCTTTAGGAGAAGAAGAGGAACTTTCTTCGCTTGACAAATCTACTTCACCAATTCAAGCCATGGTTGAGACTGGGACCCAAGGATTCTTTCCCATTAGAGAAACATATGGGGAAACTAGGATGAAAAACAAGAGTCCTTCAATGCTTCCACATTTCCATGGGCT
Source organism: Pinus albicaulis (assembly GCA_034641835.2). Taxonomy (NCBI): domain Eukaryota; kingdom Viridiplantae; phylum Streptophyta; class Pinopsida; order Pinales; family Pinaceae; genus Pinus; species Pinus albicaulis. The sequence goes on along the minus strand of CM076582.1, from coordinate 1,340,210,858 downwards.
TACCTCTGAGGATCCTGATACCTTCATTTTCGAATTTTCTATTGTCTGCAAGACCTATGACTATGCCTCAAAAGTCCAAAAGTTGAAACTGTTCCCATCCACCCTTAAGGATGCAACCTTGCGTTGGTTCAACATTTTTCCTAGGAAAGACATCACTACCTGGGCACAAATGCAAGACTCCTTTAACAACAAATATAGGGGCTACTATAGATCCAAAGAAACAAAAGAGGAAATATTTAGGATAACTCTAGGACTTGATGAATCCCTAGAAGATTATGAAGAAAGATTCTAGCTAAAACATGAAAGAGCCAACTTCACCCTTGATCCTAGATCACTTAAACTGGTAATTCTACGAGGGATCAAGGAGGACGTGATAGAAACCATTAATATGCTATCAAGAGGACATATCTATGAGCTTCCTTTTTAGGACATAAAAACTATTAATCAAGGTTGTCATTGATGTCGATATGGCATTTTTGAAGATGTCAAATACTCTTGTGATGCATGATGTTTCCGTCACACTATGAAGATGATGCATATTCCCTAAAGCTTTTTCGAGCATATTGTCTAGATGCCCATGGAACTCTATGAATAATTCATATGTATAAAGCAAATCCGTTCCATGTTACCCCTAAATCCTTGAGAAAAACCCAATTTATATGATGTCCTAACCCTAACCCTAGTAAAACCCTAATCCTAAATCTCTAGGATTGTTTATATGCACATAGAAGCTCATATAACTCTAAACCTTAAATACCTAAAGCTCTAAAAACATACACTAAATTAATATTTTACAAATCATATAAATACATAAAGTAATAGATGAAAAAGGAATGAACGCTTCACCAAGACACCGTAATTCACACACTCATCGTATTTGGGCATTACTAATCCTGGCATAAAACTTTTTCAAAGTAATACATCAATGAAGAAATATACGCTAAACTAAACGGCTCCACTGTACAAGTCGGCTTTAACCTTTTTGATGTTGGCTGACCATATGATGGCTATATGTTATATAAATATTACTTGTTTTTTAATTATTCGATCATCGAAGTGTGAGAAATACATAAAAACACTAAAAAGGAAGTCTCAAGTCAACGAGTTCACAACTCATGAACCAAAGAAGTATAAAAACAATGTTTGATATTTTACGCTTGGCTATTACCATGCAAAGTATTTTCGAACCATGGACTTGGGTTTGAGGTAGTGTGAACTAGTTTTATTTGGAACGATATTTCAATTCTGGAACAACGTTCTAAACTCTAAGCAGCATTATAAATTCTGGAACAACATTATAAATTCTGGAGCAGTGTTTAAAATTTGGAAACGATATTTCAGTTCTGGAGCAGCGTTCTAAATTCTGAGCACAATTATAAATTATGGAACAACAGTATAAATTCTGGAGCAGCACTTAAAATTTCGAAACGGTATTTCAGTTCTGGAGCAGCGTTCTAAATTCTGAGCACAATTATAAATTCTCGAGCAACATTTAAATATTGGAACCATAAATCCACCCTCTGCACAAACCTGGCTCGATGCAGTTGTAGCTTAGACCTGCAAACTTGTAAAAGATATCAGACCTGTAATATGAAACTGATGTAATCCTTGGACTTGTTCTATACTTGGAGCTATCACCTACAATGCATTAAGGACAATATTTCAGAAATGGAATAATTATGACGTCATCATCAAGTTTTACTATGGCTATCTAATGAAGACATTTGCAGTCAGTGGTGGAGGACTAAAGATTGAGAACCTTCGACGAAAGAATATTGAAGTTTGAAGACTTGTGTTGATCCTTGAAAACTGGTTTGACAGTGAGGTATTAAACAATGAAGAATTATGACGTTCAAGAAAGTCCTGTCCACATTCTTTATTAAAAGAAGATAAAACAGGATTGGTGTCCTTGGAGTATGAGCTCCTAAACACAAGGTTGGTGCCTTGAGAAGATAGGGTCGAAGCCCTAGAGGTCGGAGCCTCATCAAAGTCCAAGTTGGTGCTTGGCAACATGTTGGTGCATGTTTCATTAAAAGGGTTGGTGCCCTTCACTCATCTATTGTATACTATTATTATTAAAAGAAGGATTGAAGTTATGATTAATCCTTAATATATTTATTATCCACCTCTCTGTTTTTTAATTGTGAAGAATCTAACTGGCAATAATTAATAATTGAAAAGAAATATTGATTCACCCCCCTCTCAGTATTTCCAACAATTGGTATTAGAGCTAGCTTTTTCAATATATGTCTAATAGCTGGAAGAAGGATTATTAGGCACAATGAAGAACATGGAAGCAACAGGGAAACTGCCTATCTTTGATGGAAAGAATTTTGGATTTTGGAAAAAGAGGATGTCCTACTATCTAATGTCTCTTGGTCCTGAAGTATGGCACTCTGTTCTGGATGGGTACAAAGCTCCCGCAAATCTTCCAACTGATCAAGATGAAATAAGAGCTTACATTGCTAATGCCAAAGCTTTAAATTCCATCACTAGTGGAATTACCGATTCCGAATTTATGAAAGTCATGAACTGTGACTCAGCCAAAGAAGTATGGGATAAGTTGGTTTCTCTATATGATGGCAACTCCAAAGTCAAGAAAGCAAAGCTTCAAACCTATAGAAGAAAATTAGAGAGTCTGAAAATGGATGATGAAAAATATATTGCATCATATTTCCTTCAAGTAGCTGAAGTGGTTAACTCTCTTAGAGGACTAGGAGAAAATATTGAAGAAAGCACCATTGTTCAAAAAATCCTGAGATCGCTTCCTGATAGATTTGACTCCAAAGTAAGTGCCATAGAAGAAATGAAGGATCTAGATACTCTCAAGATGGATGAACTCCATGGAATTCTCAATGCCTATGAGATAAGGAAAGGGAATCCAAATTTCAAAGAAGCAGCCTTCAAAGCCTTAAGATCTACAAAAGAAGGAAAAGGATGGAATTACAACAGCGATGAATCTAATACCGGAAACGAATTAGCTCAATTTGTATGAAGACTAAAAAGAGGATCCAAGCTAAAAGGTAAGTATCCTCTTATTTGTTTCAATTGTGGAAGAATAGGTCATTACACTGCAAAATGTCCCCATAAACATGATAGTGATGATGAAAAGGACTCTAAAAGGATGATGTACAAAAAGAAAGGATTTAATAAAAATAACTTCTTCTCCAAACAAGATGAGTCCGATGAAGATGAATTTGTAGTCATAAAAAAGAAATCAACCAGAAATATGCATCATCACAAAGAAAGATATGATGAATCAGATGAGGAAAGTGATTATGTTGGAAGCAAAGAAATGTTATTCATGGCATTTACAAATGATGATGACTCAGAACTGGAAGAAGAAAAAAACATGGATAGTTTGTTAATGAATGCCATTGAAGAAAATGAGAATCTACAAAAGAAGATAATTTCTCTCAAAATAGAAAGAGAGGAAGCAAAAAGAAGGGAAGACTTCTTGAACATCAAGTTAAAAGAGAAGGATGATATCTGTGAAAAACGTGAAGCTAAAATAGTGTCCCTAAGAAAGGAATTAGAGAAAATAAAAAAGAGTTGGCAAAGCTCTCTAGCTCTTGACAACATTCTTAACACTCAAAGATCTCAACATGACAAGTCTGGAATTGGTTTCAAAGGAGAATCATCAAGTACGAAGAATAATTCCAGAAGTTATGTTGATGTACTCTCTTGCCATCCAAAAGAAGAAAAATCATCTCAGGAAAAAGGTCACATCTCAAAACCAAGATTTGAAAGAGAAACTTCAAGGAAGAATGTTGATTCAAGCTATGGATACTACAACAGGTATCAAAATATTTTTCTTTTGCATTGATACAATTGCAAAAACTTTGGGCATCAAGCAAAGCATTGCAAGGCTCATAAGAATGAAGCACCAAGATTGAATGATCAACCAAACCAACTGCATGGGCCTAAAGAGCAAGAACAAATCAAAACTTACAATTCCTTTGATCCTTTGGGTAGGTTTGATCTGTCTTGTTCATTATGTGATGATTATGATCATAATGAACAAAAATTCCCTCAAAAGGGAAAAAACTAAAAACGTAAATCTCAAAACTAATAAATGTGGCCTAGCTCTATGTGCTCATAGTGAAGAAAATCATTTGTTCCTGAATAGTGGATGCTCGAGACATATGACAGGTGACCAAAAGAAGTTTATCTCATTGAACAAGAAAAATGGAAATGTATCCTTTGGAAGTGGATCTACTAAAATCACTGGAAAAGGGACTTCTACCCTTGTCAATGGTCTAGGAAAGGTTCAAAATACATTGCTGGTAGAAGGACTCAAACACAATCTCTTAAGTGTCAGCCAGATTTGTGACCAAGGACATAATGTTGTCTTTAGTACAACAAATTGTGAAATAAGAGACTCGTCCTCGGGAGAGCTTGTGGCAAAAAGAGTAAGAACACCAGATAATGTTTACATTCTCAGTAGAATTCAAGAAGATAAATGTTACTTAAGTCAAACAAATGAAAGTTGGTTATGGCACAAGCGATTTGGGCATACAAGTTTTGATAACCTAGTCAACATTAGCAAAATTAATGCAGTAAGGGATATTCCAAAAATGTGCAAACCAAATCAAGTTGTATGTGGCCCATGCCAACATGGAAAGCAAACTAGAACCAGCCACAAAACTAAGGAGTTCTCAACAACAAAAGCTTTGGAAATTATTCATGTAGATTTGTATGGGCCAACCAGAACTCCAGCTCTTCAGGGTGAAAGGTACTTTTCTCTATTTGTTGATGACTATACTAGAATTATGTCGATATATTTCATAAAATATAAATTTGAAGCATTTGAATGTTTTAAAAATCTTAAGGCTCTCATTGAGAATAAAAAAGATTCTAAGATTAAATGCCTTAGAATGAATAAAGGAGGAGAATTCACCTCAAAAGAGTTCAATAATTTCTGTAAAGAGCATGGAATCAAAAGAGAACTCTCTACTACTAGGACACCCCAGCAAAATGGAGTAGTTGAAATAAGGAACCGAACCATTCAAGAAATGGCAAGGAAAATGCTACTAGCAGCAGATTTGCAACCAAAATTTTGGAGAGAAGTAGTTGGCACTATAGTTTACACCTTAAATCGAACTCAACTAAGACCAAATAATGAAAAGACTCCTTATGAATTATGGAAAGGAAGACCTACTTCAGTAAAATATTTCAGGGTTTTTGGAAGCAAATGTTTCATAAAAATAAATGATGATTCACCAGGTAAATTTGACTCAAGAGTTGAAGAAGGAATATTTCTTGGATACTCCACTAGGAGCAGAGCTTACAAATGTTACAACTATCATCTACAAAGAATAGTGGAAAGCATTGATGTAAAGATTGATGAAGGCCTTCCAGAAAAAGGAATTGAAGATCATGAAGTTGAGCCTTTATTTGAACAAAGTGAAGAAGAAGAACTTGAAAAAGAAGAGGAGAATGAAGAACCTCGAAGAGAACCTCAAAATGAATCTTCACAAACTCCCTCCAAGATCAAGTTTGTTCAAAGATATCATCCAGAAGAACAAGACATCGAAAATATAGATGAAGGAATCCAAACTCGAAGAAGGATGATAAGCACCCCTAAGAAAAATGATGTGGCTCTATTATCTTTAATAGAACTTGAAAATTTTTCTCAGGCAAGAAAAGATCCTCATTGGATAAATGACATTGAAGAAGAAATATTTCAAATCGAGAAAAATGAGACTTGGGAACTCGTACCTTGCCCAAAAGATAAAAATATAATTGGAACAAAATGGGTATTCAAAAACAAGATGAATGAAGATGGAAAAATCATCATAAATAAAGCTAGAATTGTTTGCAAAGGATACTTGCAAATCGAAGGAATTTACTTTGAAGAAACCTTTGCACCAGTAGCTTGAATGGAAGCCATAAGAATGTTTCTAGAATTTACCTGCTCAAAAGGATTCAAGGTTTATCAAATGGATGTAAAATCAGCATTACTGAATGGTGATCTCAAGGAGGAAGTTTACATGGAGCAACCATAAAGATTTGATCTTGATGAAGGAAAATACCTTGTGTGCAAACTAAAAAAGGCCTTGTATGGATTGAAACAAGCCCCTAGAGCATGGTATGCAAAGTTGTATAACTATCTGCAACAAGAAGGTTTCAAAAAGGGAGTGGCAGGTAGCAATCTCTACATGAAGATGGACAAGGAAAAACTTCTGATCATTCTTTTTTACATCGATGATCTAATCTTTGCTAGCAATGATGAAGAAATGAGCCACGAATTTGCTCTAGATATGTCCAAAAAATTCAAGATGTCAATGATTGGTGAGTTGTCTTACTTTCGTGGGCTACAAATATCTCAAACCTCTGCAGGCATGTTTATATCTCAAGAAAAATATCTTAAAGACATGCTTAAAAGATATGGGATGGAAGATGGTGCACCTATGAGCACACCAATGACCACAGATTGTAAAGTAAGCAAAGACGATGATACCCCTCAAATAGATGCAACTCTTTACAGATCAATAATTGGAGCTCTCCTATATTTAACAGCTACAATACTAGATATTATGCAAGTAGTAGGAATGGCGGCAAGATTTCAGTCAAGTCCTAAACAATCGCATCTAGTAGCTGTGAAAAGGATTCTCAGATATCTGAAAGGAACGACTGATTTCGGTCTTTGCTATCCTAAGAGTTCAAATCTTATTGTGACAACTTACTCTGATGCTGCTTGGGCCAAAAGCGTGGATGATCGAAAAAGCACCAGTGGAAATGCATTCTTTATGGGAGATTGTCTTGTATCTTGGCTTAGCAAAAAGCAATCATCTATATCCCTCTCTACAGCTGAAGCCGAATATATAGTTGTTGCTGATTGTTGCACACAAATTCTATGGATGAAGGAAGCCCTGAAGGATGTCAACATAGAAACTAAGCAACCAATTACTATTTTTTGTGACAATACTAGTGCCATCAGTCTATGAAAGAATCTGGTGATGCACTCAAGGACCAAACATATTCCAATCAAATACCACTTTCTCCGTGAACAAGTTGTTGAACATAATATCAGGTTGGAATATGTCAATACAAAAGAGAAAATTGCGGATATTTTTAAAAAACCCCTTCCACGAGAAGCGTTTGAGTATCTTCGCCAAAATATGGGGGTCATTGCTCTTGCATCACATTAAAACAAGCAACATGACAGGGGTACTATATGTTAGGGGGAGTAGCATGACAGGGGGAGCCATGGCCACCCCATTTCCCTTGATGTCAAAGGGGGAGAGAATGATGGAAGAAAAAAAATAGTGCCATCAATGACAAAGGGGGAGATTATTAATCAAGGTTGTCATTGATGTCAATATGGCATTGTTGAATATGGAAAATACTCTTGTGATGCATGATGTTGCCATCAAACTATGAAGATGATGCATATTCCCTAAAGATTTTTCGAGCATATTGTCTAAATTCCCATGGAACTCTATGAAAGATTCATATGTATAAAGAAAATCCTTTCCAAGCTACCCCTAACTCCTTGAGAAAAACCCAATTTATATGATGTCCTAACCCTAACCTTATTAAAACCCTGAATCTCTAGGATTGTCTATATGCACATAGAAGCTCATATAACTCTAAACATTAAATACCTAAAGCTCTAAATACATACACTAAATTCATATTTTACAAATCCTATACATAAAGCAATAGATGAAAAAGGAATGAACTCTTCACCAAGCCATCGTAATCCACACACTCATCGTAATTGGGCATTACTAATCCTAGCATAAAACTTTTTCAAAGTAATACATCGATGGAGAAATATATGCTAAACTAAATGGCTCCACTATACAAGTTGCCTTTAACCTTTTTATTGTCGGCTGACCATATGATGGCTATATGTTATATAAATATGACTTGTTTTTTAATTATTCGATCATCGAAGTGTGAGAAATATAGAAAAAAACTAAAAAGGAAGTCGCAAGTCAACGAGTTCACAACTCGTGAACCAAAGAAGTATAAAAACAACGTTTGATATTTTATGCTCGGCTGTTACTAGGCAGAGTATTTTCGAACCACGGATTTGGGTTTGAGGCAGTGTGAACCGGTTTTATTTGGAATGATATTTCAATTATGGAACAACGTTATAAACTCTGAACAACATTATAAATTCTGGAACAGCATTATAAATTCTAGAGCAACGTTTAAAATTTGGAAACAATATTTTGAGTTCTGGAGCAGCGTTCTAAATTCTGAGCACAATTATAAATTCTGGAATAGCATTATAAATTATGGAGCAGTGTTTAAAATTTGGAAATGGTATTTCAGTTCTGTAGCAGCGTTCTAAATTCTGAGCACAATTATAAATTCCGGAGCAGCGTTATAAATTTTGGAGCAGCGTTTAAATTTTGGAACCATCAATCATCCCTCTGTGCAAACTTGACTCGATGCAGTTGTAGCTTAGACCTATAGACTTGTAAAAGATATCAGAACTGTAACATGAAACTGATGTAATCCCTAGACCTGTTCTATATTTGGAGCTAGCACCTGCAATGCATTAAGGACAATCTTTCAAAAATGGAATAATTATGATGTCATCATCAAGTTTTACTATGGCTATCTAATGAAGACATTTGCAGTCAGTGGTGGAGGACTGAATATTGAGAACCTTCGACAAAAGAATATTGAAGTTTGAAGACTTGTCACTGATCCTTGAAGACTGGTTTGACAGTGAGGTATTAAACAATGAAGAATTATGACGTTCAAGTAAGTACTATCCACATTCTTTATTAAAAGAAGATAAAATAGGATTGGTGTCCTTGGAGTAGGAGCTCCTAAACACAAGGTTGGTGCCTTGAGAAGATAGGATCGAAGCCCTAGAGGTCGGAGCCTCATCAAAGTCCAAGTTGGCAATAGGTTGGTGCCTGTTTCATTAAAAGGGTTGGTGCCCTTCACTCATCTATTGTATACTATTATTATTAAAAAAAAGGATTGAAGTTTTGATTAATCCTTAATATCATTATTAGCCACCTCTCTATTTTTAAATTGTGAAGAATCTGATTGGAAATAATTAACAATGGAAAAGAAATATTGATTCACCCCCCTCTCAGTATTTCCAACACAAAACTGTCTTTAGCAACCACTCTATGGAAGTTAGGAAGAAATGTAGAACTAGCGAAAGCATGACCAACACCCCTTCCTCTTCCACCTCCATCAAGAATTACATTGGAAATATGTTGGAGGACTTAAAAAGTGAGATGTTGCACACATTTACTTTCCAAATGGACACGATGCAGATCAAGAGGAAGAAAGAGGAACAAGAAGGGGACCTTGCTATATTTTTCCCTAGATGTACTAGAAAAAAAAACCCTGGAATGAATGTCCACTAAATGTCATAGAGGTTTTCTTAGTCTGTGAATAGAATCATGCCACAGATAAGTGTCCCTCCTTACCTGGGTTCAAAGTTGTATATCAAGGTGGGGAATTAGGATCCGAGCAACTCTGTTTCATAAATTAGAGATGGCCTCAAGGGCCTTGGTGATATCAACAGGGTATGCAAGGTGCACCTTACTCCTACTATCATACCAATCAGAATACACCTATGCATTCATGGTACACCTCCATTCCTCCATCATGGCCTTACAACCCTCCACATCACCCTCAGCCTATGAACCAACCATTCTAGGAATATGTTCATCAACCACCTCAGGGGAGCAAGCCATCACAAGGGTGGAGCCCCCAACATAATAAACCACTTGCTTTACTGCCTCCACCCAAACCTCAACCTTAGCTCATCCATTATGCTCCACCTAAGCTTCCTCAGATTCCTGCGTAGCCTAATCCAAACCCGAACAACAAGTACGCACAACATGTTTATAGTGGAGAGACATCCTATCCAGCTTATGATCTGGAGATACATGAGATCAATCTCAATTCAGGACAATTAATCTCATACAATCATCCTCCATCTCCACCTGTAGAGGTTGAAGAGGAAAATGAAGAGGTTAAAACTTAGATCCAACAACCTCCTTTTCCTGAGTGCTTGATACACTCTAGTTGGAACGCCCTAGAGGTGACTGAAATCCTAGTAGAACTAAAAAATTTGTGTGTGAAAATACCCCTTTTCTAGACCATTAAGGATGTTCCTATTTAAAATAGGCTCCTCAAGGAAAATTTCTTTAAGAAACCTAGGATAAAGAAGAAAGATACCCCCGCCATTAATGTAGCGGGACAACTGTTTGACTTAATGTTGGGAAGGGTGATCTTCTTGAAGTACCTAAACCCTCGTAGTCTAGTAGTAGATGTACACATAAATGGTGTCATAGTCCCCAATACTTTGATTGATCTCGAGGCTTCCATCAATGTAATGACCAAGGAAACTATGCTTAAACTCAACCTCCAAGGGACTTTGAGGAAAACCACAATGGTTCTATAACTTGTAGACCGGTTCACAGTAGCTCCGGAAGGAATTGATGAGGATGTTATGGTTTCAATTGAATCTTGGGAGTACCCTACAGATTTCCTGGTCCTCTCACAAAAAACCATGTTTAATTTATATCCTCTCATTTTAGGAATACCTTCGTTAGCCACTCTCGATCCTTATATTAGCTGTCAAGCTAGAAAAATGACTATAAAGGATTGGCCCTTATCTAAATAGCTGTTGTTATATCGGCCTCCTACCTAGCCTTCCATTGTCCATGACATACCTTTGTGATTGGAGGATGAAGAAGAAGAAGATGAAGTATACATTACCACACCCTACACCATTTGTACCATAGATGTTGTTCTTCAAGGGGTGAAACCTGATGAGGATTATGTCATCAACCACATCATTGTGAACTAGCCCCCTAATGGCATTCCACTCGATGACCTAGTAAAAGAGTCTGAAATCCACCCTTGGATGGAGCTACACTCAATTGATTCAACCTGTGAATCAACCAAGGATGTGGAATTTGACCCATCAAAATATTTGAAAATTAACTCATCCCTCTTAGCCAAACAATAAGGGCACCTATGGCATCTCTTGAAATAAAACCTTGAAGTATTTTCTTGGGACTACAAATAAATTAAAGGGGTGCGTCCCTTAGTGTGCACACATCATATATACATTAAATAAGGATGGAAGCCTATGCCCCAACACTAAAGGAGGATGGACCAAACTGTAAAGGACATAATGAAAGAAGCACTGCAGAAATTATTAGACGAAAGTTTCATCTATCCCATATTAGATAGTGAGTGGGTGTCTCCTCTTATCCTAGTCCTAAATAACAATGGAAAATTATGAATATGTGTTTACTACAAGGAACCAAACAAAGCAACTAAGAATGACCATTTCCCCTTACCCTTTATAGATCAAGTCCTATATGGCCTTGTAGGGAAGAAGTTCTTGTATTTCCTATATGGGTTCAGTGGGTATAACCAGATCCAAATTATCCCTAAGGACCAGGACAGGAATACTTTCACATGTCCCTAGGGCACCTTCACTTACATAGTCACTCCCTTTAGGCTGTGCAATGTCCCGACTACTTTCTAGAGAGAAGTCTTGAGCAATTACATGACTCTGTAGAAATACACATGGACGATTTCACACATTATTCGGATGATTTCCAAGATTCTGTCTCAAATTTTATAAAAGTGATAAGAAGTTGCATTGAAATATATCTCTCCCTGAGTATGGAAAAGTGTGAATTATTAAAAAGAGAAGGAATAGTCTTGGGCCACTCAATATCACAATAAGGAATACAGGCAGACCCGAACAGAATCACCATCATAAAAAGGGTGCATTTCCCTCAAAAGAAGAGAGATGTCAGAATTTTCCTTGGATGGGATGGCTACTAAATGAGGTTCATTAAATATTTCAGCAAATGGGCGTCGCCATTATTTGGATTATTGGCCAAAGATTTTGAGTTTTTCTGGTCCATTATCTACCAAGAAGATTTTGATCTCATTAAGGAAAAGCTAACTACTTCCCCCATTCTCCGAGTTCAAGACTGGGCTCTTCCTTTCCACATCCACATAGATGCATCAAAAAAAATTGTGGGGGCAGCTTTGGGGCAGTTAGAAGACAAATTACCATATTTCATCTATTTCATTAGTTGGAATTTGTCCAAAGGTGAGCTTAATTACACTGTCATAGAAAAGGATATTTTAGCCATTTTCCATTCCTTACACAAATTTAGAATTTATATTACTGGTTATCAAACCTTTGTAGATACTGACCATGTAGTCATCAAGTACTTAATGAATAAACCTGATGCTAATTGTTGAATAATTACATGAATTTTTTTTATTACAATAGTTTGACTTAACAATTGTGGTATAATCAATAAAGGAGAATGTTGTTGCATATTTCTTATCTAGACTAACACTACTTGCAGATGAGGAGGGGATGGTGGATGATTAGCTTCTAGATGAACACCTATTTTTTATCTCAACGCTCTCTCCTTGGTTTTCTCACATAGCTAACTACTTGGTTGCTAAAAATCTCCCTCCAAACCTTTCATCTAGGGAGAATAAAAATATTATCAGGAAAAGCTCCCCTTTCATCTCGATTGATGGAAATCTCTTCAAGTCAGGTCTTGACCAAATTCTCAGAAGGTTTGTGAGGGAGGAATTGGCTTTTGACATCATCTCGACATCTCATGATGGTCCTTGGGGAGGCCACTTTGATGCAAAAAGCACAACTTTCAAAGCTTTGCAGGCATGTTACTATTGGACTACCCTCCACCAAGATATTAGGAGGTACACCAGTAGATGTGACCAGTGCCATAGGATGGTGGACCTACAAAAAAGGATGAGATTTTGATGCACCCTCAGGTGGATTTACAACCATTTGACAAATGGGGCATGTAATTCATTGCATCCATTTATCCACCATCCAGGAAGAAGAGGGATATCATAGTATGCACTGAATACTTGACCAAGTGGGCTGAAACAAGGGATATAAAGGTAGTAGCAGAGGATAAGGTAGTTGAGTTTCTGAGAGAGAATGTGTTCTACAAGTTTGGATACCAAAAGGAGGTATTCACTAATCAGGGGACTCAATTTATATCTCATCTCATTGAAATCCTCCCTAGGCGGCACAAGATAAAGCACAATACTTCCACTGCCTATCATCCTCAAGAAAATCTCTAGTTGGAAGTGAAAAATAAAGCCTTGGAGAATATCCTCACCAAGGTTGTGAATAACAGCATAAAATATTTGTCAAATAGATTGGTGGAAGCCACTTGGGCTTACAATACCACTGGGAAGACAACCACATGGTTTACTCCTTATGAATTAGTTTATGTGAATAAAGCTTAGCTTTCCATTGAGTTTGAGTACAACACCTTGAGAAAGGCATCTAAGTTAGACCTGGACATAAAAAAGGACCAACAAGAAAGGTTGTTGCAATTAAACAGTTTCGATGAGTTTAAAATGATGGCCCTCCTTCACACAAAGGTATTTAGATACAAAGGAAGGTTTGGCAAGACAAACACATCAAAGAAAATTCATTTCAAGAAGGGGATTGTTCATTGCTCTATGACTCGAGGTTCAAGGATTTCAAAGGAAAAATAATGAAAAGATGTTTGGGACCTCACCAAGTGGAAAAATTCTATGACAATGGGGATGTTCAAATCAAAACTATGGATGAGGAGAGGATCCCACTTCTTGTTAATGGTTACAAGCTCAAAGTGTATAAGAAGCCCATGTCTGGGGCTGAGTTTATTAATTCAATAAATAGTGAGGTGAATCTCATTAGCAGTTCCATATTTTCTAGTGCCTTTCCTTCCTAGAAAAAATAAAAAGGAAAAAAAATAAAGAGGCATGGGTGAAAACTTCTCCAAGTCATCCAAAACCAACTCTTATGTTGAAAAACTCCATGAGGCCATCCTGGAGGAGAAAAAAGAAAAACAAAGAAATAAAAGATCCTTGGGTGAAAACCTCTTTGAGTTTCCCAAGGCAAGATTGTGGGTTGAAAACCTTAGTGGATGAAGCTCACCTATCTTAAAAAAAAATAGAGAGAAGAAGAGAAAGAGAAAAATATGAAAACAACACCTATACACTCACTTATTTTGGTTTCGTAGGTTGTTGATCAAGGATAGTTTAAATGAAGAGGAGCATATTTCTTCCTCTCTTCTCTCTCTCCTCTACCTACCAATGCCATGATCGACCCCATCATGCATCCATCCACCCATTTATCCCTTCAAGTGAGCAAAAATCCCATGTTTTTCCTACAATCTATAGTGCTACAAGATGTCCTATGCTACTATAGGAAACCTTGTACTGCTACATGAAAGCCATTTGAAAGAGATGAATCTCACTCAAGGACACCTAGCCTTTAAGAAAATCATGAAAGTCATTTATTTCCCATTCCTACCACTCCTAAACCTCACTCCACTCCATGCATATGTATTCACTCTCTAAACCCTCTTTTTTGCCACTATGAGCTAGGCCACCTACATCTTGACATGGGACCTCTACCCTCATATTTCCATCACTCCACTACCTCCATAGCTCCATCCCTAGCATCCCTACAATGTTTCCCCTCATTTATCAGCAAAATTGAGCTCTAAAGTAGTAGGAAGGGGGATCTTATAGGAAGATTACATCTTCCTATAGCAATCATGTACATGATACAACAAGCCTAAAAAGTGAGTTTTAGTTGATGGAAATGGCTCCAAATGACCACCAAAAGACTCCAGGAGGAAGTTCATGCCAGAAAAATCACCTGAGGATGGCCATGAAACACTTGAAAAATGAATCAATAGCTAAAAGAGTTAAGAGACTCACTCAGGAATAAGTTTCTCACTGAGAAAATATACATAAAAAGAAACACAACAAAGGAAACAAAAATGATGGCTATCACCTCACTCTAGCTCCCTGCATCAAAGTAATTCTACAATTCCTCAGAAACAAGTAGGCTTAGGTATGGCCCCTTCACCCTCTCGTTATGCATCATATTGGAAAAAATGAATTAATGTCGAGAATAGGATGTTAAAAAGGGAGAAAGGTGGCCAATTAACATGGCCACCCTTGTGAAGTTAAAGTGAACGAGAATTGATGTTTTGAATGCCACTTGGGATTTCAAATAAATTAAGAGAGATATCATGAGGAGATGGATGTGATTCCAACGACAATAGCAATTATTAAGTCGAGTAGGACCAACGGTCCAAAAGGGGAAACCTTGTGCCAAATTCCAAGTCACCACTCCACTCCAAATTCGCTCAAGTTCACATAAAGGGGTGTTTTGGATCATTCTCCTTCATTCCATTGAGAATTTAGAGAGAAATTAGATAAGGAGAGTGACATGATCCATCGAAGAGATCTACACCAAGGTTGAATTCTACATGCAAACACATACTACATGAAATCTATTGATGCTACAGGAAAGTCTACAAAAGGCTCATAGTGATCATAATTTCAATGAGGGCCACTCATAGATAGTATTGACACCCAAAACCACCATCCGCCAAACAAGAAAACACCAGATCTCAAAGGTATGTGGATGTCACCTCACCAAGTTGTGAATTTTTTTGATGAAAAATTATACACAGTCACAACAATAATTCAGAATTCAAGAGACTACTTAAAGAAATATAATCAAGGAAGTACGAGTTTACGTTGAATTCTAACCTCTAAGACCCCATCGCACCAATATTATTGGAAAAAAACCATCCAGCCACCTCCTTAACACAACCATAAAATGGGGGTAGGTATTAATAGAAGGGAACCCAAAGATATCAATAGAATTAGATTACGCCTTTAGGTGGTTCATGGTTTTAGGAATCATCAGTGGCTTGGATTCTTTGAGCTCCTCAAGAGCTTTGATGATGAGGTGGCTCATGAATTTGCAGTGACCATGCACTCACAAGAAGATGATAGGGGCACCAATGTGGTCAGAGGTATAGCCATAACCATAACACCTAAAGTGATTAGTGCAGTGACCACCTTGCCTCTAGGATTCAAGTGGAATAGAGAAGATAGTGTGTCCAACACTGCATCCAAAGAGAGCTTCTTTCTACCAAATGTAGAATTCATTGTGGATAGAAATTGATTCATAAGGGAAAGCCTCCCCGACCCTATGGATGAAGTAACATTCGACATAATTAAAGATATTTCTTATGAGGGAAGACTCTGTGTGGTTTATGGATAGCACTTCAAACTACAGAATGAGCTTAGATTCCAAGGAGACCTACCTCTAAAACAGAGACTAAACATTATGTGCTTCCTCATACATTCAATCAGGGACATGAGCCAAAAGGTGAGGGAGAGAAAGTATCAACACTTAGCTCACTATGGCCTCATCAAAATTATAGTATGTTATGCTCTAAATATATTGAAAATCTATCTACTTTGGTCCACCTTTATAGATATGGATAGGGAAGTATTCATAGGTACATAAGCTGGACAAACCTAGCCTCTAGTCTTGGATGGAGGGAATGGAAGAAGAAGAAGGGGAGACTGAAGGGACAGAAGGAGAAGCTGAAGAAGAGGAAGAACAGGAGATTGAGATAGAAGAAAAAAAACATAGAAACCTTAGAAACAGAGGAAGGGAAATAATAAAAGAAAGAGAAAGATGACACAAGATAAGGAGATAAAAATGAGGAGGAAGAAATAAAAGAAAAAAAGGAAGGAAATACAATGGAGGAAGAGATATTAGACACCATGTTTGGCACTAACATCTCTCCCCCATAGAACAGCCTATCACCAGGAACATCAGAAAAATAAGTGGCTACCACCTTAGCCACTATAAGCACACTATTGGGTGCTAAAAGGTGTCTTTTAAAACTCTTAATTGCCTCACATTAATTATCAACCTGGGTAAGTCTTTTTGTTTCAAGAGTGTATACAGTATGTGCAAGCTATAAACCTAGAGAGTAATCATTTAAGATAATCTATTAAATTCAATACAAGAGTAAGCGGATGAAATCATAAATCTCAAGCTTTAAAGAAAGTAATTCATCTATGCATTATAATCCAAAACTGTGACTCATTCTTTAATACAAATAATTCAATCAACTGAGAGCACTGAAGCATTAACCAAGCTCTTTCAGCTGGATATAAACCATTGAACAGAAGGAAAGTAATAAAATTAACAGTCTATAATTTAAATAATCAAAACCATTTCTTTTAACAAACAACTAATAAATTGGAAATGTGCACACAGAGGAAAAAATAAAGTAATCTAAATCATCAAAAGCAATTCACTATAAACTAGAAAATCATAATATACTTCCAGTAAATGGAAAGGTATAACACAAAGAATAGCAGCGAAATTCACTAGAGACCGGGCCCTTAGCCGCCAGCGAACACTTCTTAGTTACTCTAAAACAATCGAATGAACAACAACACAAACTATGTATTAATCATCACAATAATTACAATACAAATATGTCTTTCAGAACTACGTTCTGTTCATTACAAATGATGCGTAAATGAAAGATACACGACACAATACATGATACGGTCTGATTTAAATTCTCTGCTTTCTCCTATCTTATCATATCAACTCGAATCTAATAATCCCATAATAATCTCATAATAATAATGCCCTTCTTTGATCTCTGTTTTTCATTTAAATACACAGAGAGAAGAGAGAAGTTACAAAATAAACTATTACAAAATGATTCCCATAACAAAATTGGATTGTTCACAACAAATTGATCAACAAGATCACATCTGAAATATCTTTCCATCAACATTCAACAGGAACAGGTCGAATTTGGTATTGCAAATGAAATAATTTGGAAAATGGCTGCAACAACGAATTTGATGAAATCATCTTTAGAGAACCTTCTGTTTCTCTTAATACAAACCGAATTCGGGAAAAGTACTTGATGTAAAATTAATTCGGTCCGTTCTAGACAAAACCCATGTTTCAGATTTTCTATATTCTTCTCCATTTTCCCAAAACATCCAATGAAAAACTGTCACTTCTTATTCCAGCAAATGTCTGCGTTGGAATATTTAATGATGAGTTGGAGATCAAATCTGCAATCTGGAAAATATCTTGGAGGCTAAAATGGTGAGTGATGTTACAACAAATTTACTAATAAGCCATCATTGGTAAAATCAGGCATAATAATCATCAATTTATTAAAAATAAGGAGAAGAAAAAATATTTATCCATAAGAGCATAAATCATTATAAAATGGAATTATATGATAAACCATGATAAATGACGTGATAAATAATGGTAGAAAATGATGAAATAGGTTTTAAAAAGTGATAATAATAAGGACAAACTAGCGGCCCAACATACCCCCAAACTGAATATATTGCATGTCCTCATGCAACCCAAAGCCTCTTTATTAACCAAGCAATCATACAAAAATTGTTCATCCCAACTCATGAAATGGATGGAACAAATGAATTCTTCCTCAAATAATGAATATTCTATTTTAGCAGTCTTGATGAAGGCGTAACAATTTTTACATTTGACGTTCAACTATATGTATATGAAGTTGCAGCAAAATATGATATAAGTAACAACAAACTTCATTAACCATTTTCTGAAAAAACTAGATTTTTACTATATTAATGCTTCTATCATCCAAAATTCAAATCGTTTTGATGCACTGATCATGAGATATAAACAAAATGGTTGTAGGTGATAGTGCATGATTTTAAAAAATTTATGAACTAATTTAGCGTGAAATTATCTGGGTTTGTGTAAATTAATGATACCTCTTTGTTATCGAGAAATCACAAGAATTCAGTTCATAGTTTTAAAGATATATGCAAATCAATTTCTGCACTGTATAAAAATGTAAGTGTACATCTTAAATGAGAAAGAAAGTAGAAAACATTCATCATGTGTAGCAATGCCTCCCCCAAACTGAAGAATTAGCATGCCCTCATGCAATGCTAGAAAACAAATAGAGGTGGTTGCTGCAATCTGTTGAAATCTATGCTTGGTGTAAAACAACATGGAAGAAGGGAGGTGTTGAGAATGAATAAGATGGTCATAATAAATGTATAAATGAAAGGAACACTCCCCCAAACTGAAAGATTTTGTCTTTGAAGAATGGGAAGTGGTAAATATGTGGAATGAATGCTGATAAATAATGCTCAATGGATTTTCCATGAAATTCTCTTAAATTCATAATAAATCAGAAAAGTATGCTATTTTACCTTAAGTTTTACCTCCGAAAAAAATGTGGAATGACATGTATGGACTGGCATTTTTTGAAGCTGATGTAGGCTGAGCAGATACTTAAAGTGATGCAAAATGTGGAAGCCATGCAAGCACGTCATGTTTGAACAATTGTGCGCGTTCACGAGTTGCACGAGCCTCTGTTGTTAGAGGAAATAGTGTGGCCTTGCTGCGAATAGAATTCCCCCCCTACTTGTTGTTCTCCTGTAACAAGTCACTATTTTGCATGCAAATTTCTTGAATCCAAAGTTTTAGTTTTGAATCGCAACAGATAAAATGCATGCAAAAATTTTATTCAGAAAAACTTTTGCATAAATGCAGTACTAATATTTTGTCAAATCATCAAGTTATGGCAAAGTTCAGTAATTATATCACATGTTATCCCATAATGCATACATTCCCCCCTCCAATTGGAAAAGAGATTACATGACCATAAAGCATATGAAAGGTATTGTGCTGATTGAAAGGCAAGGGAATGATCAATACGACAGTAAATGAAGTAGAGTACACATATCAATGATCGGATGGATAGAGGTATGGTTATAATTAGAGAAGAGCATGTAAATATAGTTATGGTAAAGAGATAGGACGCTTTGGATTGATGATAAGTTATGCGAAAAAGAAAAGGACAACAATATGCCAAAAAGATTCTTTTCTGACAGTATTCTAGCCGAAAATGATGTGATTGATTAGAAAACAATTTCTCATGCATAAAGGTTTAAAACAGGGAAAAATTAAGGAAATAAATTCTCCGATAAAAAAAAAAAGAACAAGAAAAGGGTATTATAGTAATAATTGATGATAAGATATAACTTCAATACCATAAACAAAGCCTCTACTGCCAGTAGGCATCCATAGCCTTGGCAGGGTTGCTTTTTAACCCGTATGAGCCAGGATCCTCAATTTATAAATGGAGACTTCCAGTGCTGTTCTACAGAAGAGATCAATGTGCTAGCATGGTAACCAGATAACCACACTGTCATTCACTAGGATGTAGCAAAAGTGATCAGGGCGGCTCATGATGAGACCTCTTGTTCCAAGGATATTTTGGATATCCAATGGATCATAACCCTAGTTTGGTGGCCATAATGGGAATGTCACTTCGTTACAGCCTTATGAACATGGTAGACTGGATCGTAATGAGACCCCCTATCCTCCATCTGCAAATAAAATTTTGCTATGATTACACAATTTTATGATAAAAAGAGGGAGGCTCAGTACTCCTTAAGAGTAGGGATGGTGGAAGAAGTTGAACATGTCAATAGAAAAAAAAAAATATGCCCATAATCTCATTTATTACATTCAAAAAATATTATAAAGAGAAAGGATGGAACTAGCATGGTATTAATATGATCAATCAGTATCATGTATAGCAGAAAACGATGCAATAAAGTAGTATATAAATAAATGTGTCCCTTTTCTTAAAAAGAATCTCTCATGTAGAAGTTGTCCTGTTAAAAATCATAATGTTAATGATATTCACCTACTTCAATAGAATCCATAATTCTTGTTCACATGAAGGTACTATACTCAGGCCATAAAAGAAATCAAAATAAATGAGGCTGAAATGAGCTAGGAATAAGTCCATAAGAGGAAGGAAGTGTTGTTCACAAAACAAAAAACTTAGAAGAAGAAAAAAATGTTGTTTCAAAGAAGGAACAATAGTTGTTCAAAAGTGGGAACAACAAGATACACTAAGAGAAAAAGGTGTTGTTCAAAAGTTTGAACAATAAAAAACAAAAAGTGTTGTTCCAAAGTTGGAATAGTAAACACACAAAAGTGTTGTTCCGAAAAGGGAACAACAAAAACACAGAAAAGTGTTGTTCCCAAAAGGGAACAACAAAAATGCAAAAAGTGTTGTTCTACACATAGAAATTGTACAAGAAACAAGAGCGCTTGTTCAAAAATTGGAAAAAAACAAAAAAGAATGTTGTTCTAAAGATGGAACAACAAAATAAAAAAGTGTTGTTCTGAAGATGGAATAGCGAAAACAAAAAGTGTTGTTCCGAAAATGGAACAACAAAACCAAAAAGTGTTGTTCCGAAGATGGAACAACAAAATAAAAAAGTGATGTTCCGAAGATGGAACAACAAAATCAAAATGTGTTGTTCGGAAGATGGAACAACGAAATAAAAAAAATTTGTTCCGAAGATGGAACAACAAAATCAAAAAGTGTTGCTCCGAAGATGGAACGGAAAAACCAAAAAGTGTTGTTCCAACGATGGAACAGCAAAACCAAAAAGTGTTGTTCCGAAGATGGAACAGTAAAATCAAAAAGTGTTGTTCCAAAGATGGAACAGTAAAATAAAAAACGTGATGTTCTGAAGATGGAACAACAAAATCAAAAAGTGTTGTTCCGAATATGGAACAACAAAATTAAAAAGTATTGTTCCGAAGATGGAACAGTAAAATCAAGAAGTGTTGTTCCAAAGATGGAATAGAAAAACCAAAAAGTGTTGTTCCAAAGATGGAACAACAAAATCAAAAAGCGTTGTTCTGAATATGGAACAACAAAATGAAAAAGTGTTGTTCGAAATATGGAACAACAAAATCAAAATCAAAAAGTGATGTTTCGAAGATGGAACAGAAAAACCAAAATTTGTTGTTCCGAAGATGGAACAAAAAAATCAAAAAGTGTTGTTCTGAGATGGAACAAAAAAATCAAAAAGTGTTGTTCCGAAGATGGAACACCAAAACCAAAAAGTGATGTTCTAAAGATGGAATAGAAAAATCAAAAAGTGTTGTTCCGAAGATGGAACATCAAAATCAAAATGTTGGGAGCTAGAAGGTGTCTTTTAAAACTCCTACTTGCCTCACATTAATTATCAACCTGGGTATGTCTTTTTGTTTCAAGAGTGTACACAATATGTGCAAGCTATAAACCTAGAGAGTAATGATTTAAGATAATCTATTAAATTCAATACAAGAGTAAGCAGATGCAATCATAAATCTCAAGCTTTAAAGACAGTAATTCATCTATGCATTATAATCCAAAACTATGATTCATTCTTTAATACAAATAATTCAATCAACCGAGAACACTGAAGCATTAACCGAGCTCTCTCAATTGCATCTAAACCATTGAACAGAAGGAAAGTAATAGAAATAACAGTCTATAATTTAAATAATCAAAACCATTTCTTTTAACAAACAACTAATAAATTGGAAATGCACACATAGAGGAACAAATACAGAAATCTAAATCATCAAAAGAAATTCACTGTAAAGCGGAAAATCATAATATACTTGCAGTAAATGGAAAGGTATAGCACAAATAATAATAACGAAATTCACCAGAGGTTGGGCCCTTAGCTTCCAGAAAACACTGCTTAGTTACTCTAGAACAATCGAATGAACAACAACGCAAACAATGTATTAATCATCGTAATCACTACAATACAAATCTGTCTTTCAGAACTACGTTCTCTTCATTACAAATGATGCGTAAATGAAAGATACACGATGTGTCCACAATACATGATACGGTCTAATTTACATTCTCCAGTTTCTCCTATGTCATCATATCATCTCTAATCTAATAATCCCATAATAATCTCATAATAATAATGCCCTTCTTTGATCTCTGTTTTTCATTAAAATACAGAGAGAGCAGAGAGAAGTTACAATAGAAATAATTAAAAAATGATTCCCATAACAAAATTGGATTGTTCACAACAAATTGATCATCAAGATCATATCTGAAATATCTTTCTGTCAGCATTCAACAGGAACAGGTCGAATTTGGTATTGCAACTGAGATAATTTGGAAAACGGCTACAACAGTGAATATGAGAAAATCATCTTCAGAGAACCTTCTATTGCTCTTAATATGAACCGAATTTGGGAAAAATGCTCATTGTGAAATTAATTCGGTCCGTTTTGGAAAAAACCCATGTTTCAGATTTTCCAGATTCTTCTCCATTTGCCTAAAACGTCCAATGAAACACTGCCACTTCTTATTCCATTGAATTTCTGAGTTGGAATATTTAATGATGAGCTAGAGATCAAATATGCATTCTGGAAAATATATTGGAGGCTAAAATGGTGAGTGATGTTACAACAAATTTATTAATAAACCATCATTGGTAAAAGCATGCATAATAATAATCAATTTATTAAAAATAAAGGAGAAGAAATAATATTTATCCATAAGAGCATAAATAATTATAAAATGAAATTATATGATAAACCATGATAAATGACGTGATAAAGAATGGTATAAATTGATGAAATAGGTGTTAAAAAGTGATAATAATAATGAAAAAATAGCGACCCAACACACACCAATGAAGGCCAAGAGGAAAAGATAGACCCCAATATACATCAGAACCAGAAAGTGTGCAAGGGTGAAGCAAGGGAAACCCCGAACTCCAATGAAACGCCCAATAACAATTGAGGAGTCACCCAAAAATAAAGATGAAATAAGCTTATATACAAAGTGAGAATTCAAGAGGTCACCTCACCTAATAGGACATATGTAACCTATAGGAGGAGAAAGTATTCAAGGCTAGCATCCCTTAAAAAAGTACCAACCCCCAAAGACCTTCCAGAGGCAGAAAAGAAGTGGCAGCAAGCAAAGGAGGGTTTTCTACAAGAAAAACAAAGTTTTCTACAGGAAAGTCCAATAGTGACAAAAAAAGAGCATAAATTCATGGGGGAGGGATATAAGTCACCCTTTGAAGGGAAGGAGGCCCAAGATGTTGGAAAACGGGCACAAATTGAGGGCCATTATAAAGAAGAGATGTAAGAGGATGAACCAAACAAGGAGCCTACCTCCCCAAAATTTGTCCCAAAAGACATATCAACAATTTCAAACCCTAGGCCATAGCCAAATTTGAGTTTCTTAAGTTGTGGGATTTGAGTTTTTAGTCAAAGAACACTAGGGTAACCAAAAAACTACTTCAAATCCTAGGATCTAGCCTTCCTAGAATTCAGAGAGGGCTCTCTCTTTAAGATTTATCTTTGTTTTGATTTATGTTTTTAGGCTAGTTATGACAGAACAATTGGTTTTGTTTTTAAATTTTTTGGTGTGTAAAAATCACTTAGGATTAAACTAAGGAAAGATCTACTTGTCCATTAGGCGATGGAGTCTAAGTCTAGATAGCAGTACTAGAAGGAAAGGCCAAAAGGGTACAAATTTATACAGGGCAAGGCAGATAACCCTCAAAGATTTGGGGAAAGGTTTTTGATGAAATGGTATGATCGGGATAAAGGGCACTGAAGAATCCTTTGATCCAGAAAATGGAAGAAGGAGGCAGGGGTCAAACATGAGTAGGAGCAATGAAGAATTCCTAACACTGGAAATCAACAGAAAACATTTAAATGGTAACGTAGTTAAAAACAGGGAGAAAAAGGCTAGTCCTGTAGTAATATTCCTAGTTCCACATTAAGATACATCAAACACATAATGAATTGCATGAAACTCAGAAAAGACACAATGACAAGAAGAAATGTACTTCACTCCTCAACTTATCGCAAGAATCCTGAATTATGATGCCACTTTAGCTTTGTCCAGTTTGCTACTTTGAAATCAACACGTGGGAGCCTCCAATGTCTCAACAAAAGTCTATAGTAATCTTAGCAATTTTATTCCATAGTTAACACTTCTAATACATAAGTATTTATACAAAATTTTGTTTACAAATACCCTAGAGAAATGTAGGAATATCTTTAGGAAATATGAAATATCTTTAAAAAATAAGAGGGACAGATGCTTAGCAAATCAACAAGTCGTCCTCTTATCCAAAATATATAGAAAAACTTTATCTAACAAGGAGATTTTTATTGAATAGCTGTCCTGCGTGCTGGCTGTTTAGGAAATATATTTGTTTGAGTTGCCTTGGATGACACACTTTCCTCTGATGCTCTTTAACACTGTTCTTTAAACACTGATACACTTTGACTGATATTTCATTCTTTACTGCTGAAAAATATATCTTATCATAGTAAAAAACCAGCTGCCTGTCTCTTTATTTTAATGTCTCTGTTTGACTAATTTTAGTTCATTTTTCTTCACTGTTCTACCTTTTTACTGTTACATTAAATCTGTGAATGCTTTCCATTGCTCTGCATCTAGAAATTTCAATTTTTTTTAGCTTTCTAAAGTTTTCATCGGCATCTGTAAACTTGGAAAAGGTAGGTTTGAAAAAAAAAGATGCCTAATCTCATGCTATAGAAAAAAAAGTCTTCAACGTATTGAAGGATGACCTTTCCTCTAGGAGTGCCCAGTGGCAGTGGTTTGTTGACTTGTTATTTTGAAAACTCCCTTACCTTCTTATCATAATATTTTTGGGCCATTATTTTGTCATTGAAGACATGAATATATGGCAGGACTTTCTGCCTCAAAATAGTGTATTTTTTCCAAAACCTTAGTAATGGAAATGTTCATAGCATCACATTTTTCCTCTAGGTTGTTGATGAAATTTCTCTTGGTCACAACCTTCTTCATTTGTAATATTGTTTCAGTTCTGTCATGTACCTATAACTCTTCCAACTCTGCTATGTTCTTACTGTTCAAGAAAGTGATGAGTTTTAAAGCCTGTGATGGCTTATCAACTAACTCATCCTTGGTTCTTTGAATCTCAGTTTGGGCTGCTAACAGTAAGTCTCTCTGCTCATAGATGACCTGAATTGAAGGCCATTGAGAATGTATGGCCCTAATAATATTTGCCTAAATATGATTCTTGATGTAGGAAATCTGTTCAGTAAATGTTAACTCCTTTTGTAAATTCTTCATTTGTTCTTCAAGTCTGATAGCTTTCTGCTCATGGTTTTTAGCAGTTATCAAGGCTATTTTATTGGTGGCTTCAAGACTTTTAATTATCTCTTTCAAGCTATTTATCTCATTATTTTTCAAGGACAATTCCTCCATAGCTTTCACTATTTGACCTGCTCCATATGTTTGTTGTACCTGTGTTGTGGAACAATCTGTGGCTGATGTAGTAGCTGAATACATTGGCACTGTAGTTGCCAATGGCTCATTAGGTGCTAATGTTTCTCCTAGAGTGGAAGCCAGAGTTGTGGTAATAACTGGTATCACTGTAGGAATAATAGGAGGATTAGTTTCATTCACAGCCTCTTTCTCCTTAATAAGTTGATCCATTTGGGTCTCCATATCTTTAATCTGAGTATTCAGTTTGAGGATCAACTGCATCATATCTTCTTTCTTTGTCTGATCCTGAAGTATTTCTTTGGTCTGTGGGTGCTCACTTTGAGGAAGCTTCAACTATTTCCTCAAAGCTGCAATATATTCATTCTTTTTCTTAATCAATAATTTAGCTGCCTACACATTTGAGGGATCATATCCTACCCGTAAAATCAAATCCTGTAAGGCTTTAATACTTAGGTATTTAGCAGACAAAGATCCTTTGTTCAACTTCATTTGATCCTGCATGTTAATAATGGTATTCTACAACTTAGTATCACTCATAGCGTTTGTTACCATAGTTGACTATAACATTTTTGAGTTGTGCCTGTGGAATTCAATTTGGTCTAGCTCATGCACATTTTCAGTATCTACTTCAACCTCAACCTTTTTATAGTCTACTACTCTCTTAGGTGTTGAATTTTTTGGTTGCAGATATGACATAATCATTTTATTTTTGGAATAGTCAAAGGCTGTCAGTAGCCTATTTTGATTCCCTGGTTTTTTTCTTAAGAAACTGGGAATAAATCTCAGACTTGATTTCTTCATTCTTTTTCTTGATTTTCTTGTACTTTTCTTTGATATCTAAGTCCTTTTCCTTAGCTGTCTGTGAGGAAGAAGCATCCATATTTTTTTTATGAATCATCTAGGTATCATCTTTACCTATTGTTTGATCTTTTCCAATCTCTACAAGACTCTCATTGATTATTACTATGGCTTCATCATTGTTTACCTCAGGTTCATTTGTATTCTCAACATCAATTACCTTTTATTTCCCTATGGAACTGAATTTTAACCTTTTATTGTAAATCAACTTGAATTTTGTATCCGTGGTGGTCTCAGCTGTATAATTTCCTTCATCTCTGCCTCTTTTTGTTGAAGTTTCAGGTTGTTTTGCAACTACCATAGCTTGTGTAGTATCCATTTTTTCTGTTGGCTCTGCATTGACTACTGTATCTATCAGAGTTTTCTCTATCCATTCTACCTGGTTTGCAAACTTCTCATTTTTTGGCTTAGGTTCATGTATAAATGGTGTAAGTTTGCATTTAACCCTTAAATCACTCAAGATCCCTTGAGGATCATAGTTCCAAGGAAAACTTTCCTGAAATTTAAACCCTGCTAATATCTTGGTGATTTCCTTTTCTACTTCTTTGTTATTTATGATGAAAGGCCCAACTTGATTTTTAATCTTGAATTGGATATTTTTCTTGGCAGCTAAGAAGTTGATGGAGTTAGAATTTAAAATGTTCCTTAAGTATTCCAATGCAAAAACTCTCATGCACATGTATTTTGACAACTTACAAGGTAATCAATTTGAGCCAAAAATTCTTATCTTTGTGTGTTTTTCATAAAGAAATCGGTCTCCCATTTTTCTCTCTTCTGATAGTTGTAATATTCTCTTCATTTCTTCATTGACCCTAGGCTGCTCTGCTTTGTACAAAATATTCATTATTGTATGGAGGAAAATGTCTGAGAAGTCTGTATAAGTGAATTCACTGTTTTCTTTCCTCAGCAAGGAAGTCCATAAAACAATAGACAAAGGCTTACCCTCCAAGTCCATTTTTTGCAATGAAATTGGAAAATTATCAGCTTGGAAGAACATAAACAGATGAAACAACTATGATGAGTACCAAAACACCCCTTCAGTGGGTAGTTTGGTAAGCTGGTGATGAATGTTGTATGCTATAAAACTGGCATAATAAAAAATGAGTGCAGGGGGTTGTCTTGGAGATAAAGTGGATAGAAAGCCAAGAATGGATTCATGAGTGAATCCATCTATGAAATATCCCAGTATAAAAGATAACATGGAAATAATATGCCTTGATCCTTCAGGAAAATTGGCAATTGAATAAGGAGGGTTCAACTTAGGGATATCAACATGGGAAGGCATAAAGTCCTGGAATATCATAAAATTCTTTGGGAAATCCAAGCTTAAGTACAACTGAGTTAAATATTCAATAGAAAGGGGGACTAAGTGAGGAACAGATGGTAATTGCAGCATTTAATTTATGGATTATGTTGTGATTGTAAAAAGGACATCTCTATTTGCACTTACAATAGCCCTTTGGTCTGGTTCATAGTTTTTTTGACACAATCCAACAAGATCTTGTCTAAGATGAGTCAAAGGAACTATATATTGGGGCAACTGAGTTTCCCAAATAGGCATTTCATCTTGGTCAAGATATTTATCATAGCACCAATTGTGTATCTCCAATAGATTAAATTCTACCATAGGGTCAGCAATCTTGTAATCTATATCAGTTAATGGAAGGGTTTCTACAGTAGGTAGTGGTGGCTGAAGTGGATTTACAGACACAGTGGTTTTAACAGTAAGTGCAGGAGTAGATTTGATGGCTTTTGATGCTTTAGTTTTGGGAGGTTTGGATCCATCAGGTTTAATAGGCTTAGAACCCCTAGATTTTGTTGTCATCTGTTTCTTGGTCATTTTGAATAACTAATGCAAGCTTAAACTGTTTGAAATTTTCTTTTCTTCAAACAAATAATAAATTTATCAATTTATAAGTAGAGGTTAAGATTCAAGTGATATCTTTTCTCAATTAGGTATCTGAGATATGCAAACTGGTTTAAGACATAAAATGAGGGTTTTCTAAATAATTTGGATTGTAAAAATGTGTTTTCAGGATATATTTTGGCTTCAACCTCCTCCCTGTTCCTTGAAATTGATTTTAAGCAGACACAACTAAGGAAATTGGCTTTAGAAGGGGCTTTTTGAACACAACAATTTCTGGGGAAAATTTGCAAGGGTTTGGCTTATTTTAGGGAATTTTTGGGCAATCTCCCTTCTATGAATTCTCTTAATTTGACGGCCTAGATTACTTATCAATGGTTTAAATTTGAATTTGCAGGTCTGTATGTTGAAAAATTCCTTTGAACACAGGTATTTGACTGTTGGAAGGGTTTTGAGATGTTTGAGGTTGAATTTGACCTCTGGTTCGACTTGTTGGAGTAGAGAATGGCTTTTATGGTCTTTAAACAGGGGATCTACTGTAAAATTGGGCCTTTTCTCGAGATATAAGTCTGAAAATTGTGCAAAAGAGCTTTTACATAGTCGGGCGGAGTTTTTATCAGTCAGAATGCACAAATAGCACTGAAAAATAACATAATAAAGGTTTTAACCTTTGATATGAATCTTTATTAAACGTATTGAATGTGGGTCTAATCCAAAGGTGGAAGGAAATTTAGATTTTCAAATGTGAAACCAGCAGTGGTTTTCACGTTCGATCTTGGTGGTAAGTGGTTTAGATTCAAAATGAACGCGATCAAATAGTTTTGTGCCATGTCGAAGGAGGCAGAAATGGGAAAACCACCCATTTCACGTCCATTTGGGCTATGGACAAGTGCTCAAGTTATGAGCGCGAAAATGATCTTGCATCATCAGATCATCGGGAAGGGAGCGAACGGTGAGGATTCGTTGGGAAGGTGCGGTCGAAAGGACGGTGGGACCAGGGTGACTTATGCACTGACAACTTTTAAAATATAATAAAACCTTTGTATGGTATGTGTTTAATCAAAGTGTTTTATATAAAAAAGGTTATACTTATGGTTGGATGTGCATGAGGCGGGGCTATATTATCTTGGGTTAATGTTATATAAAATGTGAAGTTTTATATAGCAGGGAAAAGGAAAAATGGTTAAGTTAGTGCGGGAAATGATAGAAAATGTATTTACAAAGGTGCGGTGCATTCCAATACTTAGGATAAAATGTAATGGATAGTGTAATGCTTTCGCATGTTTAGAATACATAGGATATGTATAAAAATCATTTTTGCAATATTCTATTTTATTATATAGTTTTAGACTTTTTGAAAGGTCTATTACCATAGGGGTCGAGGTATTTGATTATAGTTAGTTTTAGGCCAAAGGGGGTATTATTTTGGATTTTATTTCAACATGTGGATAATAACTTTGGCCTGAAATCTTATAATAATGGGTTTTTGGGGGATATTTAACATAAAGGGAATTATATAGGTAGGATAAGGTAATTTTGGGGATTTAATAGCATAAGTTAGAAATTAATATGACAAGGCTAAAGGAATACTCAAAAATATATTTATATGACTAAGTAAAGTGAATTTTTTTAAAGCAAAGCTTATAATTTCTTAATTGCACCACTTTTACTTAGGATAGAGAATTTTTTAGTGTTTGTATGCTTTATGAATGAAGGGAGTTAATCAAATGGGTTTTTATGTATCATTAAGTAAAAAAAGAGTTTTTACTTATGAAAATGAATTAAATGTATGAATGATGAATGAATATTGGTGAAGGGGAGTTTATCATAAGAATTTAACATTTTCCACTATCCATTCATTAAGCCTTGGGTCTGGCCCCAACAAAAGACATAGAAATGCTTTGAGCCGCTTTGACTTGAAGTGTAGAATATTGAAGACTTACAAGGGAAGCGAAATTAGTGATTTTCTTCCCGGCAATGAATATTACATGAATTTTCCCACTTCTTTCTACCTACTCAACATTAATCTAACATTTTTCCTCCTTCTTGCACATGCATTTAAGCTTGCTACCTTGAAACATTTTATTCTCTTAAAAACATAAAAGCTATCTAATTATATCTTATTTCATCTGAGGGCTCAGATTAAACTGATGATATTCTCATTATTCTCTACCTATCTACTGATTTGTCAAGATTAAACTATCTGAAAAATCTTTATTCACTATCTAAAACATGGAAATTGAAAACATTACAAGTCAAGATTAAACAATTTAACTCATCATGGATTATGGAATTTATTGACACTCTGCCATAATCATTTGCAAAAAGTAAAAGTAGTGCCATTTGGATTTTCACACTTTCATGTTTTATTTCATCTTTTTTCTTTTGGGGTCTATGTATTTTTTTTAAGTCCTTTGATCTTTATTTTAGGACTTTTTACCCTTTTTTTGATTTTCTTTTTTACAAAATATGGGAAAAAAACTTGCAGAAAGCAAGGTGTGTACATATTTTACAAGACTATCATAAGTCAATTCCAAATTATGAATCCTATACTTATAGGACCCTAATAGGGGGATATGCAGTTGGTGGCCTTAGCCTCTTGGATGGTCAATTAGGAGGAAATGGCAGAAGAGGTAAATAGGGTGATGAGAAGAGAAGGCAGAGATCCTCTACACATAAGGGAAAAGCTATTGCAGCCTTACAAACAAGTACCTCAACAATCAAGCACAAGCCATTGCACACTTTGATGACATTTCTAGACTGTTATGAGAGGAATGTGTAATGGGAAATTAGAGAAGATGGAATGACCTCCCTCTTAGTCTCAGGAACATGCAATATCATACCCCATAAATATTGAGAAATCCCTTAGAAAGGGCACCATTGTAAAAAAGGTCTATGCAGACAATGAAGATTCAATGGTTGGGCTTAAAAATCAGTCCTCCTTTGCGACTAGAACTGGGTCAAGGGAAAGACCAAGCTGAGGAAAACAACGAATGGGAGGATTAAGAAAAGAATGTTGGATTCTACCCTCCTGAGAGGACTCCTTCACTTCTTCCTTGGGATGTCATAGGGGCCACTAAGGCACTAAAAGAGATGAAGAAGCAGGGATAAGTTTCTCATACGATGAGCAACCATTTGTAGGGGGTGATGATGAGTGCCATCATTAGGTATCTTTTAAGGGGTTAATTTACACCTTTTTAGCCTTATTAGTATCTATTTCTCACATTTAATTACATTACGGTCATATGTTTATTATTGTAGATGGTGAATTAAGGGATGTCATACTTTGAATGCCTAAGATGGTTTAAATGTTGGATAGTGATGAAGATATGCAATTTTTGCTGAGGATTATGCAATCAAAGCTCGAAGTAGACAATAAGTTGTAATTATAGGGAGGTTGACCACCTAGTTAACTACTAAAGGCAACCAAGGGATCCTCAAGATTCTCCTCCAAAAACTCGAAATAAAAGGCAGCCAAGCAAGTGGAAGATTAAGGGAATCAATGCTCCACTTCTCTCAAAGTCCAAGGGGACAAATCACCTAATTTTTAGGGATCTGTTGCTAGCTACACTTTAGGGTAAATAGGGCAAACCAAGAGCTCATTAGGATTTGATTTTCAGAGATGGATAGAGCACTCTTAGCTCTTGTAATAGACATTTTTTACTTTCATATGATGTGTAATAAGATTGGTTATGAAATAAAATGAGTATTCACTTTATCCTTCACTGACTTAGTTCCAGAGAGCTGAGCTTTTGGGTTAGGGCCCAATCCATTGGCCTCAATGTCTCTTATGTATTTTTGTTTCCATTCCAAGCCATTGTAGTTATTTTATTTCATGTGCTGTAATTAGTTTGCTTACATTTAATCTTGTTGTGTTTATTTTTCTTCCATTTCATGTTTCTATAGTCAAACTCTTGTAGGTCATAGTACAATAGCATATAAAAATCCAAATTTGTGTGTTAAAGCCTCCCTCTCTCACCTCTTTCTTTGGAGCTTGAGGAGAGAAGATTGTCACCATAGGCCCAAATTGCTTTCAGTTTATGATTTCTTGGAAATAATAGATAGGTTGCTTTCTTTACCATGAATATGTTTTGAATGCTGAGTTAGTTTTTTGTTTCAAATGCATAGGTAGGTTTTGAATGCTGAGTTAGTTTAATAGATTTTTCAATGATAAATGCATGAAAATGTATTAAAGGTCTGAGTAGAGTAGCAGAGGAGTAACCCACCAACATCTTGAGCTTCAGTTTTCACCCTTCACGAACCAACTTTCAACCAAATCGCCTTCAGCTCTTTTTTATCAAATCCTCACCACAACGCTGAGAGCCAACTTAGGGGTGCAAGATAGACTTTGAAAGAATTTATGCGCTTGGTAAAAGGGTTGAATACCTTCCATCCACCTAGGTTCACATTTCATACCCCTTTCCTCACCATTTTTGGCCTCAAAATACCCTCGGCCTATTTCTTTTAGCATTTTAGGACATCATGTAGCCTTAAAGGATATCCTGTAGCAAATCCTCTAGAAGTGCGATTCAGCCAATTATTTAGCCTAGAACATCTCTCTCACCTCACCTAGACCTGGCACAAACTTCAAGACAACTTCATCTCTGAAACCATGAGTCCGAGACTTTCTTAAGCCACCTTAGCACCGCCTTCTTTTGTTGTGAAACAAATTTATTTACAAGCATAATTAGTTCATTGATAGATGAATTCTTAAGCATAATAGTCAAGCATGATGTAGATAGATTTCATTTAGTCATTTCGTTCATTATGTCTGCCTATATTAGTTTTCCATTTCTACAAGTTTAATTTAGCAATTTAAATTATGAATGCCACTTAGTTTAATTTTATTTTTTGAATAAGGTTAAGTGTGGATTTCCTTTCCTCCAAATAGCTAGGTGAGTATTTATGATCTATAATATTTTCTTGTCTTACTAATAGAGTAATGGTAATGAGTTATTTTCAGTATTAGTTTTCATTCAGAAGTGTGACAAACTTCATATCATAGAAGTAACCCTAGCTGTAGCACCCCATCGTAGAACTGAGAAGAGGATTTCATGAGTAAAATGCATATGCTGTGTATATAACACTGTCACCATTAATTTTGTACAAACCCTGGGTTGATAAAGTAAAGTAAATTAGCCTCTTGGAGTTGTAGCAGTCATGGTGCAATACCATGGATCACTAGTATCTTCATCAGAGATAGGAAACCCAACATGATTTGTTTCTCCTTTGTCTCCTTCTCCTTCTCTTCCCCTTTCTTCTTCCTCAACCTCTTCCTCTTCCTCTTCCTCCACCTCAAATACTCATTCTACCTCCTCCAATTCTCAAATGTTCATCATTTACATTGTGTACTTCTCCTTCTCCTTGCTCTGCCATTGTAATTTTTTTCAGAACTAATGTAAGGTTAAAAAATTGGATTTGTTTGTTCTTCTTGTAGTTCTTCTTGTTCCTCTATCAATGGTATATTAAAATAGGTTTCTTCTTCCTCTTCTTGATTAGGTACTTCTAGTTCTTGAGCTAGAATTTGTTCTCTAGTCAAAGTTAGGAAAATTACCTCTTTTATTGGGGATGGAGGATCTTGTTCTTCTACAATTGCTTCGATTGATGAGGTTGATGCATTTATAGGTTCAATTTGAGATCTCAATACATCAGAAAGTCTATGTCTGCCTGCAATGTATGTTATTCTAGTTTGGGTGGATGGCGTGGCACTACGAGTTCATGATGGGGTGAGTGGTGTTGTTGGAATTAAGATTCTACCTCTAGCTATAAATATTTCTCTAGAATATCTTTCCCTATGCATATAATTTTTATGTTTTATCATGTTTATTTTTTTAGAAAGAAAAATTATCCTATCTACACTTCCACAACAACGGCTCCAAACTATTTGTCAATTTAGTGGTCTTAAATTGCTTACATAAATTATCAACCGAAGTTGGTAAAATTGTGAAGTGTAAGTGCACTATATATGCTATAAGCCTCTATTAATGTTGTTTATCAATGTGATGATTGAGTTTATATAAATAACTTATAAGGATATTTTTTATTCTTATGTTCCTAATGAAATTGATAAATTCAAATCACAACGAAGTTCCTAAATCAACTTTGTAAAACAAACAAAATAAGCTCTCATTATTTTGCTAGTAAACCTAACCAATCTATTGTTAGTTTCTAAGAGAATAATTACTTAGACCTATGCATAAAGATAAAATCAAATTCTAGGAATGGAAACCATACATCTTCTCATCTACTATAAATCAAAATTGTAAAGAAATTACTACTAATCTTGAAAAGAAATCACTTATAAACTTGGGAAGAAATCACTACTGCTTTCAAAAGAACTCACTCATGTGCTGAAAGGAAATCACTCATGAACTTGTAAAACTATTCTCAGATAAATTAAAACTAATTTTAAAATAAAACTATGAAAAAATATGTGAAGAAGAATTACTTTGCAATTTGAAAATTCGAAAGGGAAAAAGTCTAATGAATCTACATAAAATGAAAAAATGAAACCATGAAAGTAACTACATAAATTGATAAAATGGAAGCATGCAATTAAATATATAAAATGATAAAATTAAAACCATGAAATTAACTACATCAAATGATAAAATGGAAGTTTGGAAACAACTACAACAAATGACAAAATGGAAACATAAAAGTAACTATATCAAAAACATAAAATGCAGAACCTTCACTATTTGCAGAGGACATCCATAAACAACTGGGCTCAAATATCTACTCCAATAGTCAGCTACACATCGAATCTTCAAAGCATTTCTTCATTAAAATAAATGAAAAACAAAGTTTTATAATATCACAGTCACATAAAAAATCACACACACACCATTCATATTTTGTTTTCACAGTATTTATAAGAGCCTGTGCTCATAATTTTTCAAGGATTTCATGCCTACTTAAGCTAACATAACTCTAATTTTACTTCTAGAAAAATCATAATATCTCATATTCACGATTTTCTATTTGGAAAAGTTAATCGTCAATCATGAAGAACTCAGAATCTCACTCACTTGTTGAGCAACATATCGACCCGCTCCTTTGGCCACACAATCGAATAATTTATTTCATGATTTGGCTCAAATAAATAGGAGGAAATCGTTCAGGAGATTAATCTCCAGCTACCCATGTACTTATTCACTTAGTTGGAACATAAGAGTTCAAAAAACCATGGATTTGGCTACAAAAACATGGATTAGCTGCAAGATCATGTCAAATCCATAGCTAATACACATATTAACTTAATAATAATGAACATTATTAAATATGAAATACAAGACATTTAAATACCTTACCATGTCAAAAAAATGCAGTTTGATGCTTATTTAAGTTGATGATGATGGTCAAAGGAGGAAAAATAGGTAAAAGAGAGTGTCAAAATGAAGCAATCATGAGGCTCTACAATGACCTTGCTCATGGTCGATCCTAGGAGATGCAAGCCTAATAAGTTTGGCGGTAGTAGTTCCTATGCTTGTTTCTATATTATTTTTTGTTGAAAGTAAAGAAATCACGTTTATAAGGAAATTTATTAAAGAACTAATGAAATAAACTCAAGATGATCTGGACAAATAGGGATTGTATCTAATAATTATTCTTCCTTATAATAATGACACCATTGCTATCAATTCCTTCGAAGTTGTGCAATATGGTGTGTTCATATTTGTGTCAGTGCTAAAAAATGGTCTTGATACTCATACCATGGGGGACGAATCCCTAGATCATAAATTTATATTAGACGCCCACCTCAGAAATGGGATAGTTATTCTACATGTATCACTCACAATATTTGGTGCCCCTCGTCTCTGTTGGGAACACATTCTCATATGGTCCCAAGCACATTGCCTTCTCCACACTATCCTATCCAGGATGGATAGATCCCAACATTGTCAAGGGAAGGTTCAATTTTTTTCTCCACTTATTTTGTCAAAGAGTCTGTAAGGGCTTTAATCATCATTTGAAGATACATCATCAAATGTTGAAATTTTTTCTTGTGCTTTAAAGAAAGGGAAAGATGACATAATTAGACTATATGTCTTTTAAATCCATTCTATGTTCAAATAGTGGTTGTAAAATATTTATTTTGGTGCATATATAGTGGGCTTCATAGAAAACATGGGTTGGAGTTTAAGTATTATAGATTTATTTTTGTTTGTAAAATTTTATATTATGCAGAACTATAACAAAGAGTAAAATAATTCAAATTGGTGGATATTGATGTATTGAGTTACACGAGAACATATCATTTATTTAATTATGTATATGGTCTATTAAAACCTTCTGGGTTTCATGAATTTAGGAATGTCAGATATAGGTTATTTTGTGTTTTATTTTTTATGTTTTTTAGAGGTAAAATTGTATCATTGACTTATAAATACATTAAGTACCCAGAAAAGTATGCTAGATAACTAGTGGATATAGTGAGCTATGCCATTTCACAAATGGGAGCATTTTGATATGATGGCTTAGTTACTCTACATTTTTTTTTACAAATAAATCAAGCGATGTAATTTGAAAGAATGAAGTATGTCAATATTGTTAATAATTATGAGTAAATCAATGATGCTAGGAAGAAATTTTATACTAAATGGGTCTTTTGGTAAGCTCAAAGTTGTGGTAGAGAAAGAACACAATTCAAGAGATTCCTAGAGGGGTACACGTGCTAATGAAGATCATACGGGATAAATGTGACTTGTATGTTGATTATATGTGTTTCCTATAATGTTATTAGTAATGTAAGAAATAGAGGGGAGTCTTGGAGATAATGCTTCCATTAATGCAGTCTGCTAGGTTCATAGTTTTCTTGGGATTTTGTTGAGAGAGTATCTGAGCCTCCATATACCTATTTCGAATTATTTGGATCTGACACCAATTATATAAATGCGATGTAAATGAATAAAGTGTATATATATATTATTTTGTGTGAATTTATATGTACTATATCTATACATTTAATTTCTAATAGTTGAATCTAAATATGATAGCAGTGAAAATGGGAAAATGAAAATTTAATGTTGTTGATTAAGTGAAATAGTGTAATTTAAGGCAGAGGTTCTTGCTAACATTTTTCAACATCTAGCTGAAAAAAATTGTAAAATGATGTTATCAAAAAAATGTTAGCAAGAGAGTTATTGATTTTAGTTTTAATTTAGTTAAGTGGCATGCATAGCAAGTCATAAGAAGTTGTTTTCCTTCATGTAATAAAAAATTCAGACTTTGTATTGCTATAAATCTCAAAGAAGGAGAGCCATGATTATTAGTAGCATAGGTGAGTACTATCGTAAATATTGATTTATGATTGATAAAGAGAATCAAGTAACAAAAAACTCAAAGTCCATATTGCTATAAATATGAAATAAGCATACCCATAATTAATTAGTATAAAAATTGAGCACCAACATGAAGTAATGGTTTATGATTGATAAAGAGAATAAACAATATTTGATTTCACAAAAAATAATTTTTCATTAGTTAAATGATCAACAAAGCATACAACACTTGATTAACATATTTAGAATTGTTCATGAATTGTTTACAATAATTGATCATGCATTTGAGCACTTGTATTAGGTGATTGAGCAAAGAAGGAATTCAAGAATGAGAAATTAAATTAAATAAACACACATAGAATGAGGTAAACAAAAAGAAGATATAAGAAAAATCGAACTAATTGAGGTCCCTAGTATAAAAGCTGCATAATAGTTCTTTGAATTGTGACCTCAAAAAAAGTGAAATAATGATAAGTTAATTGAACCATTGTCTAGGGTGCAGATGAGCACGGGACACAATAAACATTGAAAAAAGAGAAGTAAAAAGGATCATTGTTTGTTGGGGTAGTTGAGTGCTAAAAATTCACTAACTACACTGGAACTTACTAGAATCAAGGTGAAGGATAAAGAGTAACATGTCACAGTATTGTTACTGTACACTTTCCTATGGATGAAATAGGGCTTTGAGAGTGGGGTAGGTTTTGAGGGTCATATTAGGCTCGTTAATGTCACCATACATAAGATATTAGGCATTAGGTAAATACAGGTAAATATATGAAGTAGATGTAATAGATTATTAATTGGAGTGGGTACAACTGCTCCAACCGTCCTTTCAATGTATATACATATGAAGAATCAATATCAAATTAGTCACTAAACCTTAGAAATATATCTCTTCCTTGTGTATGTATATTACTAATGTTCATTCCACAATGTAGTCCAATGTTAACTACATGTAGAAGCCTAGCCTTCCATAGGCCAATATATTTCCATAATTTTAAAATATTTAGTGTCTTTGGTTTGAGAAGCGACTACAATCATGAATCAAATATTTGAATTCTTACTCAAGTTTCTTCTTAGGGAGTATTTTCATTTTAAATTTGACACTTTTCTCCATATTGATCTCCCTTTCAATGTCCTCAAAGAACTAGTGTTGAAAGTTTAAGGTTGCTCTCTTTACATCCAATTCTACTCTTGTTGAGAATTGTGACCTCTTGTAGGGAGCGGATGGTTTAGGAGCTAAGGTTTTTCCTTTGTGGTAGTTCCTCTTATTGTATATATAACCAACAATGTAATTGAAATGTTTCATGATTAAAGATATTCTATCAACAAATCATTGCTTAGGAAGTTGAAATAGGGAAGTACAAAGGAAAATCAGCCATAAAAGAAAAAAATGAAAAAAGAACCACAATTTTAGCTTTTGAAAGAGCCCTCAATAGAAAAGGGTCCATAGTTCCAATGGATGTTAGGATTTTAATGATAGGTTGATGATTCAACTTTTTCCCAATTCTAGAATTGATTTCCCTAATAACCCATCCCACCACCATAAGGATGAGAATATGACCATCCTAATCAAGGAATGCCTTGGAATTAGGAAAGGAAAACATAGACTAATGTGACCAACAAATGTGATGGTGCCTAATATTACAAACATAACTAGAAAAAGTGAAGAGGATTTGCTACATAATAGAGAAAAAAAAGACATGATTCAAGGAGGGAAATGATCACGATTTTCTTCCCAAAAACCACCCTTGTCACATAATAATTTAGAAAAATTATTTGAAAAAAATCCCAAGTGCACAAATAACATGAAAACCAATTAATCCTATACCATAAAAGCATAAATAAAATTACTAACTAAAATATTTAGAATTAGCCTCTTCTTGTGTGGATGATACCTAAATTTCTTGATTTAGGATAATATTGCGGATGCAATATTTAATAACTATGCAACTATTCAACACCATAATATGTTATAAAATATTTGTAACCAACATTCCATGATTGAAAGCCTAACAATTAGTCTATTTAATTCATAGAACCACCATCAATAATTCCTATTCTAACCATAAAAATTTTATAAAATCCTTACTATAAATCACCATATGCTAAAATGATTTCATGGTGGAATTTGTCATGATCTCTTTCAACTATATTGAAAAGTTCATGTCTTATATGTTTATGA
Source organism: Pinus albicaulis (assembly GCA_034641835.2). Classification (NCBI taxonomy): domain Eukaryota; kingdom Viridiplantae; phylum Streptophyta; class Pinopsida; order Pinales; family Pinaceae; genus Pinus; species Pinus albicaulis. The sequence continues at coordinate 1,340,170,676 of CM076582.1, read as the reverse complement.
TACAAACCGTGAAATATTTATTTTTTGAAGTCAATATTTTCTATTAATCCAACTAGATTCATTACGTATCAACGTTGATTGGATCCTCAGTAGCATTACCACCTTCATTAGGGTAGTGGAAAGAATCATGAATATGGGATTCCATATAAGCCATGAATCTTTCAAATTTTTTGATCCATTCGTGAAGTCTCCTATGGTTGTGATGGAGTGAGTACTACTGGTCAAGATTGGTTCATTGGTTATGTTATAGATCATCAAGAATACTATTCACTTCATTCTTTTCATTGTGGAAGTCTTCAACATGTTTCTCAACCATTGCTTTCACAAGGAAAATTTGATCCTGTATGGAGTTGAAATGGGGTGGTAGATCCACTCTTTTAGGCAAACCACTAGGAGGCTACTCCAGCTCTCCTTTATCAATCAGAGGACCACCTTAACGTCGTTCTCCTTGGCCACTATGTCTCCCACCACATTGATTCCTGCCTCTTTTTCTCTACATGGATGACCATCATTTACAACTTTGTGACCCCAAAACAAATAACCCCACTACTTATACACATACTAATATATTCACATGCACGCACAATTTCTTTGGAATAGGATGGAAAACCATCACCTCACGTTGGCTTATTCAGGTAATAGAAATTCTCCTAGAGGCCCCCATTCCTCCCAAAGAGACATCACAAAAGGTTGCATAGACCTTCAGAGCAAACAAAGGATGATAATTTTCACTATCCACACCTCTCAAAATTCAATATAAAACAAAAAGGTTGACCACAATTGCGGCCTTCAGACAAATATAATGCCAAGCCTCATTGAGAATATACCTCGGTAGGTGACACCCAAGTTTCTTCCCTTAGCTATTTTTTCTCTAGAGAGCCGTTAACGATGCAAAAACCCATCTCTCCACTAGGAATATAAAAACACGAGGCCACCCATGGTAGGAACATGATAAAAGGAAGGAACATGCCCCCTAGGACCACTCACAATAAAAACGTACCATTATTTTAACTGGCTTGAATACAAATTGAACCACGCAACCGGAGCATACCATACATAACTACTATTGATGGTGTTCAAGTTGAATTATCTGAGAACACTCACCATCGACCAATCAACTACTCCCTTCACTAAAAATCCCAACTATATGTTGAAACCCCTATCTGAAATTTTATGTGGTATGAACCAGGCTCAGTGATGTAGGTTTTAACCCTATACAGAAATTATCTACAAATGAATTCTTAAAAACGGAAATAAATAATAGTGAGAGAATAAAATATAAAACATATATACACATACATTTTCCCTCGATCCAAAAACCGAGACTACTAGATTTATTTTTCATTATATTCCTTTCAATGTTACAACACATATACATACATGTTGAAGCATTCATAAACCCCAATCCATTAACCCTAGATTAGAACATAATCATAGTTCCCTTGATGGGATCTACAAAATACCATGGACAAAAAAACATCATGCCCAAAACCATGTGTGAAACCCATTCACAAAACCATAGGTAGGTCCTCCCACCTAATATAGGGTCCAAAAAAAAAATTCCTGGGTATCCCATGTAGGGGGGCTAGCACCCCCCTATTGCGCTCGAGGCAAGGAAGGGGGGGCAACCTTCCCCCCTTTTACCCTTCGCTTTGGGTGTGGGGCTAGTCATGGAAATAATATAACACACACCTAAAAACTAAGATAACCCAAAAAAAAGAGTAATTTAATCTTGGCTTCCAAATTACTATCTTGGAAATGGTTAACGGTCAAACTTCTCCATGCTCGCGTGCTGCATACACAACTGAAGACTCACGTTGACCAGTGAACGTGCTATAATCTCCTGACACACCACCTGTAGATCCAAAGAAGACAATTCCTTATCTAAACCAATCTTTCATCTTCTGATTCCTGAAATGCTTGTAAATGCCAATCTTTATCCTATTCGTATTTACATTAAAAAATTATATTTCAAAACACACACACACACACATATAACTTTATAAAAGGTAATAACTTAATTTAATACTATCTTCAAAATAAAAATAGCCACAAATTTTAATGGTTATACATTAGTAGCTATTTGAAATGCATATTTTGATTTATTAATGGATTAAGAATCATTAAAAACCCTTAATTCATTGAGTTCATACATATTTGATACCTCAAATATGTCATTTAAAAAAAAATTAAATAAATTTTGAATAAATCATATTAGAAAATATACACATCGAAACAAAACAAAAAATGTAAAATGTTTATATTACACTAAAAATAATTATAATTATTTTTTCTTGGCTAGGAGTTAATTACTCTCCATTGTAATGAAACACAACTATCGGATGCTCTACAACATCAAGGAAAGGAAGAGCTAAAGCCTCTTTTCTCTTAAATCATTGGTAAATTAATCCAAATAGTGTACTATTTTCTTGCATAAAGGTAATGGATCAAACTACCATCAATGATAAAAGCAAATAATGAGAACTAATTTGAAAATTTACATTCACAAATATCAATTATTAATATGACTTCATTATTGATTAGACAATTATAGTTCTCAAACTTTATAAAATACAAAATTATTTATAAAATCTCACAAAGAAAATAGGATAATTTAAGATTATTATCCAAATAATGATTTAACTCAATCAATCATTGTTGTTCAAATGATAATGCATCTCCTTCAATGGCCCACATTACTTATGAATGGATGGATACTTCCTACTTTATTGTGGACAACAAGCATATCACTATTTAACCAACTCTCTCCATCTTTGCTTTAGAGTTCTCCATTACTTTATTCGGGAAATGAACATCGACTAACATAAGCATTTACATGCTTTAGATCACTCTTTATCCTCTCATCAAATCAATTTAATTATTACTAGGGCATTTAACATCCTCATTACACCCATAATCTTAGCATTTGATCTCCAATCAACTTAATGATAATTCGATGTTTTCTATTAATATTCCAACTTGCACTTATTATTTCAATCCCCTTCTTCGCCAATTACCTTTCCCTAAGAATTTTCACCGTGGTGGCCTCCGAATTGAAGCTGATGCTCTTCATCATCCTCTCAGTGCAACCTTCTACAACACTCTCAATAGAAAGAGCTTGAAATGAATGGAGTGTCAATGACCCTCCACATGAAAATGAGGAAGAAGAGTGAGTCTACAAAGAAGATCAATGTGGAGGAGCTTTTGTACCATCCCACTAACTTCATCGAGTATTACATTAAATTATTGGTGGGTACTCCTACACAGGATGTGTTGCTCCTTGTGGATGTTGGTAGTGATGTGGTGTGGATAGCCTGCACCAAAAATTATACATGAAAAGAGTGCAATGGATACAAGGCTATCTTTTTCCAAGTAAGTCATCCTCTCGTTTGCCTTATCTGCGCTATCACCCTTACAAGGGTAGTGGAAAGCATCATGAACACGGGATTCCATATGAATCATGAATAACTCAAAGTTTCATATATATAAATATAATTTTATAAAAGGTAATAACTTAATTTAATATTATTTTCAAAACAAAATAACTACAAATTATACATTATTTTTATTTTATGCAAAGTGAGATCATTATTTTTAGCTAATTGAAATGCGGATTTGAATTTATAAATAGATTAAAAATCATTGAAAACCCTAGAGCTATTGAGTTTATAAATATTTGATAATTCAAATATGTCATTTTAAATAAAATAATAAAATTTCAAATCAATTTTATCAGAAAATATACCCATCCAAACAAAAAAAAATAAAAAATAAAAAGTTATACTACCAAAAAGAAATTATACAATTGGTTTTACATGGCTAAAATTTAATTATTCTCCGTTGTAATGAAATACAAGTATCCAGTACTAATTTAGAAAAAGGGAAAGCCTAATATTTTCTTTTCTTAAATCAATAATAAATTCTTCATGTACTATAAGAACTTTACTAATTTGACAATTTCAGAAATATCAACTAATAATATGACTTCAGTATTGATTTGACAATTAGAGTTCTCGACCTTTATAAAAGCAAAATTATTTATAAAATATAATTAAGAAAAGTAGGATAACTTAACATTATTATCCAAAGAACGGGTTAAATCAATCAATGAATCATAGTTTTTCAAATGATAATGGTTGCCCTTCAATGGCCCACATTGCTTATGAATGGATGGCTATTTACTACTTTACTGTGGGCAACAAGCATATCACTATTTAAAGAGTTCTCTCCAGCTTTGCATTGCATTTCCCCTTTACATTATTGGGGGCAACTACACGCTTTAGATCACTCTTTATCCTCCCATCAAATCAAGTTAATTATTACGAGGGCATTGAACATCGGCATTACATCGGCATTTCAATTTAGAGAAATTTGACAGTAAAGGCAATGGTGGAACTATAATAGATTCCGGCAATTCGTACACTCACTTTCCTGATTCAATTTATAATCAGATTGCGGGTGAGTTTGCTTCTCAAATTGGATATAGAAGAGTTAGTGGACTTGAAGAGCTGTGTTACAATGTGTCTGGTGTAAAGAATATTAAGTGGCCTAAATTTGCATTTCATTTCAAGGGTGGGACTGACATGGTACTACCAGATGATAATAGTTTCGCTTCTACCCGCTCTGATACATTCTGCCTGGCAATGCAGAATAGTGGCACTGCTGTCCATGGACCTGCTGTTAGCCTAGGTAACTATCAGCAAAATCATTTCTATATACTGTATGACCGAAAGAAGAATCGTTTGGGCTTCGCTCCGTTGTCCTGCACATCATTGGGCTAAGTCATTGATGAAGCGTTCTATCGATATATGGTGTACGAACCTACTTTAGAGCCATATAATCTTTAAGCTATGCTGTACTGTTTTCGATAAGTATCTTGTATGCACTTTACAAACTAAATAATTGGATTTTTTTTCTAGGTTTTATAAGGCTAATTTTGTGTTATGGAGTCCCTTAGCTCATTCTAGAAGGTAATGTGAAGGCTGTCAGTGTTTCATTTAGAGTTTTATTTTTAGGTTTAGTAGTGATTTTTCATTTTTCTATTTATCAAAAAATAAGCAGGTTATAACATATTAAAACGATCTTATGGCAATCTTAACTAGTTAATTTAGAGTTTAGAGTTAGTATTCGTTTTCTTTAAATAAAAATAAAAAATTCTTTAAATATAAAAGTAATATGGGCATAATAATAATAATAATAATAAAATATGCTATGCATGTTTAATCTTCCATAATATTAATATAATTTCATGTAAAGTAATTAGAATTAAAAAAATGTCACTAAAATGTTTAAACCTTATACTTTTCAAAAATATTTTAACATGTTATTTAAATAAATTATAAATGATTTCATGTAAAGTAATTAGAAGTAAAAAAATATGTGAGTAAGATGTTTAAACTTTATATTTTTTAAAAATATTTTAACACATTATTTAAATAAATTATAAGTGTATATTAACTAGATTTCCTAAATATAAACTTTGTATATATATATATATATATATATATATATATATAATGTTGTATATGATAAAATATCCAATGTACTTTATGAAAAAAATATTTTAATATGAATTAATATTGATGTATACTTAAAAATATATATCTTTCAAGAATATAATTTAAATAATGAAAAATTGTACTTTTTTTTCAATCTAAAATAAATTTGTACTTGGAGAATTTTGATTCCTCTCAACTCATGTTAGATAAGAATATAATTTAAAGAATGAAAAATTGCACATCTTTTTTTCACTCTAAAATAAATTTGTATGTGAAGAAATTTGGTTCCTCTCAACTCATGTTAGATTTCTTTTTAAAATAGGTCTATGCCAATATATAAACACACATTACTTATTTCAGTTTTACTTTGGGATTGAGTTTTTTTTTTTTTTTTGGGTAAGTTTAGTAATTTCTCCCTATTTTCCATTAGATGAAAAAGAAAAACAAGGTATAATTATAATATATGCTGGCTAGTCTCAACCTGCTAAGAAAACGAGGTCTGTTAACCACATCAAAGAAATAAAAAACAACTAAAATTAATTAAAAACTACATAAAAAAAAATAAAAACCAACTAAAATTAATAAAGTTTAAACCTCGTACTGTTTAATTTAAATTTTTTTTTTTTCCAAATACATTTATGTAATTAAATAACCATCTTAAATAATCACAAATTACAATTTCATTCACAATAATATTATCTCACTAGAGTAAGGAAAACCTAAACAATTATGCTTTAATATCGCGTGAAAGAATTATTTATCTACTAAACAGTTTTTATCCTTCCAGCATAGCACCCACCCTTATATAGGTAAGTACATAACGGTAAAGCATCACAAAATTATGTTAAATATTTGAAATGTTTTTACTAGTATCACAAAATTATGTTAAATATTTGAAATGTGTTTACACCCTTATATAGAGTGTAACTACATAGAGATGTACTTGATTAGTATCTTAAATGTTTGTAATCTTTTTATAGAATTATATTAATGTTTCTATATATATATATAGTTATAATATTCCAAACGGTCTTACGATTGAGTTTTTTTTATAAATATTTATTTAGTCGTTAAGTTGTTTTTAAATCCAATATTTTTTTTCAATAATGGAAAAGCATCTCATAATTAAGTTGTCAAATTATCAGTGAAGACAATTATTTCGGGTTCCCAAGTGTATTGTGACTTAGAATTATTGTTCAAGAAAAACCACAACACTTGGAATGGTTCACTTGTGGACTATAAGGGGTTAGGTTTTAGTCCTACTAATGCCTTTGGGTCTTAGGATGTTAACTATTTTCCTTGCTTCCAAGCAAGACCAGCGCTTATCCAAGCATAAGCAGTTTTAGGGCATACTCTATTCCAAACATATAGGGGTGAATGCATGAAGATGGTTTATGTTGCGATTCAACAAGAAATTTCAGCACCCACACCTAGTGTGGGACAAGGACGTCCAAGCAACACCTACACTACAATGGGACCACAGATCTTAGCAGCACCTACACTGTTGTGGGCTAAATTTGGTGCATGTCTATTTTAGTTATCCCTTAATTAAGATGGACAAGAAAATGTAATCTAATCTCAAAATAAATTTTAATAGTTAATTGAGTGTGATAAACTCAGGTAGGTCATGAATTTCGAGTTAGAGGTAGTTGGTGAGGCATGCAAAGTAATTCTAGTTGTAACAGAGTTTGAACTACATTGGTGCATTATTTAATGTAGGTTGCAATAAATTTAACTCAGTTAAGTGAGAGATCAAGGGAATTAAATATTAATTAATTCACAATTAGTGATCTCACATGCAACTGAGGATTTACTATTATTAGCTGCATGCATGTCAGATCTAGTGGAGACCTAGTTGAGATCTAGGTGAAAAGGAGGTTGACTATCAATTGTAGTATTATTGGGTTGCACCCATGCAACCAATAAGGATGAGAATATGACCATCCTAATCAAGGAATTCCTTGGAATTAGGAAAGGAAAACTTACAGTGATGCAACCAACAAATGTGATGGTGCCTAATATTACAAACATAACTAGAAAAAGTGAAGGGGATTCACTACATAATAGAGGGAAAAAAAACATAATTCAAGGAGGGAAATGATCACGATTTTCTTGTCAAAAACCACCCTTATCACCTAATAATTTAGAAAAATTATCTGAAAAAATCCCAACTGCAAAACTAACATGAAACCCAATTAATCCCATACCATAAAATCATAAATAAAATTACTAACTAAATATTTAGAATTAACCTCTTCTTGTGTGGATGATAGCTAAATTTCTTCATTTAAGATAATATTGCGGATAAAATATCTACTAACTATGCAACTATTTAACACCATAGTATGTTATAAAATATTTGTAATCAACGTTCCATGATTGAAAGCCCAAACATTAGTCTATTTCATTCATAGAACCACCATCAATAATTCCTATTCTAACCGTAAAATTTTTATAAACTCCTTACTACAAATAACCCTACGCTAAAAGGATTTCACGGTGGCATTTGTCACGATCTCTTTCCACTATATTGAAAAGTTCCTCTCTTATATGTTTATGATCGAAACCGTGAAATATTTATTTTTTGAAGTTGATATTTTCTATTAATCCAACTAGATTCATTACATATCAACGTTGATTGGATCCTGAACAGTGTTACCACCTTTATCAAGGTAGTGGAAAGAATCATGAATATGGGATTCCATATAAGCCATGCATCTTTCAAAGTTTTCGATCCATTAGTGAAGTATATTAAGGTTTTGATGGAGTGATTACTACTGGTAAAGGTTGGTTCATTGGTTGTGTTAAATATCATTGAGAAAACTTGTAACTTCATTCTTTCCATTGTGAAAGTCTTCAACTTGTTTCTCAACCATTGCTTGGACAAGGAAAATTTGATCCTCTATGGAGTTGAAATGGGATGGTAGATCCACTTTCTTAGCCAAACCACTAGGAGGTTGCTCTAGTTCTCCTTTACCAATTAGAGGACCCCCTTGAAATCTTTCTCCTTGGCCAATATTTCTCCCACCACATTGATTCCTACCTCTTTTTCGCTACATGGATGACCATCATTTACAATTTTGTTACCCCAAAACAAATAACCCCACTACTTATATACATACTAATCACTTCACATGCATGGACAATTTCTTTGGAATATAATGGAAAACCATCACCTCACGCTGGCTTGTTCAGGTAATATAAATTCTCTTAGAGGCCCCCATTCCTCCCAAAGAGACATCACAAAAGGCTACATAGGCTTTCAGAGACAACCAAGGATGAAAATTTTCACTATCCACACCTCTCAAAATGAAATATAAAACAAAAAGGTTGACCACAATTATGGCCTTCAGACAAATATAATGCCAAGCCTCATTGAGAATATACCTCGCCAAGTGACACCCAAGTTTCTTCCCTTAGCTATTTTTTCTCTATAAAATTGTCATTAAGGATGCAAAAACCCATATCTCCACTAGGAATATAGAAACATGAGGCTACCCGGGGTAGGAACATGATAAAAGGAAGGAACATGCCCCCTAGGACCACTCACAATAAAAACATAACATTATTTTAAATTGGCTGGAATACAAATTGAACCACACAACCAGAGCATACCATACATAACTACTACAGAGGGTGTTCAAGTTGAATTATCTGAGAAACTCACCATCGAGCAACCTACTACCCCCTCCACTAGAAATCCCAACTATATGTTGAAACCCCTATCTGAAATTTTATGTGGTATGAACCAGGCTCAGTGATGTAGGTTTTAACCCTATACAGAAATGATTTGGAAACACATTCTTAAAAAAGAAAATAAATAATAGTGAGAGCATAAAATATAAAATATATATACATAGACATTTTCCCCTAGATCCAAAAACCGGTACTACTAGATTTCATTTTCACAACACATATATATACATGTTGAAGCATTCATAAACCCTAATCCATTAACCCTTGATTAGAACATAATCGTAGTTCCCTTGATCGGATCTACAAAAAACCATGGACAGAAAACCATCATGCCCAAAACCATGTGTGAAACGCATTCACAAAACCATAGTTAGGTCCTCCCACCTAATATATGGTCCAAAAAAAAAAAAATCTTGGGTATCCCATGCACGAGGGCTACCACCCCCCTATTGTGCCAAATGCAACGAAGGGGGGGGAACCTTCCCCCCTCTTACCCCTCGCCTCGCGCGTGGGGCTAGTCATGGAAATAATATAACACACACCTAACAATTGAGATAACCCAAACACTAGAGTAATTTAAATTTGGCTTCCAAATTACTATTTGGGAAATGGTTAATGATCAAAATTCTCCATGCTCCTATGCTTCATACACAAGTGAAGACTCGCATTAACCAGTGAACATGCTATAATCTCCTGATATGCCACCTGTAGATCCAAAGAAGACAATTCCTTATCTAAACCCATATTTCATCTTCTGATTCCCGAAAATTCTTGTAAATTCCAATGCCATAGGTATTATAACCCTAACGCCTTCGAGAATGTTCTTCTGCAACTATGCTTACCTGACACACCTCAACATCATAAGTGTAGAGTGAGAAGTCTACTATTTCCCTTATCGTGAGTATTATCCACGCACGTCATCCCCAATCAGGAGGAAATATTTATTTTATAAGTTAAACACAAAATTAATACTTTATCCTATTGGTATTTACATTAAAAAATTATATTTCAAAACACAGACACACACACATAACTTTATAAAAGGTAATAACTTAATTTAATATTATCTTCAAAATAAAAATAGCAACAAATTTTAATTGTTGTACATTAGTAGCTGTTTGAAATGCATATTTTGATTTATTAATGGATTAAGAATCATTAAAAATCCTTGAGTCATTGAGTTCATACATATTTGATACTTCAAATATATCATTTCAAAAAAAATTAAACAGATTTTGAATAAATCATATTAGAGAATATTCACATCGAAAAAAAAATTAAAATGTTTATATTACACTAAAAATAATTATAATTGTTTTTTCTTGACTAGGAGTTAATTATTCTCCATTGTAATGAAACATAACTATTAGATACTCGAAAACATCTAGGAAAGAAAGAGCTAAAGCCTCTTTTCTCTTAAATCATTGGTAAATCAATCCAAATGGTGTACTATTTTCCATAAAGGTAATGGATCAAACTACCAATCAATGATAAAACAAATAATGAAAACTAATTTGAAAATTTACATTCACGAATATCAACTATTAATATGACTTCATTATTGATTTGACGATTATAGTTCTCACACTTTTTAAAATACAAAACTATTAATAAAATCTCACAAAGAAAATGGGATAATTTAATATTATTATCCAAATTATGATTTAAATCAATCAATCATTGTTGTTCAAATGATAATGTGTGTCCTTCAATGACCCGCATTACTTATGAATGGATGGCTACTTCCTGCTTTATTGTCGACAACGAGCATATCACTATTTAACCAACTCTCTCCATCTTTGCTTTAGAGTTCTCCATTACTTTAGTCGGGAAATGAAAATCGACTAACATAAGCATTTACATTCTTTAGATCACTCTTTATCCTCTCATCAAGTCAATTTAATTATTACGAGGGCATTTAACATCCGCATTACACCCATAATCTTAGCATTTGATGTCCAATAAACTTAATGATAAATCAAGGTTTTCTATTAGTATTCAATACTTGCACTTCTTATTTCAATCCCCTTCTCCGCCAATTACCTTTGGCTAAGAATTTTCACCGTGGTGGCCTCCGAATTGATGTTGATGTTCTTCATTATCCTCTCACTGCAACCTTCTACAACATTGTCTCAATAGAAAGAGCTTGAAATGAATGGAGTGTCAATGACCCTCCACATGAAAATGAGGAAGAAGAGTGAGTCTACCAAGAATATCATTGTGGAGGAGTTTTTGTACCATCCCAGTGACTTCATCGAGTATTAGATTAAATTATTGGTGGGTACTCCTACACAGGATGTGTTGCTCCCCATGGATGTTGGCAATGATGTGGTGTGGATAGCCTGCATCAGAAATTATACATAAAACGAGTGCAATGGATACAAGGCGATCTTTTTCTAAGTAAGTCATCCTCTCGTGTGCCTTATCTGTGCTATCACCGTTACCAGGGTAGTGGAAAGCATCATGAACATGGGATTCCATATGAGCCATGAAAAATTCAAAGTTGTCGATTGATTCTTGAAGTCTCTTTTGGCTACGATGGAGTGAGTCCTACTTGTCAAGGTTGTGCCATTGGTTGTGCTAAAGATCATCGAGAAAACTAATAACTTCATTCTTGTCATTATGGAAGTATCAAGCTTGTTGCTCAACCATTACTTCCAGAAGGAAAAATTGAGCTTCTAGGGAGGTAGTGGGCGACAGATCCACTCTCCTAGGAAAACCACTAAGAGGTTGCTCCAAATCTCCTTGATCAAGCCGAGGACCCCCTTGATATATTTTTCCCTGGTGGCTCTGCCCCCCACCACACTAATGACTGCCTCTTTGACACTAGATGGATGACTCTCTTTTATAGCTTCGTGGACCCGAAACAAGTAACCCTACTACTTCTATACAAACTAATCTCTTCACATTCATGCACACTATCTTTAACAAGGAAGGGAAAACCATAACCTCACCCTGGATTTGTCGGGAAATAGAAAGTCTCCTAGAATCCTCCATTCCTACGAAAGAGACATCACAAAAGGCTATAGACACCTTCATAGAAAAAAAAGGATAAGAATTTGTACTATCCACACCTATGGAAATGCAACACTAAACACACATTTTGACCACAATTGAGGTCTTCTCATAAATAGAATGCCAAGCCTTATTAAGAAGAAACCTTGCGAGGTGACCCCCAACCTTCCTGCCCTAGCTACGTTTTCTCTAGGGAGTCATTAATGGCACCAACACCCAAATTTTCGTCAGGAAGATAGAAACATGAGGCCACCTAGGCTAGGAAAATGATAAAATGAGGGAGCATGCCCCCGAGGACCACTCACAATAAAAGCATAACACTATTTTAAATTGGGTTGACTGACAATGGTACCACGCAACTAGAGAATACCATACATAAACCACTATTAAGGGTGTTAGAAGTTGAATCACTTAACAAAACTTGCGAGCTACCAATCTCCTACCCCCTCCTCTAAAAATCCCAACTATTTGTTGACAACCCCTCTGTAATTTTTTGTGTCATGAATCAAAATCACTAAGATAACCCAAACAAGAGATTAATTCAATCATGGGATCCAGAGCAGGAAATGCGTTATGTGAACCCAACGTTCATCTCCCAATTCTTGAAAGTGGTTGCAAATACCAATGCCAGACGTATTATCGAGAATGTTTTTACGCATGATTCGAGGTTATGCTTTCCCAACACACCTTGACATCATAATTTCTGAGTGAGAAAGCTATTATTGCCTTATCATGAGTATTACCACATTGTGAGAGGGAATATTAATTTTACAAATTAAATAAAAAAGAAATTTTATTTTGATATTTACATTTAAAAAAATTATATTTTATAATTGAGAAATATATCTCTATATATGGCATTCATATATATAAATATAACTTTATAAAAAATAATAACTTAATTTAATATTATCTTCAAAATCAAATAACCACAAATTATACATTATTTTTATTTTATGCAGTAATCTAGTAAGAAAAATTTAAGTGAGATCATTATTTTTAGCTAATTGAAATGCAATTTTGAATTTATAAATAGATTAAAAATCATTAAAAGCCCTCGAGCCATTAAGTTTATAAATATTTGATAATTCAAATATGTCATTTTAAATAAAATGATGAAATTTTATTAAAAAATATACCCATCCAAAATATATATATATATATATATAAAATATTTATACTACACCAAAAATAATTAGAATTGTTTTTACTTGGCTAAAACTTACCATGGTAATGAAGTACGGTTATCGATACTAATTTAGAAAAAGGGAAAGCCAAGTATTTTCTTTTCTTAAATCAATAATAAATTCTTCATGTACTATTTTTTTTTTAATAAAATGATGAATCAACCTACAATTAAAAAAAATAGAAACAAATACTTTACTAATTTGACAATTTCACAAATATCAACTAATAATATGACTTCAGTATTGATTTGACAATTAGTTTTCTCGACCTTCATAAAAAAACAAAATTATTTATAAAATGTAACTAAGAAAAGTAGGATAACTTAACATTATTATCCAAATAACGGGTTCAACCAATCAATCAATCATAGTTTTTCAAATGATAATGGTTGCCCTTCAATGGCCCACATTGCTTCTGAATGGACGGCTATTTACTACTTTACTGTGGGCAACAAGCATATCGCTACTTAAAGAGTTCTCTCCAGCTTTGCATTGCACTTTTCCTTTACATTATTGGGGCCCACATATCACTATTTAAAGAGTTCTCTCCAGCTTTGCATTGCACTTTTCCTTTACATTATTGGGGGCAACAACACGCTTTAGATCACTCTTTATCCTCCCATCAAGTCAAGTTAATTATTACGAGGGCATTGAGTATCGGCATTACACCCCTGATCTTAGCATTTGATCTCTGATCAAGTTAATGATAATTCGAGGATTTCTATTAATAATAAATACTCGCATTGCCCACTTCAATCCCATTCTTCCCCGATTACCTTTCCCTAAGAAATTCCCACCATGGTGGCCTCCGAGTTGAAGCTGATGTTCTTCATTATCCTCTCACTGCAACTCTCTGAAACATTGTCTCAACAGAAAGAGCTTGAAATGAAGGGTGTGTCAATGACCCTCCACAGGAAGATAAGGATGAAGAGGGAGTCTACAGAGAAGATCAGCGTGGAGGAGCCTCTATACTATCCCATCTTCTCCATCGAATATTACATCAAATTATCGGTGGGTACTCCTCCACAGGATCTACTGCTCGTCATGGACACGGGGCAGTGATGTGGTCTGGGCACCCTGCACAAGAAATTATGTCTGTAGCAAATGCAGTGGATACATCACGGTTTTTTACCGCAGAAAGTCATCTTCTGATGTGGCTGTAAAGTGCGCAGATCCCAAGTGCAGAGACCTCTGCGAGAATGCAGGCTGCGTCGAAAGCTTCCAGAAGTGCTCGCGGATTTGTCCACATTTTAACCTTTCCTATGGCTCGGGAAATGCGTTCGGCAGTCTACTAAGGGACACCTTGACTTTGCCACTGGAAGGCGGAGGAAGACGAGAAATAAAGAACTTCGCAATTGGATGTTCAGCGCTTTCGTTCGGGGCTGCTGGTATTGCAGGATTTGGCAGAGTAGGACTGTCTATGCCTTCCCAGCTTGCTCCTCTTCTGGGTGATAAATTTGCGTATTGCCTTGACCATGTAAACGACAGCAGCAAGATAGTGTTGGGTAACAAGGCGGTTCCCAGGGATATCCCTTTGACCTACATTCACCTTCTCACCAACCCAGTATCTCACCCTACTTTCTATTATCTTGGCCTCGAAGCGGTGAGTATTGGTGGAAAGCGCTTGACGCTGCCCTTCAATGTAGAGAAATTTGACAGCGAAGGCAATGGTGGAACTATAATAGATTCCGGCACTTCGTACACTAACTTTCCTGATTCAATTTATAATCAGATTGCGGGTGAGTTTGCTTCTCAAATTGGACATAGAAGAGTTCGTGGATTTGAAACGCTGTGTTTCAATGTGTCCGGTGTAAAGAATATTAAGTGGCCTAAATTTGCATTTCATTTCAAGGGTGGGACTGACATGGTACTACCAGATGAGAATAGTTTCCTTTCTGCCAGTTCTGATACATTCTGCTTGGCAATGGACAATAGTGGCATTGCTGTCGATGGACCTGCCACTACTACACCAAGGGCATTTTAAGACATTTGTTTAAGACAAAAGAAATCTTTTGTCTTAAAAAGTCACTTTTTATTTTAGTTATTTTATATTAAAATTTAATATCAATTGAATTGTCTTAAATATAAAATTTAAGACAAAAATAGTGTGAGACAAAAATAATTTGAGACAAAATTTTCTATTTAAGACAAAAACAATTTGAGACAAAACTATTTAAGACAAAAACAATTTGAGACAAAAAATTTAAGACAAAAGTATTTTAAGACAAAATTTTATATTTAAGACAAAACGAATTTGAGACAAAAATATTTTAAGACAAAACTTTATATTTAAGACAAAAGTAGTTTGAGACAAATATATTTTAAGACAAAAGCAATTTGAGACAAAAATATTTTAAGACAAAATTTTAGATTTAAGACAAAAGCACTTTGAGACAAAAATATTTAAGACAGAACTTTATATTTAAGACAATGGCAATTAAGACGAAACCCATTTAAGATAGTTAGCAATTAAGACAAAATCATTAGCATTGGGAAGTTTGCATTGAAATATCCATGAGTGGATAGTGGATAGAATTACATTTTTTATTTTTGAAAATCGATATTCAAACCACATGAAATTTAATCATGTCATATTTATTTCTTTTATATTATATTTTTCTTTTTTCATTAAACCACATTCTAAAAATTTAATAAATAAATAGATAAAAAAATATTATTTTTTGGTTGGCAACTCAAGGGGATTTGAACTTTGAATCTCGTGTTTTAACCATAACTGCTCCAACACTAATATTCTTGGGCATATTATGTTTTTTCCTGCTAAGCGCTCCAAATACAACCTCTAAGAACTAGTAGGGTCCAAGGAAAATAGCTACAAGTTCCCCAAATCCGATCTACATTTCATGGACAATCACATTTCCCCCAAATGTCCTCCACATATTTGCCTTGGTGTATTGGAGTTTGAAAAATACATAGGATGCCACAAGTAATCCTAATCATAAGACTCAACTTTCCTAATGACTAGGAGGCCTTAATATAAAAAAAATATCTTAACTTATGCCTAAAATTACTAAAATTTCCTATCCCAAATATGAAATTAGAAATTTTACAAAATTATAGGGCAACAAGGAAAACAACTTCCTCTTTCAAAAATCTCTAAGACCTTATGGAGGAAAAATACAAATTTTGAAATAAATTGTCGAAATTATGCTCTTGCATCAATAGCTACCAATGTATCCTTGTAGGCCACCCCCTTTAACAATAGTAACACCAATGTCCTTTACCAGCTAGAAGGAACTCCTTACATAATTCTCTCTTAGATCCCCTTCACCCATTGCAATGATTGTCTTTGATGCCTACCTAGTTGCAAGCACATTAAGAAGCAATGTTAGCATATTGCTGGTTGAGGATTTCGATAAGTATGTGATTTTGTTGACATCTTGTGACTGCCCCGTATGTGAATATATAAAATCTTGGATGCATATCGCCCTAACACTATAACATGACTTAGTATTGTCTATCATACCGTGTCACACCCTCCTTGAGACACCTAGAACTCGCTAACACTCCCTGTCACACACTCTTATTCATTCATTTATGAATTTTGACCTAGTGCGCCTCTGTTATGTTTTCTTGGCACTCCCTAACACTCCTTAGCACACATTGGCACACCTAGGCACTTGGAACAACTTTGTATGCTTCCCTAGCACTCTAACATGCCTTGGCACTTCCTAGAATACCGTGTCACTCCCTTCTTAACACACCTGGAACTGGCTTATACTTCATTTCCATGCATTTTAAACTAGTGCTCCTTTGCGTTTTGCTGACACTTGGCCCTCACACTCCCTAGCATGTGTTCATGCCACACCCTGGCACCTGCCACATCTTGGCATGCCTATCATGCCTTGGAACTGCCTAACATGTCTTAGTACTTCTAGGAATTCCCTGACACACCTTGGTATTCCTTAGCTTTCATGTCATCATAGATAACCTTGCTTTTTTTGTGACTTGGGAACCCAACCAAGTCATTGGAAAATCGATGTTGCGCCCAGCCCAAAGTTTCCCTTTTTCTGAAACTACTTTGTCCAACCCTTTATGTAACCATAGGATTACCTCCTACAAGTCTTATTCTGACCTTATCCTAACACACTTTATCCTTGAGACACTTGGAATTCGTTAACACTACTTGGCACACGCTCTTATTCACTCATTTCCATGAATTTTGACCTAGTTCTCCCTTGCAATGTCTTAGCACTCCCTAACAGTCCTCAACATCCATTGACACTTTCTGGCATGTGTTAGCATGCCTTTTCATTCCTTGGCATGCATTGACACTCCTCAGTTATCATGCCCTCACAATTACCCTTACTTTTTTGGAACTTGGGAACCCAACCAAGTCTTGCCTTGAATATAACAACTTGACCAAGTTACGGTTACTACAACTAGATTGTGCCTTGTTCACCTAAGAAATAACTATAACCCCTAACCCATTTAACCCCCTAGACCCTTAACCCCTAACCCATTTAACCCCCTAGACCCTTAACCTCTAACCCCTTAAACCCTAATTCTCGACCCCTAACCCATTTAACCCCCTAAAACCCTAACACCAAAGCCATAATCACTTAACTCCTATAGTCATAACTCACAACCCATTAACCCCTCGATCCCTTAAACGATAAACCACTAACCCCTTAATCCCTAATCCTTAACTTAGAATCCCTGAAGCCCCTAATCCCTAACCCCTTATCCTCTTAAACCTCACCCTTAACCCTTTAGCCCTAACCCCTAAACCCATTAACCCCTAACCCTCCCCTTAACCTGTTGACACCTATATCCTATAACCATTAAGCTCTTAACCCCTAAATCCCCTAACCCCTAAGCTCTTGGTGCTTAACCCTTAACCCCTAAAGCCCTTAACCGCCAAGTCATTAGCCTCTAACCCTTACATCCACTAGACCTCAACCCCTTAACCCGTAAACAACATATACCCTAACCCTTTACCCTTTACCATTAACCCTTGATACCTAAACCCCTAAACCCCTTAACTCCTAAAACCCTTAAGCAAATTGACCAATATGTTTTAAAGTTTTATCTTATCCACCTTAGCCACATAAATGCATGTTTCACACTAACAGAACGTGCTCACCTCCTTGTGCCATCTCTTTTTTTTCTCTTCCAAATTTCTAGACATATTCTCCCCACCTATTCTTCCCTCCAAGCTCTTTCCAATTATTAAATCCCCCTATTTGAACAAATGTTTGGTATTCTCTTGACACCTTTGAAACCTTTTGAACTCTTTTACTTGTGCCTCTATGTTTCCATCCTCACTAATACTCATTTTCATTACCAAAGTATTGTGATGAACCCCCTTCGTTCTATTCATCCACCACTTCTTAATTATTGCATTTTGATTAAAATCATATTTTCCCCTCTTCAATAATGCTAACAAAACTCCTTCCAAACAATAAAAAACAGAAGCAATAACATACCAAGCCAATGTAGAGATTCACCACTTGACCTTCCATATAAGTTAACAATGAAAATCGTATTCTTTTAATGGGAAAAAGCTACAAGAAATTGCTATCCCTTGAATATGTTAAAAGAATGCTTCGCAACCTATGGTACTATTTCAATAGTGTGGACTCCTAATTGGCTCGTGTTGAAGGTTTTATGGTTGGTGACTCTACCTCCAGGGACCTTATTGATCCTCCAGTTGATCATATACAAACTGGTTGGTAACTCTGCCTCCAGGGACCTTATTGATCCTCCAGTTGATCATGTACAAACTCTTATTATTATTTCCTTAAGTGTGGAAATTATGTTTTATTGTCACCTGTATGAGATTGTATGAATATTTATGGTCTTGTCGATGGTGGAGAGAGTATCTAGAGTGGATCTTCGTTTGGTCTCATTGTACATGCACTGGAAGTGGAGGATTCCCATTGTTGTTGTCAAAATTATGCTTACTTGGTATTTTGTTGGTGGTTTATCTTTATGTTTTCATGATCCTTGGGATTTGGTCCTAGCATCAAAGTATACTCTGTTTCCTCTCATTTTATGGGCACCTGCAACTTGAATTTTGGCAATTGAAGATTGTTTTAACATATGCTTTCAACTTGGCTTGTTTTGGGATGGATGAGTATGTTCGCATCTGAGAAAGTGGTTACTCTTTTCATGCTATATGGAAGATGTGGTTTTGTGTAGAGGACCCTCAGGAATACTATGATTTACTAATGTTTCCCTCTGTCAAAGGACGCTCTTTTTTAGGTTTAGAGCTCTATTTTCTTCTCGTTTTCAAGGCAAATATCACTGAAGCACATTCGTTTTCAGTTTATGTGCACTATTTGTCTAGAATTGTCTCATTTTATGAGGGGCCTAAACTCTTGATGCAAATCTTTAGTTGTTGTTGAAATGAGACTCCGTTATTATTGTAATAGTGTTTTTGTGGTTCTGCAATCTTGTGATCATTGGAGAAGCTAGTGCTTTTAGAAGTATATAAATTTGATGTTTAATATATCAATGTAAATCTCCTATTATAAATCTCTTATTTTGATATGAATATGAAGTATTTTAATTTACAAAAAAATATGGAGCAGAGAACAATAACTTCATCCTAGCTAGGGATAAAACTTCCAACTAATCATACTATTTAGCATGTTTATAAATTTTAAAACAATAAGCAATTTATTTTGGAAGAAAATAGTTGAAATGTTAGTTGTCTTTGTTTGTGCACCAACCAAGCCATGCAATAATACATTTGTCATTTTTGATATGAAGTGCTTAGATAACTTAGGGAAAAATATAATTAAAGTTAAGACCATCTTATAATGTTTATTGAAATAAACTAAGAGAACTTTCATTTTTGAAAAATACCATATCAACATATATTATAATTTATTTTGTAATATTGAATACAAAATTTACTATTGATATTAATTTTAAAATATAAAATTAAAAAATAAAATAAATAAATAATTATTTTAATATTTTTATTTTTATAATAAAATTAAAATAATTTATAGTTTGAATAACTTAATAAATTATAAAAACTAAAATCAACGACAGTAAAAATATTTAGAATAATTTGATATCCCTTTTATTATTGTAAAAATGGAAAATTAATTAATTTGACAATTAATGTTTTAATATTTATCAAAATCTTACTCATATACTTTCAACAATCATTTGGGTACCCTTTTTTAGCTTTTTATCAAATTCTATTTGTGTTCTACGAGTTTGCAAGTCGCTTAACTCCCGTGCGACATCCCGCCGAAATACCTGCGCTCTGCATTTCAACAAAATAAGGGGAAAAATACCCAAAAAAATTAGCGCGAAGGCATATTTCAGAAATAGAGAAGATCAGTGAGAAGCCCTCGAACCTATGGTCCTCGAACTTGCAAGAGCAGGGAAATAGCGAACATGCAAGAGCAAGGGAATATATTGCAGGGATGTTATGCAGGTGAGCAAAGCTGAATCTCGCTGAGGCAACCCACCCATCACAAGTGAAGGTGTGGTTAGATCCTAACTCAGAATCCATGGCCTTGATGCTTTCGGATTCAACACCTTCTGTATTCTTTGAAGTCTCCGTCTTCTACAGCAATCCAAATCCCGGCTCCTGCATAGAGGTGTGTTTTCTGCACCTCATGGTTGGATCCTTGAGACCTCCATGTTTCGAATCCCACACCCCACCTCTCCATCCCCACCTACACACGCAATTTGAACTAGACGGACGTCGAGAATCACAGAATGATACCCTTTCCGATCCCTTTATCTGTGCTCTCCCTTCAATCTCATTGCTTAAATCAGACGCCTTCCCTGCTATAAACGTCTGTAAACGTACAGGCATAGGAAGTGGCCAAGCACGTCACAACATCACCACTGTCAAAGGCGATATATATGGTTCTATGTTTCGAGAATTTGGGGCTTTAGTGGCTGATACAGCAGGTAAGTGCATGCTCTGTTTTCAATTTGATGTTTTTTTTTTTAATTTAATACCGATTGATTTTTCTTCGGTTGAGGAATTTAAATCTCATAACTATTGCAGGGATGCTTGCTGCGTGATCTTGTGTTAAGATATTTGTCCGAGATAGGTTTTCTAGCCAGATTTATCTTAACATAGCGCGACCGGCCTGTTTTGGAAACCCTAGGCTATTAATTTTTTGTAAGTTCGATCTGTTTTGTTTTGAATGGTGGATCTTACATGGAAGAAAGGCGATCTTAGGACTGTAATGATCCAACACAGAATAGGGAAAATAGGGATGCTGGTCATCCATGTTGTTTAGGGGTTGGAGCATACAAAAACACACACGCCTCTATTTTCAGTTAGTATTTAACGAATGTCAGAATCTCTTCATACAAATGCCCTCGCCATTTCCAAACAATTTGGAGGTGCTACAAGTCTAATTCATGAAATTGTATATATTCGGATCATTGATTTTGCTAGAAATCTAAGGTTGCTAGAATTTCTAAGTGTTTTTTATTCTGCTACAATTCGAATTCATGTATACGCTCTACATATACGCCATATTTCACATCCAACAGGGAAATACGTATACACAAATGTTATAAATTTGTTATGTTTCTGAGATGGAGCGTGCACAACACATGCACACATCTATTTCCTGTCAGTCTATTTCTAACTCATGTCAGTTTTTTTCTAACGCTCGAGTCCCTTCATACAAATTCCTGTGCTATTGTTATATCAAGATTCTAAGAGAGGATGATTGATGTCTTGCTATAAATGAAGGCTACCAGCATTTCCAAACATTTTGAAGGGTTTGTGACCAGAGGATGTGTTCTAAGCCTTGTCCTGGCCATTTAAGCTCGTTAGCATTAGATAACACAACATTGAATATCTCAAAACTTTCTGGACTTGTTTGCTGTGAAATGGGTATATTGTCCTTGCCGGTTGAACTTATTAATGTTGAAGAGCCATATAGGCAGCACGGTATGACACTGGTACAGACCATCTATGCACTTTTTCCAAATATGTAGCACCTCCCATCTTGCAAGAAAGTATAGCTACAATTTGATTATCTTCTTAAAAGAATTTTCTGGAGTTAATATCATTTTTTCCTTCTCCTTGACATCATCTAAAATAAGTTGTCAGGTTTTTATCTAACATGGATCGTGGATTTAATTTCCATTGATTTCTTTAGAAAGTTGTCCTAATAGATTTTTCTAGAGTTAATATCAGTTTTTCCTTCTCCTTGACATCATCTAAAACAAGTTGTCAGGTTTTTATTTACCATGGATCATGGATTTAATTTCCATTGAGTGCTTTAGATAGTTGTCCTAATAGAAGTGTACTTAGAAAATCCACTACTTCATATAATAAAGCCTCGGCCGGTCAACAGGCCAAAAAAAGCTGCAGGAGCCATCGTTTGTATATCCACAATGCCCAATCGCGTTGGATCCTACACGGTTCTGAGGGCTTGCCTGGTGTGACAGAGCTCTGCTTCAAATCGGAGTTTGAGTTTGGGTCTTAGCTATGTTGTAATCGAAGTGAGGGCTTCCAAATTCCCTGAGGGTTTGACAAAACTTGGGATTGTGGAATTGGTACACGGATTTTCGGTGAAGATCGCGGCGTCTCAGCTTCTGAAGGGAAAATATGGGTCATGGCTGCCAAGCGGCGTCTCAGCTTTTGAAGGGAAAATATGGGTCATGGCTGCCAAGCTCAAGGATGAGAAAGGGACTTCGAAATTGAAGGGCGAGGGTTTTGAACCTAGGAATTTGGTATGTATTAGTTTAATTAACTGCTATGTCGTTGATTGCAATGGCTTCATTTAGTCAATTCGGCTTTCGCTTCAACATATGTTGTTGGGGCAGGACAATGGGGTCAGGGTTTGGCCGCTTCAACATATGTTGTTTGGGTAGGACAATGGGATCAGGT
This sequence comes from Pinus albicaulis, assembly GCA_034641835.2. Taxonomy (NCBI): domain Eukaryota; kingdom Viridiplantae; phylum Streptophyta; class Pinopsida; order Pinales; family Pinaceae; genus Pinus; species Pinus albicaulis. The sequence goes on along the minus strand of CM076582.1, from coordinate 1,340,147,430 downwards.
TTTGGCCAGCTTCTATTGCTTGTCTGGCATCTCCAAAAACATATGTTGGGGCAGGACAATGGGGTCAGGGTTTGGCCATCTTTTATTGCATGTTTGGCATCTCCAAAAATCCTTGAAGATTTCTTGGTAGTCTTTATATGCTCGGCCATCTTCTATGGCTTGTCTGGCATCTCCAAAAGCCTTGGGATCCATACCAACTACTAAATTGAAAGTTAAAATCTTACATTAATAAAAATACTCTATTTCCTTAAATGAATGAGATGATATGCAGTATTTCATTTTTCGCTCCTTCCTGTTGTATTTTCTTCATGTTGTCAGACATTTCCTTTATATTGTGTTTTGTTTCATGATGCATATTGTTCATTTTGTCGGACATTTCCTTTCTATCGTGTTTTTTTCAGAATATTAGTCATTTTCCTTGCAATTTAAGTGAGTTTGGAACATCCTCATTTTTAAGGTAACAGTATAACATTCTTTCCCTTTTAAAAATTTACTGGGTTTCTACTATGTGGAGTGTGATCAGGCCTCTGCAATACTTGGCATTGGGGTTTTACTCCGTGCATAGTGGCAAAGATGGAAGGGATTGAACTTGACAACACATTCTGCACTTGGCATTGTGGGCAAACAAAAGGATTGAGCTTACGAACACATTCATGATTCAAGGTAGTGGGGATCCAACTCGGTAGATAAGTTTGTCGGGATTGAACTCACAACCACATTTTCCTATCCATTGAGCAAAACCTATAGAGACCATGACATATAAGTGTAGTACAAGAAAAGATATTCACATAATTTTACTTCATAATTAAAAAAAAATTCTACTGCCCAGTGCCAACCTAGCTCAAGAATATAACAAAAAAGCAATAATAATATGAAGATCTCCCCAACTACAGGTTCAATCATGTTTTCCTACGGAATTGCAAAAGTTTTGTAAAAAAAATACAGAAATTCTGTCATTGAATGCACAAGCCCTCCGATCCACTAGATCAAATTTTCCAGGACCTTAAAGAGAGCGAAATTGGGGGCTAAAAACACATTAAAAGCACAGTGAAAGTGGCCTAATCTGTTCAAATTACCTTACAGATAGGATATTCTATCAACATCAACCCATGCTCAAAGAACTCTACAATTGTGTAATTCCACACAATATTCTTAGCTATAGTGATTTTGTGGCAAACCATGTAAAATATTTTTATTTAATTAGTGAATGAATTACCTGATCCCTAAGCACTACACTGTAGTTTTTTTTTGTTAGATTAGTATATGATTTACTCGATCCCTAATCACTATATTGTTATAAAGATCAACCAAAATAAGAGTTACAATAAATATTTCCTATATGTTTTGTACAATTTTTGGGCTTAACTTAAGATTTGTGATGATGCAGTCTTACAGGCATTTAAATATCTCTCTTTCTATTTGCATCCCTTAAATTCCAAAGGTAATATGACTTCGCTAATTGCTTTCATATCAGCTGACAGTCCAGTGTTGGGAATAGTTGTATTGCGAGTAAATAGTTTTGATATATGATTTTTTTGAGCAGGAAACCTCGTAAATAGTTCTTTGCATGAGTGTGAAGCAAAGTTGCTTGCATCTAAAAGGAGAAATGACCAATATGTCAAGGTAGTCTTGCCTTAGATGAGTGGTATGCTCAACAACAACTTTCACAGCTATCATATATGTCATTCTCATCCTCCTCGGCATCATGATCATTATCTGGGCCACTTGCTCCTCTTTCATGATGACGTCGATGGAGTTTTTGACTCTGAATATCTCATTACTGCTGGTTAATGGTCAGTTGTTTCGAGGTGTTTTACTCAGTCCAGTAAGCATTTGGTTCTCATCTTCTTCTTTATACTTATTTGTATGCCTATCCCTTGACATTTTGGATTTATTTACTTGATCATTTATGTAATGACCCTGGTCATGTGGTAAACAAGTACATATTGTGTTAAGGGTCTCACTGCTGGCACATTTAGGCATATAATGTAAATATTACCATAGTCATCTCAAATCAATATGATATTATATATATTTTGTTATGTTTGGAAATACATATTGAAATTACATTCGCATAATTATAATAAATATACTAGAAATAATAGATACACTAAGTCTATAAATAAATTAATAAATGAAATCTAAATAAAACCTTAACCACTAACCTAAATTAATTAATAAATAAAATCTAAATAAGGCTTTAAACATAATGGCCATTCCTTAAAGGACCACATACATACCTTTAAACCTTTAAATACATTGGGTAGGACCTCAACAACAATAACCTAAAGTTGAACTATACTAAATATTCAAAGTTGAAATATACAAATAATTCTAGCGTACTGATGCCAACATCCACTAAAGCCACTTCAAAATATTAGATATCCTCAATTTACATTTGTCTTGTTCACAACTTCGATTGTGAACAAGACTATAACAAGGATTACACAGTGCCAAAAGAAAGAATTGAGCTTGCATAGTGGACCTGATGTCACAAATACCTTGTGAGGTTTATGATAGCTTCAAGCTTCCAAGAGAATCTCGACTTTAGTAGAATCTCAACTTCAATACTTAAAGCTTCCTAATAGAAGATTCTTAATCTGAAGGAGGTTGGATTTCGAGCTTCCACCGCTTGATGCCAGTTGCTATATTCTTTCATAAAATGAATATCTTCTCAGCATAGCTCAACTGACATAAGAAATTCAAACTGTGCAAGTCTTGGATCTCACATAGAGACATATTTTCCGCAGTGCCATAAAAAAAACCCACTCCAATAATGATTTACCATACCATTATTATTTATAGATGAACTGTATGACAACAGTCTGATGATATCAAAGAATAAGTATCGATTGCATACATCTCTGTGACCAAATTATGTGAATCGATTCCTACTATAGCTGAGTATAGATGACAATCTTACTTTAGACTTGATTTATACCAACCAAATCATAGAGATAATTTACGTGCTATGTTGTAGAAGAAACGTGCATGATCAAGGTGAAAGAATAGATGCCCATACTAAGGGATCATCAAGGACAGATGCCAATAAAAAAATCTGAGGTTATTGGGACATGACATAATAGTCCTGAGGCAACGATACCAATTTGAAAGTCTTAAAGCAGGAAGAGAACAATTCTAAGAGCATAATCTGAAAGCACAATATGATCAGCATTAATGTCTTGTAACAAGCATGGACCTGGAATAACAATATCACCAAGCCCAAGCATAGAATAAGGTTGGGCTGCATTTGCTGAGGAAAATAGTAGCTTAATGGGAGCATCAAAGGACTTGGCTATACTAACCATCACAGGAGTGAATAAGACCCAAAACAAATATCATATACAAAGAGTCTTGCCAAGAGGATAGCCCTAGTTTTGAATGATCCAAGAGATAACATCTCAATACCCTGTGTACAAAACGCCAATCCTAAAACATTCTTTGCAAGCCAATGCTTCTTCAATGCATACCACTTGCACAAGATGTGATTTGGTGAACTCTACTTCCATATATTTAAAAATATGGAAGATGGCACTTTATTGGTGACTGATTCCACTTCTTGGCAGAAAGCGCTCAATAGCAGGGAACAATGTAGAATCAGAGGAAAGTGCATTGCATTGTCTTTTGATAGAACGATATCAACCAACATATATAGTAAGGCATGCTGTCAGGACTGCATTCAAGTTTGGATTCACATTTACATCAAGCGGTCCAGACAGAACTTCCCTTCAAATGATCAAGAAGCAGTCCATACAAAACTTCCATTCAGCCTTCAAACAGTAGAAGGAATACTCTGTCCTATACAAAGGTCAATGGTAGGCAAAGTGAGTCCAAGTCTATCTCCCGAAGAAGTTTAATACCGAATTTACAAAAGTGGACATCAAGCTGATGATTGTGAACCCAAAGAAACCAATTCTCGATATTATTGTAGTTCTGGTTAGGGCATATTTCAGACCTAACATATATCAGCAAAGATATGTGAAGGACCTTCAAAGGAGCTTGCACTTCCTTGTAGAGATAGTGCCTTATAATGAACTGATATAGAGCTTTACAATCTCCATCAACCATTGGTTCAAACCTTGAAACATATGCAGCTAGTACGTGAAGATAAATTCTGCTGAGAAAGACCTTAAATGACCTTGAAAATAGCTCAGATTAGCTCGGCCATCCTTTCCATGAGACTCGCTGTTCTCAGAAGACCATGAGGTATGCCTAGACATGCTTTAAAAGTTTAATGGCCTTGGTCATCCTTCTAATGGAGCCTGTTTCATCAAAGAAGAGGGTACAAGACTACGACCTAACTGAAGCATACATATAAGAGCAGAACCATCCTAGTACATTCCTTGTATCGACCAAAACTTCCCTCAAGACTTGCGGCTGACCAAAAACATCTAAAAACCAAAAGACAGATCACCCTGCATCCTTCTCTACTAAGTACTCGGATGCCTCAAACATTTCTCCAAGCGTGGATGGGTCAAATTACTTAGGAAGGTGCCTCTATTTATATCAGATGAAGAGGGTGAAGAGACGTGTCTATTGTACATGATGGGATGACATGGAGATAAGGTCGACCTTGTTAATTTACGTGAGGAAAAATAAATTCAAAATACCACTTCTACTTGTCCAAATATGACGATCTTTAGATCAATTTTGGTCCTCTCGAAAAGAGGAATTTAGTGCTGCACTTATCTTTCCCATAAGAGCTATCCATAGTGTAATTTTGCCCTAGTTTCCAATTTTAACAATCCTTTGTAGTTATTGAATAGTCTATGGGGATTCAGGACTAAAGGGATTACTTCATCATCTAGTACATCTTATCCTTTAGATGTTTCTTCCATCCTTCCCTGACTAGATGAGGTCATCATTATTGATACTTAATTTTGAGGTGTACAACCTAGCAATGCTTCTCCTTCTAGAATGTAGTGATGCCCAACTTTGAGATGATATTGTTCATGTGGATGTACAACAGTTTGATGATGATGGTAACAAACACTCTACTACACCGTTTCCATATTTTTGTTGATTGTTTGTCTCTTGATGATCTGATGCTTCTTGTTCTGGGTTGATCTTGGTGATGCATGGACCTTTCATGTTGATGTAGATAGTTTCTCTTGATGCATATTTTCTTTCCATTCATGGTTTTATGGATCATAGTAACATTTTCCTGGACACGTGAATCAATATGTGTCATGTTATGAGGATGATGTGCTCTCAAAGTATGTTTATGTTTGGAAACTTGTCCACCGTCCCAAAGGAAAGATGACTTAGCACTTGCACACATGCTGAGATTATTGGCAGCAGTAATGGGATGACAAACAGACATAGTTTGGAAGCTCCAAGCTCATCATTGTGACTGGAAAAGATAGAAAAGGCGAAAATATGACCAAGCTACTCATGTGCTGGCTTTTAAATCAAACTGGAATTTCTGATAATAAAGATGTTTTGAGGCTAAGTGGTGTGTTATTTGTTGTCAATTTGTTATACACTGGCTAGTGTTGTTCCATTTGATATATGGGAGAGAACTTCATTTCCAACAACAAATAAGAATATACTTTATGACAGTGAATTTGAAAGGACAGTGGCATGAATTTCACATGGATCTATTCACTTAGCATCCTATATCTAAATAATTACACCAACATTCATTCTCAGGTCTGATATTATTGTATGTCCAACAGATTTGTCCAAGAACTAAATAGATACATAGCTTGTCATGGATGTTTGACACCCAAGAATATTTACACTCTATTTGTAAATCATTATGCAATCGTAGTGTTCATCATACAATGTTACACTGTAGCTACACAATTTTATATTGATTGGGTCATAGGATTGAACTCTATCGCAATTGTTTTGACAATTAATATTTACTGTGATTTCTCATATTGCTTCGATCCCTGCATTCTTGTAGCTCATTCTCTCGTATCCAAAATAAACTTACATACAAGCCTATCTCTGTTTTAATCTGCATTGTCTCTTTTGGTCTTGTTGTCCGCTTGTTTTTCTCATATGTTTTGGGTTTCTTGTTATGTATCACACTATATAGTATAACTCTTAGGTAGAAAAACTCTGCAGTGTCCCTTAACACACTTTTCCACATATCATAGTCGGTACAAGAATAGGCAAATCACATATTTTCTTAATGTGGCAGATCTATTCTGTAGGAATTTTAAAATTCTTCCTAATTTGAAATTTCTGCCTCACTTAAATGAGGTCATGGATCTATCACATATAACTTTCAGCCTCAAGGCTGAACTGAAATATTTAGAAATACACCTACAAATATCTCAAATCTGTCCACCACTAGTCTTGGCAAGTTCAAGTAGATAAATACTGCAAAATACTTCCAACAATAGGTCAATAAAACAACCCTTAGAGCATGATGTAATCAAGTATGTATATTTGGAAATTACATTTAGTAACACTGGAAATATACGAACACATTTCAGGTCTGAAGTTTCATCTAAAGCATGCCAAATCACTCACTATTTCAGCCTTGTTGTTCCAAAATAAGCATATCAAAACATCCATGAATCTTGCTCAAAACATGTGAAAACAAGGTCTGAAAATCAGATCATAATAACATAATTTAGGACAGTAGTGGCAGAAGTCCTTTTTTTCACAATATGAAGATAGTTTGCAATATATTAGCATTGCCAAAGATGATGCACCAAGTCTTCCTGCTTTATCTCAGGCAAGAACTTCTCCAAAGCTTCCCAAGCACTGGCCAGAGAAATCACACTCTCTGCAAGGGATGAATTTAGAAGGCCAAGTACTATTTTCATGGATGCAGACATTGAATGGCAGCAGAGGATTAGCACTAAGTACATGGAATCCTTCCAATTTCTCCAAGTTAAATCCTTTGTGTTTGGGGTTGGGTGTGCAGTGAGTAGCCCATCTCCACTAGCTAAAGATAACACTTATAGTAGTGTTTTTCATCTGGGGAGTGAGAGTGTCATGGGATCCATTGGATCCCAGAAATTTGACAAAGTATAACCGAGTAGTATGACTGTGTATGATGGGTTTGCATACAAGCCCTGACTGTCTCAGTAAAATTCTTGAATATAAGAAATCCTGCAACTTGGAATGATTTGCAGAATAGGGGAATGAACTAAGTAGGTAATACACTCACATATGTATGGGCCATAAATGCAAGCTTTACCTTGATGAGACAAGGTCAAAAAGTCATTGATAGATTAAATCTTCATTGGTAATTTGAATTTTAAACATGTACACACTGGTCAGCAGGTACTCTGTGTTATTACATTCATCACTGCTATTGTAGATCTTTCATACAATGGGCATTGAATATTGTGTTATCATTTTCATCACTGCTTCTGTAGATATTCCGTCTTAGGACATGGACAGAGTTAGGATGGGAGCTGCAGGTCTGTCTATTATGCTGCCATAGATGTGGTAATCTTAAGATTCATAGTGGAGGTTTTTTGGGCTAGCTATGTGATCCTGCTCTCAGACTACACATCAATGGGGATGAATTTAGAAGGCCAAGTACTCTTTTCATGGATGCAGACATTGAATGGCAACAGAGGATCAGCTCTAATTACATGGAATCCTGAATCTCGGAGACCAAAATAACCCCAAATGGAGTGGCATCTCATGTTATTCGCAAGACTTGGTTAATATAACTCTTAGGTAAAGTTCCTCCATAGTTTGCAACTCTTAAATCTCTCCAATGACTTGTAATGTCTGCAGGCAATCGAACTAGTATATTTCCAAGAGATATTAGAGATTTTAGCAACTTATTGTTGTTAGATCTGTGTAGAAACAGAATAATAGGACGTATACCCTATGAAATTGGTAAGCTAAAGAATCTCCAGACCCTTATTCTCAACCCCAACAAACTTGAAGGAACCCTCCCTCCAAATCTTGGCAATTGCTCCAGTCTAATCGATTTTCTTATATTTCATAACCGAGTGGCGAGAATCAAGATACCACCAGAACTTGGCAGGATATAGAACTTGAAAGTTCTTTGTGGAGGTGGGAATCCAAACATTGAAGGTGAACTGCCTCCTAAACTTTGCAACTGTAAGAATCCTACTATTTTGGGACTTGCAAAAACGAGGATTTCTGGAACAATCCCTCCTTCGTTTGGATCATTAAGAAAACTAAAATCACTTGCACTTTACACAAATATATTATCAGGACCAATCCACCTGGGTTGAGCACTTGTTCTGAACTTGTATATATATATATCTACAGAAGTAGTCTGTCAGGTTTTCTACCCAAGGAGGTTGGTATGCTGCAAAAGCTGGAAAAATTTCTTCTATGGCAAAATAATTTGGTAGGAAGTATACCGTCTGAGTTTGGTAACTGCACAAGCTTGGAGGTGATAGGCCTATCACTGAACACTTTGTCTAGAAGCATTTCTAACACGATAGGCTATCGAAGAAACTAGCTGATCTTCAACTCAGTGTTAACTATAGTACTATTTCAATACCTTCTTCCCTTGTTAATTGCACTAGTCTCTATCAACTCCATCTTGGTAGCAACCAGATCTCTGGAGAAATACCTGATGCAATTGGACAACTGAAGAATATCATGATGCTATTTGCTTGGTTGAATAAGTTGGAAGGAATAATTCCTGCCAGTATAGGTAACTGCAAAGTACTTCAGGCTTTATATTTTAGTATTTACTGACAATTTGCTAACTGGAAGCATTCCTTCAAGCATATTCCAATCGAGAAATGTCACAAAGTTGATTGTTCTGTCAATTGATCTCATTGGCTCTATTTCTCCAAATATCGGTAGTTTTAAAGCTTTGATTAGGCTTCGGCTAGGTGACAATAAGCTTAGTGGCGAAATCCAAAAAGAGGTTGGGAAAATTGAAAATTTGGACTTCCTTGACATGGCAGATAATCAGTTTACAGGAACCCTTTTTCCAGACATTGGAGGATGCACTGCACTTCAGATGCTGGATCTTCATGGCAACAGACTTATAGGTAATCTGCCAAGAACGCTTGGTTTTCTAAAAAATATTCATGTATTGGATTTATGAATGCGTATGTTTGTGTGTTCATACCCTATACATTGGGAAATCTCATTTCACTGGACAAACAGGAAATGAATGGAAATTATCTGTCCAGAGTGATACCAAGAGAGATTTTGTTGTGCACTAAGTAGCAATACCTAGTCTTGAATAGCAACAAATTGACTGGTGGTGTTCCTTTTGAGATTGGAAGCATAAAAGGATTGGACATTGCAATGAATATCAGTTGGAATTATCTCTTAGGGACCATTCCGTTGAAGTTTTCTAGACTCATAAAAATGGAAGCGTTGGATATAGTTTTGCAGGATAAAGTGGCACTTTCCAATCAATGCCAAAAGTCTGAGCACAGATAGTCTCAACATGATAAGAGAAGTTTCATGAGAATAAGCAGTTGGATGACTTGAAAATTTACAATGCTATTCAGGCTTATTCCAAGAATTGTGAGGAATGCCTCCTACCTGTGCAGCTAAAAACAATATTGACCTACACTAGGTAGTTGTTCTAATAAACTAGATGTTTAGCATATGCACTGTACTTGATATATCATGATTTTCAATAGGCCTGCACTAATCCCCAACATGGTTTATAGGGAAATGACTTATACTAATCAAACAATTTTCTCTACAGACTTGTACACCTCCATGTTTCCGAGGAAGCACCATGATAACGTTTGATTTGGAAGGTAAAATACTTGACTGTTATAGGAAGTTTTGGCATTAACAAGACACTTACAACACTTCAAACACATTTCTATTGGTGTTCCATGTCACATGATGTTGAAGCTCACACTTTCTCCTATATTCCTTGCAACATTTTCAAGTTGTTGAGCAAGAAATTGGGTATGCCTACACCACTTCTTATCCTTTCACAACCATGGGGGTCGACAATTATGAATTTTCTATTTGGTCTACCTTTAAATAAATACATGTCTATGTCTACATGTTTTTTTATCACTTTTTAAAGATGACAATCATGGTCCCATTTATTAAGTCTTTAACCACATCAAAGGCTTCTAAACTGTTCTTCTCTGTCAATGATAGAAGTTTCTTGTGGGTGTGAGAGTAAAATTTGGTTTCCTTATCTAAAATATGTTATTCATATATGCCCAGGGCATGAGTTGCGTACCTCCAGATTATATGAGAAATCAGGTTAAAATCAACACAAAGACGAGGGTAGTCGTGATTGATTGGTTGATGAAGGTACAACTTTGTTCATATGCTAGTTTCATTTGCAGTCAAACTAAGATGTAAAAGAGGTTTATATGGAGTCTTTAGGCCTGATGTGAAAATTAAAATTTTCAGGTGCATCTGAAATTTCAACTAATGCCAGAGACGTTGTATCTCACTATGAACATCATTGATAGATACCTTTCCGTTCAGAGGTTGCAAGAAGGAATTTTCCATTAGTGGGAATCGTTGCACTGTTTACAGCTAGCAAATATGAAGAAGTATTGCCTCCAGAGGTAGGATGATTTAGTGGCATCTGTAAAGTAAGGATGAGTGTAAGGAAAACTTTAATGTATATATCTAATTAATAGAAGACCTTTTTGGCTATTGAAAAGTACATACACTACTGCAATCTCTACTCGTATTGAAGATTACCCTTTATTTTGAATTCAGCGCAAAAATATATCATAATGAGTAACAGAATATTGATAAGAACTGGTTCATACTTTGCTTCAGGTCAATGACTTCATTTGTGTCTTCACGGAATAATGCATTCAGAACAGATAATGGCCATGGTAATTAGCTCTAACTGATAATTCTTTGTCATTGGATTGCAACATAAGTCTCCAGAGATTTAGTTTGATTGATCAATTGCTAATAAATCTTCGTAGGAGTCTGCAATATTAAAACAACTGAAGTTGAAGCTTAAAATTCCCACTCCATATGTATTCCTCCTCAGGTTTCTGAAGGCAGCTGGTCTCGACAAAGTGGTAAAGATCTGAACCACACTTCTTTTATTTTGTCGAAATAATCCTGTGTGTCATTGTCCAAATATGCTTTCAAAAATGCCTCAGAAAATCTAACATTCTTCTTGGTTTAAATTACTTTTCTTCATTGTAGTCCTGATAATACTTTGTTGTACTGACAAGTCATAAAATCTATTATCAAAATGCTTCAGATGGAAAATCTGGCATTCTTCTTGGTTGAACTGTGTTTGCTTCAGTACATAATGATCAAGTACAGTCCATCAATGCTTGATGCTGCTACTGTCTACACTGCTCGATGCACTTTGAGGAAGGATCCATGTTGGAATAAAACACTTACCCTTCATACAGGCTACTCTGAATCGGACCTCAAGTACGACTTCTCATTTTTCAGGCATCATGCTTTTAGTGATTTTTATCCTTCTAAAGAATTCCTACATGTCTGGTCACACTTTAGATGCCAACATCCATATGTCTAATTGAGACCTTGAATTTAGAAACCATTCTAGAAGTATTTGTGGACCATAGTTTACAATTGTCTCAATATATCCACAATGTGACACCCACAAAGAGATTATTAAATCAAAGGTGCCAACTGAACGTGCGTTCAGGTAATTTTCATGTATGGCTATGTGCATCCTTGCGCTTAAGATGAAAACCTTGCTTTAATTTAGCATGCCTATAATAGGTTTCCTCACAACTCTATCGGTCATACTATGTCATAGACTTATTTGGGTTTTCAACCTTTGGCACCACTTGACAATGCTTTTCAAGCACAATTTACATTAGTGCCCCAAAATAGACCAAAGAACAAGACATAGTAGAAAAATTTATTTATAAAATTCAGTAGATAAATTAGTAGGTCCAGGACATATCGATTCAACAAGTATAAGAGGCCACAAAACATACTTTGTAAATCACATCAGTTTAAAGTCAAAAATAGTGTCTGGTTGCATTTGCCAAAAGATGGTGTTAAAGGAACATATCGGAAGATCAATATGGAACCAGTATAATAATTTGGGTATGCTCTTCCGTTTTCAAGTCTAGGTTGAGTAAGAACTCAGATTCTGGATTGCAACCAAAGTATAACAACAAGGTACATAGGGAGATACCAGGCATCCAATATATGGAAGCTAAGACTCCAAAGATCCCTGGGTGGTGTTCACTTTGTGATGTTACCTGTAGCACAAAGGAAGTTCTTCACAAACAACATGTGTTTGGAAAGAAGCACCAATCCATGTTAAAAACGTTGAAGGAAAAGGGTTCAGAAGATGGAGTAAAGCCACAGAGAAAGCATCCACAAGGATTGATAGGGTGGTGTTCTCTTACAAAATCTTCATGAGCCGCATATGTGTAGGAAAAAACACATGTCCATGTTAGGAATGGCAAAGAAAAAGGAGGAGGAGGCAATAGAGGCTGGCAAATACAATGTGACAATGTTATTGGAAAAAAAAAATCAGTGAATGAAGAGGGAAATATGGCATCCAAGAAACATCACAAGTTACATAAAGGAGATGTTGGGCAACTTACAGAGGATAAAAATTCTAAAGCCCATTTACCGGTCTATTGTGAGAGATAAAGTGTTCCTGGTGGAAAAGTTGAGGAAGAAACTTTTTACGTTAAAGCTCAAGTTGGAAGGGCAGACATAAAGTGTCCCTGGGGGAAAAGTTGAGGAAGAATCTGTTCATGTTAAAGCTCAAGTTGAAGGGGGCAGATTAATTGTTCCAATATTTCAACCTGTTGAACATAAAATGATATTTGTATTTGGTTTTGTGGACAGACATTATATTTCAAAATTTTCTTTGAATTTTTGTGACAGTTGAATTTTGTTATATTGAGCTTCCCATATCATAAGAACAGTTATATGTGTAATTAATGTAAAAACAGGTGGTGGCTTTGACTTGGAGAGAAATTGATTAGCTTCTTTGGATAATTCAGCTGCGGTTGCAGGCATAATGGAATCCCCAGGAACAAGATCCAACTCGATCTTTGTATAAGAAATGGGAGTTGACTTGAAAGTCAAGACCGAGGTGCATGTGATCTCCAGCCAAGTTGGCCTAGCCAGACCAGATCCTAGTTAAATTTTCTGGCTACAGTTTCTTTCTGGTTTTACCTGTTAGTATTGTTGTTTGTATAGTATAGAGATGCTTTTCAAAAGGTCTTAGGTTATAGCAGATACATTTGGAAGATGCTTTGCAAAAGGTCTTAGGTTATAAAAGATACATTTGGAATTTCCCAGAAAACATAGTGTTGAGCTTTAAAAATTGTCTGAGGTCTGGTTTCTGCTTTGACAGGACCCTTACAGCCATGAATGTAACCATTTTTCTAAGATATTAATATCGGAGTATACTGGATTACAAAAAAAACCCAGAAAACAGGAACCCTACTCTCAGCTCTGTTAGATATGTTTATGAGATTTGGGTTTAGAAAGAAGCTCTAGCAGACACTTTATCCATAGAGGATGCTACAGTGATGCCAATTTTAACGTCAAGAAAGGCAACTTTACCTAAAAAGGGAGGTACATTTTTGTGCAAGCCAAGCTACAAGGGTGTCACAGTGAGCTAACTCGATTGAGTTATTTTTTTATTAAGTTAAAAATAGGGGCTTGCATGATTATATATTTTACAAGGACTATGCCATTATGTGTTGAACATTTTTAAAAAATGAATGCCTATTATACAATTTCAAGGACTGCCATAACTCACATAATTGTTTAAAGGGTGCTAGCTCAATGGAAGAGCACCTGCCATGCAGGAGGTTGGTGGTTCGATTCCACTGTACCCTAACATAAATTATTCAATGATATTGTAGATTTTTTTAATTAAATATTTTTATATTGATTTATTTTAATGGTGAGATATTTTTCTGGATTCATTGTTTTATATTGTCTCTAGAGAGACAATAGATAGGATTAGGCAAATTCCAACTATTGTCTTTGGAAAGACAAATGAAATTGTCTCATAAGAGACAATAAATGAAACTGTCTTTGGAGAGACAAAAATGCTTGTGTTATATATTGTCTCTATAGAGACAATATTTTAAGACAATTTAATTTAAGACGATTTAATTTGAGACACCCGCTTAAAGACAATATTTAAGACAATACACAAGTTTCATTTTGTCTCAATTTAAGACAATTTACCCCAAAATTGTCTTAAATATTGTCTTAAAACCCCCCTTTATGTTGTAGTGTGCTGTTATCCTAGGTAACTATCAGCAAAATAATTTCTATATACTGTATGACCGAAAGAAAAATCTTTTGGGCTTCACTCCGTTGTCCTGCACATCATTGGGTTAAGTCATTGATGAAGCGTTCTATAAATATATGGTATACGAACCTACTTTAGAGCCATATAATCTTTAAGATATGCTGTACTGTTTTCGATAAGCATCTTGTATGCACTTTACAAACTAAATAATTGGATTTTTTTCTAGGTTTTATAAGGCTAATTTTGTGTTATTGAGTCCCTTAGCTCATTCTACAAGGTAATGTGAAGGCTGTCCGTGTTTAATTTAGAATTTTTTTTTAAAGTTTAGTAGTGATTTTTCATTTTTCTATTTATCAAAAAATAAGCAGGTTATAACATATCAAAACGATCTTATGGCAATCTTAAATAGTTAATTTAGAGTTTAGAGTTAGTACTGGTTTTCTTTAAATAAAAGTAAAACATTCTTTAAATAGAAAAGCAATATGGGCCATAATAATAATAATAATAATAATAATAATAATAATAATAATAATAATAAAATATGCTATGCATGTTTAATCTTCCATAATACTAATATAATTTCATGTAAAGTAATTAGAATTAAAAAAATATGTCACTAAAATGTTTAAACCTTATACTTTTCTAAAACATTTTAACATGTTATTTAAATAAATTATAACTTATTTCATGTAAAGTAATTAGAAGTAAAAAAATTTGTGAGTAAGATGTTTAAACTTTATATTTTTCAAAAATATTTTAACACGTTATTTAAATAAATTATAAGTGTATATTATATATATATATATATATATATATATATATATATATATATATATATATATATATATATAATGTTGTTTATGATAAAATATCCAATGTAACTTATGAATAAAATATTTTGTTATGAATTAATATTGATGTATACTTAAAAATATATATCTTTCAAGAGTATAATTTAAATAATGAAAAATTGTACATTTTTTTTTCAATCTAAAATAAATTTGTATGTGGAGAAAGTTGATTCTTGTCAACTCATGTTAGATAAGAATATAATTTAAATAATGAAAAATTGCACATTTTTTTTCACTCTAAAATAAATTTGTATGTGAAGAAATTTGATTCCTCTCACATCATGTTAGATCTCTTTTTAAAATAGATTTATGCTAGTATATAAACACACACTACTTATTTCAGTTTTACTTTGGGATTGACTTTTTTTTTTTTTTTTTGTAAGTTTAGTAGTTTCTCCCTATTTTCCATTAGATCAAAAAGAAAAACAAGTTATAATCATACTATATGCTGGCTATTCTCAACTTGCTAGGAAAATGAGATCTGTTGACCATGTCAAAGAAATAAGAACCGACTAAAATTAATAAAATTTAAACCTGATACTGTTTAATTTAAATTTAATTTTTTTCCCAAATTCATTTATATAATTAAATAACCATTTTAAATAATCGCAACTCACAATTTTATTCACAATGATATTATCTCACTAGAGTAAGAAAAACATTAACAATTATGCTTTAATATCGCCTAAAAGAATTATTTATCTATTAAACAGTTTTTATTCTTCCAGCATAGCACCCACCCTTATATAGGTAGCTACATGTAAATGTATTTGACTGTATCACAAAATTATGTTAAATATTTGAAATGTTTTTACACCCTTATATAGAGTGTAACTACATAGAGATGTACGTACGTACTTGATTAGTATGTTAAATATTTGAAATCTTTTTATAGAATGATATTAATGTTTCTATATATATATATAGTTATTGTTGGAGTTAATGCTTACATGAGAAGTTGGTTTGTGATGGTTGAGAAATTATCTCAACCTCTCTCTCTAAATTAGCAATAAATTGGATATCAAAAATTCTATTTAATAGAGTAATCTGAATGTAATCAGTGTGTGTGAGTGTGTTTACACATACACCATTTGTGTATAATATATGACTTTTTTTCAGTAATTGAGTGATTTTAGTTATTTTTATCATGGTATCGGAGCACAGGATCAAAGGCCTATGTGTTGTGAGTCTAAGTCCTTGGAGAAGAGGAGTGCAATTGATTTCTTGTGTTGAATTCTGATAGTTTGCATAGGTGGATTAAGTCACCTGGAGGCGAGAAAAAAAAAATACCGTTGTTTATTGCTAGAGAAGGCTGCTGCCGGAGTCTTTCATACAAAATATGCTGATCTTGTGGATTGGCAGATTGAGCCATGAGGTGTTTTATTGTTGTGTGGAGCTAGAGAAACGTTCAGACCTGTTGAGAAGGCACAACAATTTACTGTTTGGACCTGTTTAGATCATTTATATCATTCTTCATGAAGTATTGAGGATGATAGCGTGGTATAGGAACATAGGGAAAGGGAGCAGGAAAATCTCGGTGTGTAGAAGATGAGTAAAGAACCCATCTATTGTCCGAAAAAGTCCATACAGAAGAAGGATAATATCCATCATATATCATTTAGTCCTTGAAGCTTTGGTTAATGGTGGTATTAGGAAATTCAAACAATTAAATTACTAAAATACTCATATGCTGTTAATCAAAATATCATAATTGTACATGTGCACAAAGGTGGCGTTTATATCATTCTTCATGAAATTGAAATTCTAGTGCGCATGTCACATCATGTGGCCATGGCTGCGATGGCGGGTGTGGTGGCTAAGATTGTGAATTTGACAAGCAGTGTTTTGGCGGTGAAAAACAGAGTCAATCTCGATGGCGTCTTATCTAACGAATGGAAAAATGGGCTTCTTGAAGGTCTTGAAGGAGGGTTGTGCTTTAGAGAAATTGTGCAAGTGCCAACAAGATATTTATTGTGATCCAAACGCTGGCGCACTTTGTTTTGGATCTGTGTATTCAGACCAGTCTCTATTTTGTGTTATCTAGTGTGTTGAAATCTTTGTGGTTTAGTAGTATTATAAATTGTTTGTAAATTAAGTGGGGATGAATTTTCAAACTAGATAAGAAGGTCATGATGTAATAGTTGAATCTAGATACATTTCGTATTTAGACGGCTCTTCTATACAACTAGCGAATACAGCGGTTTGCACCCATGTATCTCGGTAGATGGGAGCTCGTACATAAAATGACTAGTAGTTCAACTATGTGTCTGAAGCTAGTGCATAAGAGATCAAGTGGTAGTAAGGCTCAACATGGATGGTTTTCCAGATAGTATAGAATTTGCGGATCTAGGGAAGAATCCTGCATTAGTCGTAGACATTAAGTGGTCTCCTAATGAGGTTATGCGACAAATTGGGATGCTCTCTGGTAATTGACTTCGGGAGGTCCTTGATTCGGGAGTTGAGGAAGCGAAGTTGGGAATCCAACTTACTAACTACACCTTTACAAGGGTTATGAGGCAACTTGATGGAGCATGTACTGATAAGCTAAAGAATGATTGATTATTTTGTTATTTATGAGTGATTTAAATAAATTTATGTAATGTAATCATTAAGGGGGGATGTTGGAGTTAATTCTTACATCCTATATTTGAGAAGTTGGTTTGTGATGGTTGAGAAATTCACTCAACCTCACTCTCTAAATTAGGAATAAGTTGGATCTTAGAAACTCTATTTAATAGAGTAATTTGAATGTAATCAGTGTGTGTGAGTGTATTTACACATGCACCATTTGTGTATAATATATGAGTGTTTTTCAGTAATTGAGTGATTTTAGTTATTTCTATCAGTTATAATATTCCAAACAGTCTTACGATTGAGTTTTTTTTATAAATATTTATTTAGTGGTTAAGTTGTTTTTAGATCTAATATTTTTTTTGAATAATGGAAAAGCATCTCATAATTATGTTGTCAAACTATTAGTGAAGATAATTATTTCGGGTTCCCGAGTGCATGGTGACTCAGAATTATTGTTCAAGGAAAACCACAACACTTGGAATGGTTCGCTTGTGGACCATAAGGGGTTAGGTTTTTGTCCCACTAATGCCTTTGGGTCTTAGGATGTTAACTAGTTTCCTTGCTTCCAAGCAACACCAGCGCTTATCCAAGCATAAGCAGTTTTAGGGCATACTCTATTCCAAACATATAGGGGTGAATGCATGAAGATGGTTTACGTTGAGATTCAACATGAAATTTCAACACCCACACCTAGTGTGGCACAAGGACGTCCAAGCAGCACCTACACTATAGTGGGACCATAGGTCTTAGCAGCAACCACACTGGTCTGGGCTAAGTTTGGTGCATGTATATTTTAGTTATCCCTTAATTAAGATGGACAATAAAATGTAATCTAATCTCAAAATAACTTGTAATAGTTAATTGAGTGTGATACACTAAGTTAGGTCATGAATTTTGAGTTTAGAGGTAGTTGGTGAGGCATGCAGAGTAATTCTAGTTGTAATAGAGTTCGAACTGCAATGGTGGATTAGTTAATGCAGGTTGTAATCAATTTAACTCAGTTAAGTGAGAGATCAAGTGAATTAAATATTAATTAATTCACAATCAGTGATTTCACATGCAAATGAGGATTTACTATTATTAGCTACATGCATGTCAGATCTAGTGGAGACCTAGTTGAGGTCTAGGTGAAAGGGAACTTGACTACCAGTTGTAGTATTATTGGGTTGCACCCACTCAACCAAATACCCATTGGAGTGCCCATGATACTTGCGTAGACAATAAAGGCCAAAATTCCAAAATAATAGAGATTGCATTCATCAGGGATTGTGCAAGCAAGGCAAGTTATCTTGAGGCAATAAATTGGCTAAGCATTGGTCAGTTTTATCTGAGACAATGTGAGAAAATTAGCTGAGTACAGGAGGGCTCTTGTGAGAAGAGTTGTATGTAATTTTTTCATGATTCCATGATGAATATACAATAGAAGATAGTGCGGTTTTGAGAAGCAAGATTTCCCGAGGAAATTTTGTGTGTTTTGGCTTGATTGATTCTTCACTGCTTCATGTGATTTGTGATTTTGTTTTTAATTCCAGAAAATATTTGTAGAAGTGATTCAATATTTAACTTTAGTACATTGTTAAATCATATTGAATCCATGATATACATGCATGTTGTATAATTTTTACAGGTTACAGTTTTGGGCTAAATGTCTCAATGAAATTTCAAAATTTTACTCTGTTCTCGAATTGAAGCCCTCAAAAATCATATAAGCATTGTGAATTCTAATTTAGAGTAAAAAGACAATTTGTGGAGAATTACATTGTCCTAATGATATTTTCACAAAAAATAATCGTGTTTTATAATCTGTCAGTTTTCCATAAATTACACATGGATAAATTTCGATGAATTCACAAGTTCTTCTTTTACAAGTAAGCCTAGGAGTCTATGTGTATTTTTTGTAGCTGAACCGTACATAGTCATAGCTAACAATAACTACGAAAATGCTAAGAAAAGTCATTACACAGTGCCCTGTGGTTGATGATTGTTTAGTACCCATAGGTTGTGCTTGCATAGTCTCTAAGGATAGTGATTCTGAAATTCTTAGAAACATGGAATACCAAATCCTTGTTGACAGTTGATGCACTATCCAAAGTCTAACAATTCCCTAATGGTTGGTTGCGATTGTATCACCTCTCCAGTGATTTTTCTCAATTGTTGCTTTTGTGTGCCTTTATTTTCATTAGTGTCACTTTCACTTTTGTGATTTGCATTTTTGTTTTTTTGTTTTTCCTACAAGTGGAACTTCTATGTATTATTCACTATAGCATGTGTTTTTTTCACTTTATTTAGCTTTTTCTAGTGTCACTTTCATGTTTTTCTTATTATCGTATGTGTTTTCTTTTGGTTAGAAATGTGTCGCATATGGTCAAAGGGAGTCCATTCTACATTGTTGAAGGGAAGTTATATTACATTTTCCTACACTAATATGTTCTATCTATGATAATGACATGCACCTGACGCATTCCCAAGGTTGTGATCATTGTTTCGCTAGTGTTGTCACTTGCATCACAAAATGTATCATAAGTGTTTCACGTTGTAAAAGTGGAGCTATGGTTCATTTCAAGATTAAAATTGGGTTCCATTGCATCCTATTTATCATGTAGACATGTATTTGAATCATTCTCAAATATTTTTACATTATCACACAAGTTCATCATTGTGATCACAAAGTGAATCCTAAGTGCTGCACTTGGAGGTAAGTGTTGTTCTCTCATCGTTTGGATGAGGAAATTTTAATCGTGGGAGGTAATTACTTGGTGAGTGGTTGATAATGTATAATTTTGTGATCATGTTAGAGTCATTCTCTGGTCTCATCTCTTTACTTTTCGGTCCCACACATAGTCATTTCCTACTATTAATCATTCTCTCATTAACCTCTTCCCAGATTTCATCCCTGAACTATGCATTCCATAGTCTGAGGCCACAATAAAGTTGGATTTCCTCCTAGAAAAATGCATTGTTAAGTCACTAACTCCAAGCACTTTGAATTGCATAGTCATAACATGGCGGATTCACTCAATGAACCTCTGACATATGATGTGCATTTGTGGCATACTACAAAATACCCTTAATTTTATTACATATTGGAGAATACCTATAAAAAATAACATATTTAACCCCCTACCAATACGAACCCAGTACAAATTCCCAATTAAAATAACCCCTAGTTTGAGTAGATATTGTGGGTATCGATTTTTCATTAAAATTTTTTATACCCCTTTATATTTTTCCATGAACTTTGAGCTCCATTTTTTATACCTACCAATATACAAACTCTTTACCCCCTATTATATGATCAATATATTATGTCATTTTCTCCTCAATATATATCCTCCAATAAGAATGCATGTGGTATGGTATTTCTCCCCTAGTGAAGCCCATATGAATCATAGGGATCAAGGATTTCCTCCATGCCGTAAAAAATTGTGCAATCATACCTCCCAGCTAGTCTCTTGCTATACAATGCATAGTCTCAGTCATCAAGTTGTCTCCCTGATTCCTTGAACTATAAAAATATGAAATCCACTGGCCAAGATCCCTATAAAATATAGATTTCATAGTCTCAAGGCTCAAACCTACCTCACTCGGACCCTCCATTGAGCAATGTTTCTTCCAAGGCTTCTAGTGTTGTGCATTGTGTAATCACAAGCATCAATATCTCACTCCTAACCTTCAGAAATATGTGCAACATAATCCTTAAGCTTTCCTCACTTCCCAATACTCATTTTCAGGTCAACCAATGGATTTCATGAAGAGGATTACACTAGGATGATTTCCGGACTAATGTCGTCATGTCATGAGTAGATTTCTCTTCTAGCTAATATTTCTTGATATTACGAGATGATACTTAGAAAGGAGGAGAAGGAGACCATGCTAGAAGATCCTTATGAAGTTTTGAAGACAATATGATCGTTGGATAATAGGATGAAAGAGTAATAGATTGAAATATAAGTTGGAAGAGACAAGTCATGTAAAAGAATCCATATCTTTAAGCACTTGGGAAGAAGAAACACAGGAAGTACCACCATGAAGAACTCAAAAGAATCTTGGATCAAGAGAAAGAAGCAGACATATAAGGTTTTAACTCTCACCTAGATCATTTGGATGGTGAGGATGAAGATAAAGTATACATTTCAGGAAGATGAAGTATTGAATAGATCTATGACGGAGATTGAAGATAAAGCAGCAAGATGAACAACTTGGCATTTCCACCTCGTTATGAAGTTCATGTCATCATTTTCAAGTTGTGAATTATGAAAATTTCACCATAGTGTCATGTGTTTCCATGTTACTTGACACATCATTTGTGGATGTAATAATATAATTATCTAAATGAAAGGAAAAAATGCAATATGTGGAAGTCCCAAGAGCCATATGTGGATTATGAAGATTCACATATCCATATATGGAAAAAATATTCTTTAGGAAAAATTCAAAAGTCATATATATGTCCAAAGGTCACATTATAAGTTTGAGAGTCACAAGGGAAGATTAAGACTCATGGGGATATGAAAGGTCATTTCTCTTCTTATAAATACACCCTCCTAACTCAAGAAAAGCGATTTTCGAGGCTTAACATTTTGGAGAGCTAGCCTTGGCTTCTCTGGCTTGGCATAGGAGAAAATATTATTCTTCAAAGATGCAAGAAATGACTTAATATTCCACTATTGGAGCTAGTGGCTTGTCATTGTAACTGTGTACTTGGATATTTTACTAAATAGCTAGAAACGTGATGAGACATCACATTTTCATCCATGCATTCTGATTGTAGTAAGACTATTCTTTATATGTTTGCGGTATGTGTTTTTTTCACATGTACTAAGGAAATTGAACTATTTCAGAGGCTTTAGTACTTATCTTGTTGAAAGTTTGTTGTATTTTCTTTAATGATTGTCATTTTTATCTGAACACCTTGATAGATAGCTAACAAATATTTTCATGCCTTTGTGTGTCTCTCTTATTTTAGTACTAATGCTTCCATATAAAGACTCACTCCTCTCTCTCCCATCGTGAAAGTATCCTTTTACACATTGTAGTTAGTTTTTCAAAGTGTCAACTTACTTATTGATTTCAAAGGTTATTTTATTACTCTCTTATGCTATCCATTGCAGCTAAGAAAAACCATAGAGTTATCGCGGCCAGGACGATACCCCAAATGGGGCTCCTACTCCAAACAATGTGAGGTCTAATTGGGACTTCACATTGAGGAGAACCCATTGGTTGACAAACTTCCAACACCGTTAAAAAGCCGCTTTGGGATACTAGAAAATGTAGGAGATAATAAATACAAACTCAATATACACCCATACATGTGCATTTTCTCAATAGTTAATGTATAAAACTTGAAACTCTATGAACCTATCATGATCAATCAAGAAGAGGAAAAGGCCATACCTTCTATAAAGGATTGAGCACCAAATGATCAAGAAGCATTGAAAAATGATACAACTTTGTAGAAGAGGCCCAAAAATATAAGCATGAGAAAAATGATCTTAGGAAGATTGGATTGAAACGACAAATATCACAATTATCCTTGGGACAATTAAATTTAAGTTAGAAAGTGGCTTGATTGATTTAGAAGAAGGTAGAGAAAAACATTTCTCACCTCATTTAATAAAACCTTTTGGGAACCAAAAGCCTCCCAAAGTTGGAAGGTATGACTTGGATTGGATCATTACATTATTTTTCATCCATATTAATTGTTTCAAAGTAGAAAATCTGAAGGAAACATGTCAAAAATACATTTCACTAGAGAGTCTTAGTGAGGAAAATTTTGGCTTTAAATAATATAAAGGAGGATTGAGGAATTTCTTGATCCAGGTGGACATTGGTGGCCACCACCTTTTCCACCTAGACCTCCAATTAGTTTTACCATTTTCCTTTTTTATAGTAGAATTTACTATTTTTAGCAGTTTTTCAGGTCCTAAACTTCTGGAGAAGTTTTCACCCCCTAAACGACATTTTTTTGAGATCTGCAATAGGATCATAGCCATAGGCAGGGACCTGCAGCAAAACATGTACTACATGGATAGATTATTTTCGATGATATATTATACATGCCAAATAGAGATAATATGACCAAGTTACAACCCCAGGAATTTTGCTGCTCAACTAACCCCAATGGGTCCCACAAGCTCTTGGTGTTTCATCTATTGGGGTTAGGGTTTTTGTTCCTTACAATTTTCATATGTTGATCAATAATAAAAATTCCCTTGTTCCTCATTGTAACACAGTTCAGAGGCATGTAGCCACCAGATCTCTTCTCAGAGATAACCTACCAGTGCCCTACCTAGTTTATTTCCATTATGTCTGTAAGCATATTTTCGTTATTTGATATTAATGAAATGAAGATTTATTTCTACTTAATCTATTCATTTATATGTATCTATGTATTTTATTGTGTTCAAGCATAAGTAAAAATCAGTGGTATCAAAGTGATCTGCTCTTTCTCGATCATTCTTTGGATGTCCCCAACAATGTTGAGGTATAAGGAGTTAGGGATTGATCTAGCAGAACCATTGCAAGATCAACCTCGCAAACCCCGATGGACGCCCATGGGGTAAGAAAATAAATATGAGGGAGCAAGAGATCCTATCACAATATAGCTCAAGGAGGCCCTCGAGAAACCAAGGAACACGATGATGGATAACTTTGCCCAAATCCTTCAATGATTGACCATCTAAATCCAGTAGCCACTCTAGAGGCACCACTCCTTTTAAGGTACAAGTAAAATTTTACATTCCCATATTTTAGGGCCAAATAGTGCAGATGTCATATTTATATGGTTGAATCTATTAGAATGATATTTCGCAGTTCATGACTTTTCTAATAAGGAAAATATTACTTTTTTTCTCCCCAAAACCACCCCCCATATCAAGGACTGGTGGGAAAACTATTATGAACAAAAGGATGAGATGGAACCCTTTATGTTCTCGGCTACACCCACTTAGGATTCTTTCCGAGATGCGATTAAGGAACAATATTATCCCTTGAGGAGCTATGAGGATAAGTACATATAATGGAATACATTGCGGAAACAAAGGGATTAATATTTGCATGAGCTAATGAATATTTTCCATACCCTACGCAAAAATTTGGGTATCAAATATTCATAGAAAAATTTGGTGTTGAAGTACCACAGTTGTCTGCATAGATACATTTGGGAGGAAATGGAGTTCCTCGACATCTCCTCTCTTGGTGCAACATATCGATATGCTACCAAGATTGAGCAAAAAATAAAATAGAAGAAGTGTTACTTTGGATCTGTGAATCAAAATCAAGGGAAATGTACCCCAAAATCGCAGAACAAAGGACAAAGCCAAGGTGGGGTGGCCGAGGACAACCCGCTAAAGGCACAAGAAAAAAATAACACTGCGAAGCCAAAGAATGATATATAAAAGTGGTGTGAGTTCCATAAGAGTTCCACTCACAACACAAGTCAGTGTCAGGCCAAGAAGGCATTAGTGGTCGAGATGAAGGCTTCTGAATCGAATTCATGCTCTGACTCTAAATTAGAACACGACAAGGATAATAACAAAGGGAATAAAATTATCTATGCGAAGCCCAATGCCACTATTTCCAACACGAAGATCCAGAAGGAGGAACCAGAAGATCCTGAGGTGGGGGAGTACCTCTTCCATTCCCAAAAGTGGGTAAAGGATTCCCCACTATAGTTTATTGTCTATAGCAGGACCCAAAAGAAAATATTTTAAGTAGAGTTCATGAAGCTGCTGGGCTTGCCAACCACAACACACCCACATTCGTACACCATCGGGTGGATTCACCAACGATGTGATCTCTGCGTCAGCTATAAGTGTCACCATCCCTACATCGTCAAGCCCTTTAGAAATGAGGTATTATGTGACATTGTTCCTCTTTATGTTTGTGATGTATTATTAGGCCAACCATACTTGTGGAAGCCACATGTTGTGTGTGAGTCCAACCCTCGTGTTGTTATTGTTAATTTGAGAAATAAGTTGAATAGGATAATAGAGATAGCACCGCCTACCACCATCTCTTTAGTTACTACAAAGAAATGCAATAATCTCATCTCGAAAAGGGAGAATTATTTTCCCTGATGATTTGCCCTTGGGGCACGAAGAAGAATGTGGCCATGACCTATAGACAATGTGCCTCTGTATGAAAATAATAGATGGATAAGGTTTTTGAGGATTATATAGACATCTTCATGTCATGTGTAAGGTTGCATATGCACTTTTAGATCAAGCACTTCATCGATCCAACCTTAGGTGTGTCGTTTCCCAATAGACTAATTTTTCAGCACTCTATTATGGAGAATTATGAAATCAAGAGGCATATTGAGGAGCTATTGCAGAAAGGTCACATTCATCCAAGTTCATCACCTTGTGGGAGCCTGATTGTGTTGGTGTAGAAGAAGGATTGGACTTGGAGACTTTGCATTGACTACCGGGCACCAAACAAGATCACTCCTAGGAACAAGTACCTGATCCGACAGATTGATTACCTTCTGAATGAAGTCAAGAGGGAAAAATAGTTCATCAAGATCGAATTTAAGTCCGTGTATCACTGAGTTCTAATCAAACCCTTTGATGTGTAGAAGACTTCCTTCAAAGCCAATTAGGGCCTTTTCAAATTGCTAATCATGCCTTTTGGGTTGACGAATGCTCCCACAACCTTAATATATCTAATGGATGACATATTGTAGGAATTCACCAACTCATTTGTGGTGTTGTACTTGGATGATATCTCCATCCTTGGCCAAACTTCGGAATAGCACCTCCAGCACATTCGACAAGTCCTCCAAACACTATGGCAACACAAGTTGTGTGCCAATATGGAGAAGTGCACTTTTGTCATCACCTAGGTACAATATATGGGATACATTATTGATGTGTGGGGGATGCATTTGGATCCATCTAAGATCCACGTCATTTAGGATTGGCTAGCCCCAACTAATCTAATAGAGTTCCACAGCATTCTAGGTCTTGTTAATTTCTACCATAGGTTCATGTTGGGATTATCTCATATCAGTTTTCCCTTGAGTGAAGTCACCAAGGGAAGAGTGAAAAAAAAATTGTTTTGGTTTGAATCTCAAGACAATGCATTCATAGATTTGAAACATCGCCTCTACTCTGCACCAATGGTCACATTATTATACTTCCAACAACCATTTGAGATTGAGAAAAATACCTATAACTATGTTATTGGGGCAGTTATTACTCAACATGGGAATCCTATGGCATATTACAGTGAAATACTTTCTGACACAGTGGGGAAGTATCCCATTGTGCAGGCTTGCTGACAATCGAAACATTACATTTTGGGGAAGGAAACGGTCATCCACACAAACCCCCAACCCATGCAGTTCATACAGACACAAGGGGAGTTGCATAATGATTGCCATCAAAAGTGGTCCACATACCTACAAAAATTTAATTTTAAAATCAAGTACAAGAATGGAAACACCAATAATGTTGCAGAATACCTTAGCCGACCACCAATAGTGGCACTAATCACCATGCCCAACTCTTGTGGACATGAGACTTTTGATTGGATGCTTCTCTACAAAAACAATCCAAAATTCGACCACACATAAAAGACACTCTTGGGGGGTAAGCAAGGTTCAAATTTTCACCTCCAGGATGCACTGCTATGTCACCTAGGACACCTTTGTGTTCCTTCAAGTGAGTGTGCCAAGTTGGTTTGGGAAGCACATTAAAGTCAAGTTTTTTGGAATTTTGGGGTTGAGAAAACAATGGAAATATTGTAGAAGTATTTCTGTTGGCTGAACCTTTGACAAGATGTCAAAAATTATATCAGATCCTACACTTTTTGTGTCATTTCAAAACTGACCATAAAAAATAAAGGCCTCTATACTCTGTTTCCTACCTATAGTCGACCTTGGGAATCCATCTCCATGGATTACATGTCATACCTTCCTTCTACTAAGTATGGAAATGAATATGTTTTTGTGGTCATCAGAATATTCTCGAAGATGGCCATTATGGAGGTCTGCAAGAAGAATATCACAACATAAGCCAATGCTAAACTATTCTTTGAACAAGTGTGTGTGCATTTTGGGATCCCATAATACATCCTCTCATATTGGGACAACTTGTTCCTAAGTACATTTGGTCCAACCTCTGGTCAATGTTGGACACCAAGGTCACCAAGTCCACAACTTTCCATCCCCAAACTGATGGACAAATAGAGGTCGTCAATCAGATGATCGTACACATTTTGCATATGTATAACTCAAAGCATCCACACACATGGGATGAGAGCCTCCCCTCTGTATAAAAAAACTATAACCAGGCTCCACAGCTCAACCGACCATATCCCATTTTAGGTGGCCTTGGGATTCTAGCCACTGTGTCCCATTGATGTAGCCATGACATTTGTAGCTACTTAGGTAGACTCATCTCATGTCTAGTCTGAAGTGAAAAAGGGAAAAAAATCCATTGATAACATTCAACATATCTACCAATAGGTTCATGACATATTAGATAGAGCAAATTCTAGCTACAAGAAATGAAATGATCAACATCGCGTGCCACAAAACTTCCAGGTGGGAGATAAAGTGTGGTTACATTTTTATAAGGAGCGCCTCACTAGACCCCACCGCAACCTTCACCTGCTCCACTATGGGCCATACACCATCACCAAGATTGTAGGGGGAGATTCCTTCGAGCTCAATATTCCACCATTCCTTGGTGTGCACCAAGTGTTCAATGTGGGCCACCTTTGACCCTACTTTCCACCTCTACTGGAGACATATGACATGGTAGAAAAACTCACAACAATAGAGTTAAACATATACTACATGGAACAAGCCACAACTGATCAGATAATAGACACACAAATCAATAATGCCCGCCTACAAAGGCTCTAGCTATATCAAGTTGTCAAAGTAGGCCAACACCTTCACTAGGGAAAGTGGTTCACCAGGGATGAGGTTCAAAAAAAATCTCCTCACCTCGTGGACACTCTGCATGTAATGGGGACCATTGCTTCCTAAGCGAAGATGAATGATCCATGTGGATATTTGTGGCCACCCACCTATTTCACCTAGACCTCTATTCAATTTCATTACTTTCCCTTTTTATAGAAGCATTTACTCTTTTCAGTATTTTTTATAGTCCTCAACTTTCGGAGTCGTTTTGACCCATAAACTGTGTGTTTTTCTTTTATGTCTACAACATAACCATGTTCGAACTGTGGGAAAAATTGTAGTAATCAGAGAGATATTTCAGATGATATATCATATGCGAAAAACAAATATAATATGACCAAGTTACAACCCCGGGAAGTTGGCTACCCAACTAACCCTAACGAGGCCCACAAAATTTTGGTGTTTCATCTTCTAGGGTTAGGGTTTTCGTTATTTATGGTTTTCCTATATTTTTGAATAATAAAAAAGCCCTTGATCCTCATTGTAACAAAGTTCATAGGCCTGTAGCTGTCATATCTCTTCTCAAAGATAAGCTACTAGTGCGGTAGCTAGTTTACTTC